>CM027120.1:33038142-33397250 GCA_015476505.1 Urochloa ruziziensis | reverse complement strand
AAGGAGAGAGTCTAGGCCACGTTTTCCCTCGCGTGGTGCTAGAGGTCCGATGGTGAGAGACGAGAGGGTTTCATGCGGTAGAGTTGATTTTGCTAACCCCTTCTTTGAGTAGATGGCTTACACTGGTTTGACTCGTTTTTTCTAACCCCAGTGTCGAGTCATTCGCTCATCTCTCGTTCTCGCTTTCTGATTGTGCAGGTGGGAGGCTTGGAGAACTTTTGGTTGATGGATTCTGGCTGTTCGAGACATATGACACGTAATGGTAAGTGGTTCTCCAGTCTCACCCCGGTGGTGTCCAGGCAGTACATCACTTTCGGGGATAAGGGTAGAGGTAGAGTGTTGTCTGAAGGTGCTATTCAGGTGAGCGACAATTTATGTTGAAGCGAGTTGCTCTTGTCAAGAATCTTGGTTTCAATTTGCTTTCAGTCTCTCAGCTTCTTGATGAGGGTTATGAGGTTCAGCTTTAAGAGTGGTGATTCTCGAAATTCTTGATTCTCGAGGTGACCTTGTGTGTATGATCATTCCCGAGGACAGATTTTCGTGCTGATTTTTCTCGATCGTTATGGTCCTTCACGGTGTTTTGATCGATGTTAACTTCTTCTAAGGCTTGGAAGTGGCATAGGAGATTGGGTCATGTGAGCTTGATTACCTCACATGCTTGAGTGCCCTTGACCCGGAGCCGAGGATTGCCCAATGCTCAAGTTCGAGAAAGATTTGGTTTGTGCACCTTGCAGGCATGGTAAAATGGTTGCTGCTTCCCATCCACCTTTGACAGATGTTATGACTGAGCGTCCAGGGGAGCTTTGCATACGACTTGGTTGGTCCTGCTCGCGTTCATTCAGTTGGTGGGAATGGTATGTTCTTGTGGTTGTGGATGACTTTTTCTCGGTATGCTTGGGTGTTCTTTCTGGCGTCGAAGGATAAGACATTTGATTTGTTCGAGATCTGATTTTGAGGTTGAAAAAAGAGAGTAATGGTGGTGCCATGAGAGCTATACGTAGTGACAATGGTAAGGAATTTAAGAACACTCGTTTTGATGCTTTCTGTCGTGATCTTGGTCTCGAACATCAATTTCTTCACCATATGTTGCTTGTCAGAATGGAGTTGTTGAAAGGAAGAATCGAACACTTTGTGAGATGGCTAGGACGATGCTAGATGAGCATAGGACTCCTAGGAAGTATTGGGCAGAAGCGGTGAACACAGCTTGCTATGTTTCAAATCAGATTTTCCTTCGTGCTTTCAAGAAGAAAACTTGCTATGAGCTTTTCCATGGTCGTTCCCCCCGTGTGAGTCACTTTTGGGTTTTTTGGTTGCAAGTGTTTCATTCTGAAGAAAGGAAATTTGGACAAATTTGAGTCTCGTTCGATGGATGGAATTTTTCTTGGTTATGCTAATCACTCTCGAGCATATCATGTGCTCAATCTTGAGACTAACCAAATCATGGAGACTTGCGAAGTCACCTTCGACGAGACCATTCCATGTAGCTCTTCTGTCTTTGAGTGTGCAGGTGATGATGAATTGGGACAGCCCATCTTTGAGGAAGAACAGCTTGATGAGGAAGATGATGAGGAGATTCATGCACCGTGTGGAGATCGTGTACCTTCTACTTCCACTACTACCACGACGTTCGACAACGGCCCCCTGCTACACCTTCGTCGAGTCGCGCACCATGATCGAGTTCAAGTGGAAGCTGATGTTGAGGGGGAGGCAATCTCGAGGTGAGAAGCTCCCCAGCTGGTACAGAGGGATCATCCACCTTCGAAGATCATCGAGAACTTGGATGAACGTACTACACGGTCGAGGTCACAGAACATCTCACATTATGCTCATTCTGCTTTTGTCGCGTCTTTTGAGCCCAAAAATGTTGGACACGCTTTATCTGATTCTGATTAGGTCAATGCCATGCATGAAGAGCTTGAAAACTTTGAGAGAAACCAGGTGTGGAAGTTAGTAGAACTACCTCCAAATTGCCATCCTATAGGAACCAAGTGGGTGTTCAAAAACAAGAGGGATGAGGGTGGTGAGATAGTGAGAAACAAAGCGAGGTTGGTTGCTTAGGGGTTTTCGCAGCAGGAGGGGATAGATTATGAGGAGACATTTGCTTCTGTTGCCCGTTTGGAGGCAATTTGGATCCTTCTCGCATTTGCAGTTGCTAAAGGGTTCAAATTGTACCAAATGGATGTGAAGAGTGCCTTCTTGAATGGGGTGATCGAGGAAGAAGTGTATGTGAGGCAGCCCCCAGGTTTTGAGAGTGAGAGATACCCACACCGAGTGTACAAACTCCACAGAGTTTTATATGGCCTAAAGCTAGCACCCAGAGCGTGGTATGGCAGGTTAAGGGGGTTCTTGCTTAGCAAGGGGTTTGTGATGGGAAAGTTGATAAGACGCTCTTCTTGTTGAGAAATGGCAATGATCTTTTAATCGTTCAGATTTACGTGGATGATATCATTTTTGGTGGCTCTTCTCACGATCGTGTTGCCAAGTTTGCAGACGATATGAGCAGGGAATTTGAGATGTCGATGATGGGAGAGTTGCAGTTCTTTCTCGGGCTGCAGATCAAGCAAACCAAGGATGGGACGTTCGTGCACCAAAGCAAGTACACCAAGGACATTCTCAAGAAATTCGACATGAGCGACCTCAAGCCGATGACTACGCCGATGAGGACGACTACAGCTTTGGATGCGGATGAGGACGGAGAACCAGTGGACCAGAAGGAGTACCAGAGCATGATCGGCTCCCTTCTCTACTTGACGGCGACGAGGCCGGACATACAGTTCAGTCTGTGTCTGTGCACTCGTTTTCAGGCTTCACCGAGGACTTCACATCGTCAGGCCGTCAAGCGGATTTTCAGGTATCTCCAGTTTACTCCTGAGCTGGGTCTTTGGTACTCTGCTGATTCCACTCTTGCACTTCATGGTTTTTCTGATGCGGATTTTGCTGGATGTCGTGTTGATCGTAAGTCTACTTCTGGTCAGTTCAGTTTCTTGGTTCGTCTCTTGTGTCTTGGTCTCTCGCAAGCAGTCTAGTGTAGCCCAATCCACCACAGAGGCCGAGTATGTTGCTGCTGCTAGCTGTTGTTCTCAGTTGCTTTGGATCACCTACACTTTGAGAGACTTTGGATTAGATATGTCCCATGTTCCACTTCTTTGTGATAGCACTAGTGCCATCAGCGTAGCCAAAAATCCCGTGCTTCATTCCAAAACCAAACACATAGAAGTGAGGTACCACTTTCTGAGAGATCATGTCGAGAAAGGAGATATTGACCTTGCCCATGTTTCTACCCAAAACCAGCTTGCAGACATTTTCACCAAACCACTTGACCAAGCTACCTTCACCCGCTTGCGAGGGGAACTTGGTGTGTGTGCGTTTTTCTGAGCTGAGTTTTGGAGGCTTCTCTTGTAGCATATGTATACTATGTGTACCATCTTTGTATCTTGATGTACATTTTTTCTTGCTTTTGTATCTTGTTGTTTAGTTTTTCATCTTTGCATCTTGTGCTATATCATGCTGCATTTGTATCATATCTTAGGATGAGCTTCTCCTATATGCAGTGATTGGTACAACTTGCTACATTTTAGAGTTTAGGCAGGCTGGCTAGGGATTGATTGTATGGATGGCTATGTTCTTGATGGTTTTGATATATATTCTATTGAGATAGTCACTTTTTGAATTAAAATGACAAACTGAACTTAAACTCTTTCACCCATGAGTAAATGCCTTTGCATGTCTTGTTTGAGCCAAAATGGCTATATCTTGCTTAAGATCATGCTAGGATGTGATATTCTTTTCAATTGGGTCAAAGATCTTTGTCATTATAAATGTTTGGCCCATGCTTTATCTTGTGGAGGAGCATAAGCTTCTTTTTGTCGCAAAGACATTTCATGTACCATGCTTAATTTGAAAAACTTGAAAAATGAGATGTCTATGCATGAAAGAAGAAAGATGAGAAAAAGATATATTTGCAGAAAATTATGCTCATGTCTCTATGCTTTCACCATTGCACACACTTGCACACATGGGTGCTAAGCGGTTGCATGTTGTTTGCCGGAGAAGTCTCCCATGAGAAGTGAACACATGGCTCCGTGCTTTCACATGACATGAGGTAGAACTTGGGCGTTTATAATGACCTTTTGTCAAGAATGCTTGTCCTTTCATGATTTTGGTGAGATGTAGTTCACTTTTGCTTAAACAATCCATGGTTAGGACTTTGCTCATGTGGTGACATTTTTGATAAAATTCCACAATTTGCTCATGGCTTTGTCAATTGGATATATGTCTTCACCTTCTTGATGGCAATGCCCGTGTGACATGATGAACTATCTAGTTTGCCTTTTCTCTAACTTGTAGCATTTTGTATTGCTCACTGTATATTTGAGAAGCTTGTAGTTGCATTTTGTACATTTTGCCTTGATGTGTGCATTGTCAACAAGGAGGAGAATTTCTGGAGCATTTTGCAAGGGGGAGACTTTGCTGAATTTGTAAGAAAGCTTTTGCTCTAGAAGTTGTTGGATTTGTGTGAGAGTTTGAAAGTTTTGCCAAAGTGAGAGTTTTCGAAAAATTGTGAAGTTTTTGAGAGTTTGATCATTGGAATATCAAGTTGGAACGGCATCGTTGCGAGTTTGTTTGTGCAATTTTGGCACTTTTGGCCTTGGTCATCTGCCAGGGGCGGTATAACCGCCCCTGTGCTGAGTGCACATAGTTTGGGAAACTTTTGAGCGATTTCGAGTGTTTTTTCGCACGCACAAGTTCACTTGTTCAGGGGGAGTTGCATCTTTGCAGGGGGAGTGCTTTGAGAGTACTGAAAAGTGAATTGGAGATTTGTGATTTGTGCTTTGTGCTTTTGCTCTTTTGCCGATGGTGTTGAGCCCTTTCGCTTTTTCTTGAAGGGTCGGCGTTTCTGGAGCTTTCTCTTGTGAAGTGACTTTGTTCTCAGCTTGTTCTTGCTTTTAGTCACTTGCTTGAGTCTTGTTTCGATTTCTTTTATATTTTCTTTATCTCAATGGTTACTATGTGTGTGTTGTCAATGCACTCATCAAGGGGGAGATTGAGGACCCGGTGTGTCCGAGGACCGGTGGATGGTCGCTTCCTGGTGTGATGAGTGATTGACAACGTGGTGTGGATTGACGTTTCCCTTGGCTCAAGTATTGCAGGTGTAGAATGCGGCTTGGTTGCATTGGTGCAGGTGAAGAACAGGCGTGAAAGGTCTTAGCCATGGCGGCCTCCGAGGAGCGGAGAGACAAGTAGGCTTGGTTCGAGGGACCCGGTGGCCGGTGGATCAAGTGCGGTTCACATGCTGGCAAGAACGAGCAAGGGGACGTGGTTCCGGTGCGAGGTAGCGGCTCACAACCGAAGCTCGTACGCGGACGAGAAGCCGGCGCAAGGTGGCGGCTAACAACCGAAGTTTGCGCACGGGGTTTGGTGATTTGGCCACAAAATCATCGGTGGACGGTTTCCCTTGGTTTGGGCCACAAAACCAAGGACCGAGGACTCGACGAGGCGAGATTGGGCAGCTGGGCTGAGGTGACCAGCCAGGGGCGGTTTAACCGCCTCCCCCTGGGCCGTCCCAAAAACGGCGTCGAGGAGCTTCGATCCGGAGGACACGCGGCGTGACTGCAAGGCTTGCGTCGGAGGATAGCTAGCTTGCAGTGGAAGGTGCCCGAGCCGGAAAATATCTGAGAATCAAATGTCAAAATTGCCCCTGAGGGGTATGTATCACTTAGGGGTAGTTTAGTCTTTAGAGCACCACCACTTGGACTACTAATAGCCCCTCCCAGGGCTGGTGGCTGCTATCTCTTTAGCTATCTCTCTAGTTATCTCTTTAGTTTTTCCTTTGAACTTGTTTTCCCCTTCATCCCCTCCACCTAGAACTACTTTGAATCATTCCTAGTTTGTATAGGTGAATTCATGGTTATGTGATTGAGTTTGTGCTGCTCATCTTTGTGCCATCATTTGATATCCCGAGCTCCCTTTTCTTTTTCTATTTTCGTGGGTATTTTCGGAGCTATTTTTGGGGGATTTTCGTTCTTCTCTTCCTAGGGCGTTTTCTCTCGGATTTCTTTGGGGGATTCACGTATGAGTGCCTTGTGCCTCTTTTGCTGGTGACCCTTTGCCCCCAAACGCCGGGAATCGCTCTGGATTTGAGATTTTCGGGATGAACTTGAGGTCATGGTGTTCTTCGCGAGACCTGAGATTCCGGGAGTTGTACTGAGTTAGAGGCCGAGATCTTTTGGGAAAACACTCCACTGGAGGTCTAGATCATCTGACCAAAATCTCGCCTCAAGAGCTCGAGCGGTTTGGGAGATCCACTTTTGGTTTGACTTTTTCTCGAGCTTTCCAGGCTAGGGCGGTTTAACTGCCCCCCTGACCCGGTTTAACCGCCCCCCCTGGGGTGTGTTGGATCGAGTCTTGTTTCGGGCCGTTTTGCGTTCGTTTCGATCGATTCGAGTTCCGCTGCGTAGTTCTTGTTCCTAGGGTCAGTAGCTTGACAGTGGCTACGTGATCTTGACAAGATCGCTCTCGGAGGTTTTGGAGTTGGTTTGGGAAATTAGCCGGATCGGTTGGAAAGAAATTTTATCGGCTCCCATTCACTCCCCCCCCTCTCTGGTCACCGTTTCGGTCCTTCACAGGCTCGAAAGGTCTTAGCCATGTTGGCCTCCGAGGAGCGGAGAGACAAGTAGGCTTGGTTCGAGGGACCCGGTGGCCAGATGGATCAAGTGCGGTTCACATGCTGGCAAGAACGAGCAAGGGGACGTGGTTCCGGTGCGAGGTAGCGGCTCACAACTGAAGCTCGTACGCGGATGGGAAGCCGGTGCAAGGTGGCGGCTAACGACCGAAGCTTGCGCGCGGGGTTTGGTGATTTGGCCATAAAATCATCGGTGGACGGTTTCCCTTGGTTTGGGCCTAAAAACCAAGGACCGAGGACTCGACGTGGCGAAGATGGGCCAATGGGCTGTGGCATCAGCCAGGGGCGGTTTAACCGCCTCCCTCTGGGCCAGCCCAAAAATGGCGTCGAGGAGCTTCGATCCGGAGGACACGCGGCGTGACTGCATGGCTTGCGTCAGAGGGAAGCTAGCTTGCGGTGGAAGGTGTCCCAGCCGGAAAATATCTGAAAACCAAATGTCAAATTTGCCCCTGAGGGGTATGTATCACTTAGAGGTAGTTTAGTCTTTAGAGCACCACCACTTGGACTACTAATAGGCCCCCCAGGGCATGGCGGCTGTTATCTCTCTTGTTATCTCTTTAGTTCTCTTTGGTTTTCTCCTTCGAACTAGTTTCCCCTTCATCCCCTCCACCTAGAACTATTTCGAATCTTTCCTAGTTTGTATATGTGAATTCATGGTTTGGTAATTGAGTTTGTGCTGCTCATCTTTGTGCCATGTTTTGAATCCACGAGCTCTCTTTTCCTTTTCTATTTTTGGAGGTATTTTCGGAGCTATTTTTGGGGGATTTTCGTTCTTCACTTCCTAGGGCGTTTTCTCTCGGATTTCTTTGGGGGATTCACGTATGAGTGCCTTGTGCCTCTTTTGCTGGTGATCTCTTGCCCCCAAATGCCGGGAATCGCTTTGGATTTGAAGTTTTCGGGATGAACTCGAGGTCATGGTGTTCTTACTTAGATTTGAGATTTCGGGAGTTCTAGCGAGTTAGAGGCCGAGATCTTTTGGAAAAACACTCCACTGGAGGTCTATATCATGTGACCAAAATCTCGCCTCAAGAGCTCAAGCGGTTTGGGACATCCACTTTCGATTTGACTTTTTCCCGAGGTTCCCAGGCCAGGGCGGTTTAACCGCCCCCGCCCTGAGTGTGTTGGATCGAGTCTTGTTTCGGTTCGTTTTGTGTTCGTTTCGATCGGTTCAAGTTCCGCTGCGTGTTTCTTGTTCCTAGGGTCAGTAGCTTGACAGTGGCTACGTGATCTTGGCACGATAGCTTTCGGAGGCATCGGAGTTGATTTGGGAGAATAGCCGGATTGGTTGGAAAGAATTTTTATCGGCTCCCATTCACTCCTCCCCTCTCTGGTCGCCGTTTCGGTCCTTCACGTATTCTTTGTAAAAGCTTCGTAGTGGATCCCTGCCCACTCACCACAGGTAATGTCTAATAGGGCTTGTCGCACATAGAGGCCTAGGGCCCACACGGACGCAGGAGATACTCCAAAGGAGGATATGGCAACGAGTAGAGACCGTGGCGCAAGGCAACATAGGACTCTACGAAATACGGAAACTAGTCGACATAAGGGAAGCACTCGCATAGCGAGGCTTGCCCGGGTTACTACTTGAATTAGACTAGGATTCCACCCTTGTAGCCCTGCCAACCAGTATATAAGGTTGGGCAGGGACCCCTCTCAAAACAAGTTCAACAACTCATACAAACAACAACCCAATCTCATAGAATATAGAGAATCTCGACTAGTCTCTCTGATCATCGATCGAGAAGACAAGCTTGTGCTCATATTCACCCTACGTAATACAAGATCAATAACAGGACGTAGGGTATTACGCCTAATTGGCGGCCCGAACCTGTATAAATCTCGTGTCACGTAATCGTCGAGTTCCTGATTCTACTGTCACTCCACCGAAACTCTACTACCTTGGGATACCCCTCGATAGGACTGTCGGTAAAACACCGACACTCCCCTAAGTCTATTCTAAGGGTATCGAATCCAAGAAACATGTGTGCTCTATCTAGTGATAACGACCCAAGTACACATCCCCTAACAAGCGGCTGAGGGTAGAGAGTATTCCTAACGAATAGTTCTTGTAGCGAGAAGATAGGACTACCTCTTTATCACTCACTTCGGGCACCGTCTTACACTGCATCCATAGTGAATCCGACTAACAGCTCTACGAATTATCCGAACGTGGAGGATTTTAAAGGAAAGACATGGCTGTCACCACCTACTAACTACCCTGGCAAAACCGTGGGATAAGATGCGCAAACGACGTGTAACCCGTAGCTAGGCACGACGCCTACTCTACCAATTACTACTGCAATCCGGCCACAACTGAGCTCTTGTGACGGCACTGCAGCACCTAACCCAAGACGGGGCAATGAACCCGCGAGTGGGAGTGCTAACTCACACGCTCTAGACTCACACTCTAGTAAGAACTAATCAAAGGAATGAAGAACACTACTGACTCTAAATAGAATATGCATAAATACTCACATTATTCTAATTGAAGTGTAGCAGCATCCGCTGAGGTACAAGCATGAGAGGAAAGTGCCAACACCTTGTCACCTCTCTGACAACAACACCTCACTCTCTCCCTAACTCTCTAAGCACTAAACATACGAGGAGCTCTCAAAGATGGATGGTGAAGTGTCTCTAATTTGGCCCCCTCCTCCAGCATTAATAGGCACTTGGAGAGGCTAGGTGCTTTGGGAGAGTGGAGTTCCTCGAGAGAATATTTCCTGGATATTCTCCTCCAATGCTTCTCCTTGTGCCACCTAGCAGTATCCAAGGGCTTAAGGCGGTAACTACCATTGTACAGGTCACAACCGACCTTAGGACATCGCCTGGAATCAACACATGCAAGCTGGGCCAGAATAGGGCTAGGTCCAGTTCAGCCGAACCAGGGGTTCAACTGAACCCAAAGGTCCACCGTTCGCGCACAACTTTGGCTATGTGACTGGTATGTGGGCACTTGAGCTTAACCCAGATGTGTGGGTCTAAATGAGTTGTTTTACTCACTCAGGTGGGCCCATGAACCCGTGTGCTTTGCTCTGATTGGTCAAAAGTGTGTTTCCTTGCTCTTGTGGGACCATGGATCCGTGAGAAGCCTATGTGGCAGCCTCTGGTTGGTTGGAGTCATGCTAGTTTGGCCACTTAGGTGCATTCCCACTTTATTTCCATAGTCAAGTGACCTGCATATAAATATTCACCAACGCCTATGGAATTCATTAGTAATAACTCCTACCACTAATGTTGATGCTCACATTCTACGCTTTTATGTAGGAGTTGACAGCCTAAAGTTGACACTTAACAACCATCAACGGTTGCCATGCAGGCCGGACCTATCATCACAATATCGTTGTATCATCGCACACACCAAATGAAGCCAAACATCGTACCAGATCCTCGCCTCCAGCCCTCCAAGACAAGTCAACTCAGGGGGCCTCACCGCATCCACCGCTACACACTCCTTAGAAGCAACACCTTAAAGATGAGCATGGGTATCATTGCCACTTCCACCGCTAGACTCGCATCACCAAGGACCCAGACTAACTTCACCACTAGGGGAACATGATGGCACCGAGCCACTCCGAGAACTTCACCTTCGTTTAACTTCCACCAAGATCTCAACTGCACCACGCATGCTGACCCAAAGCTTCCAATGCCGATGGGCCATCTGTGCCTTGTCACCAACGCTGCCCCTATACACACCACCTCGCATGTGGCCACGCCTCCTCGCGTGTGTCACCTGCCACCCGCGGGCAAAGAGTCGCAGCCTCCGTCGTTTCGCATGGGCATCATCAACAATTGGACAACCACCACCACCCTTGGGTACCTTCCTTCGCCGCCATCATCGCCAGCATTGTCGCAAGCCGAGATGGATATTAAGAAGCGGTGCCTCAAGGAGGGCACAACACCAATGACGCTGCCATCGCTCATCTAGAACCAAATAGGGTTTTCACCCCCGAGAACCCCGTGTTGCAGGTTTGGATGCCCCACGATGGTGCCTGCAACGAGGAACGATCTATCATGCGTAGTCCATCCCACATGCCAAACTTTTGTCTCGTATCTTCAGTCATCATCATATAAATTAAATACTCTTAAAATTTTGCATCTGCTATGGTCGGGTCAGTTGGCTAGTTAATAATACACTTGAACCCAATTCGAATTTTGCCTCATTCATGTCCATGAGCTACTCCAGCGCACGTGTCATTTGTGTATTGAATAAGCACTAGTATGCTTTCTTCATGCTTCCATTCAAGATAATCGTGACCTGATTACCTTTGCCAGTTGCCACCGAGCATTGCCCTCCTCAATCGCTCATGACTTCATTCCAAGGTTTCTTTTAGTCCATGTAGTACAAGCCCCATGCAGTCCATGTACAAGACCTCTCACGTCACGCATAGCACACCTATGAAATAGATCCGATCCGACTTAGGTAAGAAATGTTTTTTTCCTTTTGAATTCACCCATGAGACCTTTTAATACCAGTTAATTAATACCTATATATCAGCACCTGTTAGTGTTAATTACCACTCATACCACCGCATATATACCGATATTAAATGGTCTTTTAGGATTTCATCCTCCACATATATATACTCGTAAACGTGGTATCTCTGTGAATAGTGATCAATGAACATTTTACTACTATAAGGATCTGTTTTGGACCAATGGACCACGAGTACAGGTAAAGATAGGTCCCATGCTCAGCACACGTGCCCACTTCTCAGACGATTGCCGGAAAAAATGACTAGACTAGATAATCAGTCATTTTCTAGTCTACGTAGAATTTTCTAGTCTACGTAGCTGGAATTCAGCATGTATTATTTGCCGGCCGGCGGCCTCTAGGCTTCCACGATACTTCTACAAGAAATCGGTCAATGTATGGGCTGTCTGTAAAGCATCAAAAGCACGTGTGTTCTTACTAGCAAAACTTCTAGCTCCGACACTCCTTAATTTCCCCTATAACCCGTAAAGCCACTGGATCAGTGGAGATGTCTTGGATTTCACCTCCCAGTCGTGGTTTCTTAATTGAGAAATTTTAGAATGCTTATGAATAATGAGAGCCGTCCATTCCGAGAAATCGGATGGTGGAAACAAAGAGAGTACCTACAGATACCTAAACTGTGGTACCAAGAGGTACCAAAAAGTACCAAATTCATACCAAAATAGGAAAGGTATCTCTCGGTACTTCCTGGTACCTTTTATCCACCGTGTTTCTGAATAGCCACGAGACTTGGCTTGTGAACTATCATGCATAGTTCATCCCACGTGCCAACCTTTTATCTTGTATATTCTCCGTCATCGCGTAACTCCAAGACTCATATAATTTAGTACTATGGTCGGGTCAGTTGGCTAATATAATAATATACATGAATTCCAATCGAATTTGGCCCCTATGAGAGACATGCAAATAATTGCCTTTGGAAGTCAGGGCAAGGCATGTGCGTTCTCATTTGGATATGACTTGTTTGTCAACTTGCACGATGCTTCCCTGTCATTCGTCGCTGGAGCAGCTGGCTGTGCACACGCTTGATTCGATACTACCTTTAAAACGTTTGGAAGATCTAGGGAAACAGTACTAATAAATTGTCCACAAGTGGATCCTGGTTGTTTTGCGTACGAACCGAGTCGTTGGTGGGCTATTTTAAAATCAGTAGGACGTGTTTAGTTCCTTACATTTTGCAAAATAAAAAGTTTACAAAATGCAATTCTTATGTGCAGAGTACTAAAACATGAATGGAGTGTATTTCGCGAGACGAATCTAATGAGTCTACTTAATCCATGATTTGTAAAAGTGATGTTACAGTAACCATCTGATAATCATAATTTAATTATTCTCTAATTACTCTCATTAGATTCGTCTCGCGACCTACAAGTCAGATCTGTAATTAGTTTTATTATTAGTCCATGTTTACTACTCTTAAATGGTATTTTTCGCTTCACAAAATTTTGCAAAAACAAACTAAACATGGCCTTAGTTAATTGTACCTGTGTCATTTCCACCTATCCAGCTTCCAGTCAAAGATAGTTCCATTCCTGGTCCTGAATGCATAAGGATACGCTTATATATGTATGCTGAACCTGACATTGCATTCGAACATGAATACCCACATATTCTTGGGCATAAGTCGCCTCTGCAAACGTAGAAAGAACATACTACTTGTCAGTAACAATGGCGAAGAACTTCTCGACCTCCGCTTACCTGCTTCTCCTCCTAGTTTTACTGGTTTTTGTCAGCCGCATGGTCGCACAAGGGACACCAAGCAGATGCTCCGATCGTAAGCCAGCAATGTTACTTTTGGTGATAGATGCAATTGTTTCATAAATTACATCTTCCACCAGCTAAAGTCCTTCATCTTTTGTGTCATGCAGCTACTAGGCAGGAATCCTGCCCTCCAATCATTGGTAGAGGGAACTAATCATGAAGGGTTCACATGCCGTTTCATTGCAGCCGGATGGAGGACACCTCGGTGGGGGTAGCATGTCTACTACATGAAACTACTACATATACTCTGTTTTGCAGGCGCCTGCTTGTGTGTTGTGCTGATCTTTATGTAGTGCCCTACTTTTCCAATAGAATATGATGGACAGTACAAAAACTGCCGATACAATAAACACGTTTGGAGCTGTTGATTATGAATACATGTATGTTTGTGTGCGTGTTTCAAAACCTTTATTACTGATTTTAGTACGAAATCTCCTTAGTACCAGGTTTGGAACCAGTACTAAGAAATCGGTAATAAAAATCTCAACCTTTAATACCGGGTCTGTCACCCACCAACAGGTATTAAAAGGTGAGGCGCAAAAAAAATAATCGAAAAAATCTGAATTACTGGGAATATTTCACACGCTTACGCCCCAAGTCACGCAAGTCATGTGGGATTTGAACTCGAGACCTTTTGCCTCGTGCGTACCTTCTCACTTACATAGCACATGTGATCAAGTAAGAGATGCTTTTCTTTTAAAATAACCCATGGAGGACCATTTAATACTAGTTGATAACATCAACCGGATGTAAAATGTGAATTTTATTACCGGTTGGTAACACCAACCGGTACTAAAGCCTAGAGGAGTGTTAGTACCGGATTATGACAACGACCGGTACCAAGGCCTACCTTTTAGTACAATTGGTGTTACTATCTGGTAGTGAAAGACTTCCAGGGCTACCAAATTACCTTTCTTCTTGCTTTTCATTCAAGCTAACCATGACCTGATTACCTTTGCGACAGAGCATTGACATCCTCAATCGCTCGTCATCGACTTCATTCTATGGTTTTTAGTACATGTACGCGCCATATGGTGCATAGGATTATTCAAAGGAACGTTAGTACCGGATTGTAACACAAACCGATACTAAGAGCTACCTTTTAGTATAGTTGGTGTTACTATCCGGTCCTGAAAGACTTCTGAGGGCTAGCAAATTATCTTTCTTCTTGCTTCCATTCAAGCTAATCATGACCTGATTAACTTTGCAACCGAGCATTGCCATCCTCAATCGTTCATTACTTCATTCCATGGTTTTTTTAGTACATGTACCAATCATAATTTCATTAGCAGGATCTGTTTTAGACCACATGTTACATGTCCTATGCTCAACGCACTTTCTCGCTTGGTCCTTCATAGATGATTGCCGACGAAAATGACTTGACTAGATAGTCAATCATTTGCCAGTCAACGTACCTGGAATTCAGCATGTTTAATTTATTAGCCCTCGAGAATCCACAATACTTGTACAAGAAGTCAGTCAATGTTTGTGCTGCATCACCTTTATATGGCTACATTGATTGACGTCACCCAATTAGTATCACTAATCTAGGTGATAAGAGCACACCCGTTACCTTTAGTATGGGGTACATGCGGAAACTTATGCGTTTATTTCAGTTCATGCTTATATTTGTGATAATCATGAACACGCACACATGCTTGAGACACTCACTATTGTCATGTTAATACTAATGAATTATTTGATTTATAGAATTAAATTATACTAAAAATACCTAAATATCTAACAGGATCCTTACCTAAACGTTTAGCTGGTCTCTTACCTACCATCTAGCTAAAGTTTAGCTGGGTTGATTCAAACAGGGCGAAAATACGTGGGAACTTGATTTAGGTAACGTCGGATAGGTAATGAAAAAACACAGCTCCTGTTACAGTTGACACTATCAGTAATGGGCGTTATTATTGTCTGCTGATAAGTGTTGATGAGGTTGTGGCCCGACCTGGGTCACACCAGCTAGCGCCCATTACTAGACAATCTGCTACTAAGGTTAAAGTTGAAAATAGAATATTAAACTTGTGGCAATTGGCATGTCCATTCTTTAAATCAGCACTAGTATGATTTTCTTCATGCTTTGATGCAAGCTACTTGAGACCTGATCGAGTACTTTTCCGTTTTCCCATCCGGCATCACCATCCTTGGTCGATCTTATCTTCATTCCAATGTTCTTTTTTGGACCACATGCACAGGTAAAGGTGGGTTTGATGTTCAGAACACTTGGCCACTTGGTCCTCCAATGAATGCCGACAAAATGGCTACTTCCTCCGTTCTAAAATATATGTCATTCTCGCTTCTCGAGAAGTCAACATTTTCAAAATACCGGCAATTATATATTAAAATATATAAATATTTATGCTAAGTAATTAGTATCATTGGAAAGATTTTTAAGTCTAGTTTTTTAACAAATTTATTTGGAGATGAAAATATTGCACGTTTTTTCTACAAATCTAGTCAAAGTTGAGAAAGTTTGACCGGCACGCATCCCATAACGTTATCTATTTTGGAACGGAGGGAGTAGACCAGATAATCTGTCATTTGCGAGTCAATGACTACTTTCTACAAGGAGTCAGTCAACGTATCGGCCGTAGAATTTTAACTACAGGGGCAGCTACGAATCCTACGATGGTCGGGTCAGCTATGCAAAAACAGTACCTCTCGAAGTCAGGGCAAGGCGCGTGCATTCTCATTCGAATGACTGTGTCTTAGGCCCTGTTTAGTTCTCAGAAAAGCGTCCTCTTTTCACGAATAGTTATCCTAGGTGTCAGTTCATTTCAATCTCTATGCACGATTCAATAGAAACAATACTTTTCTGTACTTTCCACCTCATTTCCTCCATCTAAACACGCCCTTAACTTCCACGATACTTCCATGTCACTGGTTGCTCGAGTAGCTGACCTGTAACACCCTAAATTTCAACTTTTACAATTATTAAAAATTTCTAGAATTTAATTAAGCTCAATTAAGGTTTTTAAGGATTTTTTAGAATTTATTTGAATTAATTGCAAGACGAAAATGTTTTCTCGAATTAATATAAAGTTTAGGTTGCATTGTTGCATTCATGCTGTTGCATATTTATTTTGACTTGTTTGAATTCAAGTTTGGATGAATTCAAATTTAGTTTGAATGTTGTTTTGGTTTAGTTTCTGAAAGTCTATCTTTGCTCCCTGATCTTTTCAGCCCGCTCAGCTTCAGCCCTCAGTCTTTCGCTCTCGCTCGTTTTCCCGCGGCCCAGTTCCGGGACAAACAGCCGCGGCCCGCATTCGCCTGCCGCCGCTGCCTGCGTCGAAAGCGCCCCGCGCGTTTGCCACCTTCTACGCTCGCTCGCTCCCGCGCTAGCGCCGCCTCCCTCCGAGCCGCTGACAAGCGGGGCCCGCCTGTCATCCTGCCTGCGCGTCGTCCCGAGTCGGACTCGAGTTCGAGTCCGAGCTCCGCTCGCCCGTGGCGCGCACATCTCTAGGCCCGCACGCCAAGGGCTTATTTAACTCACGCCGCCGCCTCTCACGCGCCTTTTTATCCTAAACCCTAGCCGCTCGAGCCGTAGCGCTGCCGCCGAAACCCTAGCATCGCGCCGCCGCTCGCCGCCGCCGTCTCCGGTCGCCGTCGCGAGCATCCGACGCCTTCTCCGTGCTCATGGTGTGCCCCGCCGCCTTCTCGTGCTCTTCGCGCGCGTTCTCGTGGCCCGCAGCGGCCAGATTGCAGCGGCGCCGCCCTCCAGCGATGGCGCCGCCGCGCGACACCGTCCTCCTCCGCCGCCCGCTCACCGGGGTGGCCGGTGGCCGTTGATCTTCCGCGGGTGGTCCACGGTGCCGACGCGTTGACGTCACTGACGCCGTTGGTGCTGGTGTCAGCCGGCCGTCAAGTCCGCCGTCGCTGTCGGACGTTTTGCTGAAAAGCCCTAGACTTTCTTCTTATTCACAGATCCATCCACCGCAGTTCAAAGATCTTATCTGTTTAGTCCTTTATTCATGTTTAGGCCCCTGAAAGTTTCCTGATCTTTGCCAGCAAGTCCTTAATCTTGTTTATCTCATATCTTTACCATATTTAACCCGTTTTATGCGTTTATATGTCCTTAGAATCGTTGTTTTATGTCCAATCTATATGTGTGAACCCTGCGTTGGTTTCTTATTATTGTTGTACTGTTTTATTATTATTTCTTTTGATTATTGCATGTGTGTACCGGTAGACGATCCTCACTTTGGTGATTTCCCAGGAGAGGAATTCGGGGAGTTCGAGGAGTTCGGGCAGCAGCCAATGTTCGATGAAGGCAAGTCGCCTTGGTCATGCTTGTTCTATTTACTATAAAAACTTACTTTTGTGCACAATCGACTTTAGTTGCATGTAAGATTTAATCTTTATGGGTTTCCCTACTAAGGTCATGCCTAGCCACCCTATCCTGAATAACATGCCAATACCGTGGGTTTAATTAATTTGTTGTAGTTTTTGCTTGGTTGCTCAACTGCATAACTAAACCAATTTCTAATCTTGATTTTATTATGCTATGCCTCCATTTAATCAAGATCATTATGTTAAGTGGAAACATGGAGAACCACCCGGGACATACCGTACAACTGCAGTGTTAATGGGCTCTGACCTTAGCCAATTAATTAGATGCTTTAGTCTATGTAGCTTTACTCGCAAGAGGTAAGAGGGGGAGACTGTGGATGGTGTATAAGCCGGCCCCTATTTGGGAGGAAGTCTTTGCTAAGGTGTGCCCAATGGAGAGGTTTATGCAACATGCAGATTTTGAATCCTTAGCGAGCTATACTTACTAACGTATTCTTTGTAAAAGCTTCGTAGTGGCATCCCTGCCCATTCACCAAAGGTAATGTCTAATAGTGGCTTTGCAAACCTCGGCCGGAAAGGGTGACACTTCTGCTGGGTAAAGCTGTACAAACCTTGCAAGGTTAATTAAAAACTATCATAACAGTCGTGTTCACGATTACGAGCGGCCTGGACACACATATTTAATTTATCGGAACTATAATCAAATCATTTGCATTATGTTGAGGCTTTCATCTTTATGCTTTCTATTCATTAATTGTGGATGGTATAAACTTATACATTATGCTTGCCTAAATAAAACTTGATCAACTAAAATGCTAATGCTTAAACCTCAGCCTATCCTTGTTTAAGCCTTGCATGTCATTCGTTATCTCTCTTGTTGAGTACGGCATGTGCTCACGCTTGTTTATTTATTTTTGCAACGACCGATCTGGATTTGTTCAGACGTGAGCTTTGAGGAGTTCCCTAACGACTTCCAGGAGTTCTAGGCTACGTATGTCTGCCAGGCAACCACGAGGTCCTAGTGGAGTTCCATCGCAGTGTTAAATAAAGACTCTATTTATTCTATTGAGACAAACCTTGGCTTGTAATAATGCTATTTAATACTCTTTATTTATTTTTACACGCTGTGATATTTATTTTTGTCGATTATATGCGAGTTTTTTTATTATTTACTTGCATATGAGATGGCTCGTTTTTTTCTGAAAACTTGTGTGACATGACTGTGCTTGATTTGACACAGCGCAAGGTTTGGAAGATTCAGAGAAATTATATCTGCTCGCCTTCACGCTTTATATATGTTGTGCTGGTACTGCATTCAAGCATCGAGCAGTCGAGCACCCACCAATTCTCGAGTATAACTCGCCTCTCCAAACGTAGAAAGCTCAGCTTCTTCTCGACCTCTGCTCAGTGTCAGTGATAATGGCAAAGAACTTCTCGACCTGCGCTCAGCTGCTTCTCGTCCTCCTCGTTTTACTGGCTTTTGTCAGCGGCATCCTCGCAGGAGATAGTCCAAGCACTTGCGCCGGCAGTGGTAAGCAAATGCAATAATTGTTTGAATTCACGTCTTCCGCGTTAATTTCTAGCTAAAGTCTTTCATCATTTGTGGCATGCAGCTGAGCAGACAGAGTGCCCTTCAATCCCTGGTCAAGGGGACTAATCGTAACCACTGCATCTCTAACTCCAAGGACGACGACAGGGAGGAATTGATGTGTGGCGTTTCGTTGCAGCGGTATTTGGAGAACTCTCTCGGTTGGCCTAGGAAGTTTAGTAC
Source organism: Urochloa ruziziensis (assembly GCA_015476505.1). Taxonomy (NCBI): domain Eukaryota; kingdom Viridiplantae; phylum Streptophyta; class Magnoliopsida; order Poales; family Poaceae; genus Urochloa; species Urochloa ruziziensis. Next base: position 33,378,245 of record CM027120.1, on the reverse strand, counting down.
ATGAAGCAACCAAATGTCGGATTTACTATACACCGCATATGCGGTGCGTAGCAGTCCGTCGCACACTCCGAGCAGCCACCATCCCACGCGGAGCTGGTGGGCCAAGCACGCGCATGCATGCACGGCCGGTTGGTGGCCCAGAGCAGAGCGCGCATGCATGCCTGCGCGATGAGCCGAGGAGCAACACGCGCATGCGTGCATGTAGTGGGAGTTTGTTTCTCCTTTTTTATTTGTTTTTTATTTTTTATCTCATGTCTATTTTTTCTGTTTATTTTTTACTTCCTTCCCTAGCGTGACTGGTTTCACTTTTTTTATTTAGAGATAATTCGAGTTGTATAATTTGTTTCACATGTATATATTTTTTTAGAAGTAAGTTGTTTCAAGTGTATTTGCGTGTTAAAATTGATGTTCCTTTCGTACAATATTTTGTTCCTTTCGTATGAAACTTTGTTCTACAAGTTTAGACAATTTGTTCCAGTTTAACTTATGCATAAGATAATATTATGTTCCACTAGATGATTTGTTCCACATGTTAAAATTTATGTTCCTCCTTTACGATTTTTTGTTCCGCACGGTCATATAATTTGTTCTGGTTGTTTCAATCGAATGAATTGTTCCTTCTTTTAAAAAAATGTTTCGTATATTTTTAAATCTAAACATATGCAAGTTTGGTCTAGTTTTGAAGATTTCGTCGAAAGAAATACAATGATGCAATCGAAATTTGATTTGGACACTCGGTTCATCATATATGAATTCTTTTAAATTTTGTTTTTTGTGGGCCCGTGCATGGGAAAAGGTGGGAGGCTATGCATGGGAAGCGCTGTTTGTGGGGAGCGTGCGTGCAGAGGGTGTCAGCGTTGCTTGCTGGAGCTGGCTATGCGGCGTCGGCTGTAGCACCGCATCTGCGGTGGACAGTTGCTCCCACCAAATGTACTATGTTTTTTCAATATAATATGATGAACAGTGTAACTGCTGCTACAATAAAAAGTTTTGAGAGCTATTTGTGAGTATCGTGTATCTGTGTTTCGACCCAAAGTCCCGTCGACGTACAGCTTACAATTTGGTTGTTAATAATGATCATATTGCTATACAAATGCGTTAATGGCTTATTACATGGATCGTGTGACCAATTAAAGAATAGAATAATGAAAGAGACATGAAACAAAGCTCCTGTCATTAGGCCAGAAACGATTTCTGTTAACACCCGTTATTTACTTACTGGCTGGCCTAGTTGGCACCCGCTAACACGAAGATATCCACCCTCGGAGCAAAAGCCCGCTAGCATAGATGCCATCGGGCCACATAACTACCCGCCAGCAGAGATGGACAACTTTGTGCTGGCAAACTCGCTCCTAAAATGACGATGTCGGGGGCCAATATTGTCCTCCAAGATTAGTGATAAAACATCGATAAAGCATTAAATTAAAACCGCATTAATATCTCACGAGGGATAAGGTCGGACCCTCAGTACATAACTGGCATCCAACGTCCGCCTCGCCCGACCTTAGGAAGCTGCCTAAACTTGGCGAACGCGCAACTTGGCGGAGCACGTCCGCCTCGCCGGACCCAATGGCACAACTAGAATCCCTCCACGTATCCCGGAACGACTCTGCCTCACTCGACCCTCGAGGGATTCGGGAAGAAGACGAGTGGACCACGCATTCTCGCCTCGTCTTACCCCCGTAGGGTCGAGATCTGGACACGTGGATCGCACTTCCTTTACCGCTCCACTGTGGGCCTAGCCCTACGATGGGCCAAGAGCAGACGGCATGTCACAATAAGTCAATAATCCTGTACCACGGGCTACCTAAGCCTACCTTTAGGACGTGGCCGCTACACCATGGCCTGGCAAAACCACACCAGGTGGCGCCATTTACAAACACGTACCACCCAGGTGTCGACTAAACACCACGCCAACTCAACTCTCGTGGCACGTCTCGTAAATATCAGGTTCAACACAAGGTCAACAACTCATTCTCCTCTCTCTCTCTCTCTCTCTCCCGTTTGTAACCCCTACTGCAAACCTTGGTGAGCAACGGAGGCAGCTTGAACTAGACATTGGGCACGTTGACTGAACCAGTATAATCCCTTGTGTCCGTCTCGTAAAACCATCCGGATCCCACACGCAAACCGTGAAATTTACTAGCCGGTGACCGAAACGCCGACGGTGTGTCTCCATGGGGTTCCTAAATCCGTAGTCTCGGATAGAGGTCCACAATTCACAACCCAATGTTGGAAAAGTCTCCATAATGCTATGGGCACCAACCTCACTTTTAGCACCGCTTATCATTCTCAAACCGGTGGGCAAACCAAAAGCGTCAATCAAATTCTTGAAGATATGTTGAGAGCTTGTACCATTATCTATGGAAAGGATTGGGAAACTTGTTTGCCATTTGCTGAATTTTCTTATAACAATAATTATCAAGCAAGTGTGGGAATGTCTCCATTTGATGCCATGTATTGGCGGAGTTGTAGAACTCCTCTCAATTGGTCGGAATCTGGAGAATGTCCCTATTTTGGCCCGGATATTGTTGAGTAAGCGGAAGAGAAAGTTAGGACTACCCAATAGAGCTTTAAAGCTGCCCAAAATCGCCAAAAACATTATGTCGATTGACGGAGAAGACTGCTATACTTTCAAGTTGGAGATCATGTCTATCTCAAGGTTACGCCTTTTAAAGGCACTCAAAGATTTCAAGAGAAAAGCAAGCAAGCTCCTCGCTACATTAGTCCATTCATGATTGAAGAACGGCGTGGGGCTATAGCTTATCAATTGGAACTACCACACTCTGTATCATCCATTCATGATGTGTTCCATGTATCTCATTTAAAGAAATGTCTCTGAGTTCCTGCTGAAGTGGCTAATGTTGAGGAACTTGATATCCAGTCAAATCTCTCTTATAAAGAGCATCCAATTAGAATTCTTGATCAAGACAAGAGAAACACTAGAAACAAGACCACCAATATTGTAAAGGTGCAATGGAGTCGCCACTTCGAACGGGAGGCCACATGGAACGAGAGGACTAACTTCGACAATCCTATCCCAAACGTTTCTCCCAAATGTGAGTTCTTCATTTTCCTATCTACCAATATCTTCTAGTAAGCTTGTTTCAATCTCGGGACGAGATTTTTTTAAGGGGGAGAATTTGTAACAACCCAAAGTAGTTAAACATATCATGGAGTATACATGAGCATCATCCCTAGCATCCTTGCATATCAGAGTTCAATTGGTTTAACAATAGAAATCCAATCAAAGTACTTAGTTAACTTATGTAGATGCTTTTGTACAGAGTATATGCAAGTTTCTATGGATTCTCTATTTATTCTTGCAGATTATCCGAAGAAATTTGCGAATTCTGTATAGTTTTCTTCATTCTGGAAAAGTTACATAGACTTTGTAGATTTTTGCGGACACTATGTAGTTTTCTACGGCGACTCTACACTTTCCAATCTACATCACGAAATCTACCTGACGTCGTTTGTTCGAGTGTTGCGCTGTCCATTTGGGGGCTACGTGGCCCTCATGTCCGACCCCATGTCCCTAAACCCCTTTCCCCTTCCCGAACCCCTTTATCCTCTCCCCAAAACCCCCAGACCCCTCTCTCCCGTTCTTTCTCCCTCTCTCTCTCTTTCTTGCTCCTCCTGTACCGAGCCCGAGTAGGTCGACCTCGAGTTCTTCCCTCCAGCGTCGCCCAACTGCACGGGCCGGCTGCCCAAGGCTTGGCCAGGCCAAGGATGCCTTTCCCCTCCCACTGGTCGACCTCCCCTCCAAGGGAAGTTCTTCCCCTTCTTCTCCAACTCCGGTAAGGAAAGGCCGTCGCCGATCTCCTCCACAACTGCTCTTCTGCGACCTACAGCCCTTCAAATCGTCTTTCCTCATTCTTGGTGAGCTTCCCCCATGGTTTTCCCCTCCTCTCCCGTCCATTGACCTTCCATGGAATGTCACCTCCATTGATGGTGCATGTCATCCTAGCCCTTATGAATGTCATTGTGATGACCTAAAACTTATCTCCATCATCTAAGATCTAGGAACAAACCCCACTGTAGTTGGTCACCGGAATCACCGGCAATTGCAATTTCAGCAACTTATCAAGTTATTTAAGGTTCTGCCATTCTGAGTGACGAAAATAGAATCAAGTCTTGTGTAGGATTTAATTGTTATACCTTGTTGCACATATCTTAGATTGATGTTCTAGTACGGTAAAAGTAGTTTATATAATTGTCTGTGCACCTCATGCATCATTTGCACTCTCTCATACATTTTATTGATTATGCATCATTGCATTCGTGTAGAGACCGAGACCTTGTAGAGACCGAGACACCAGAGAAAGAGGTGGTTGAGACCGTGTCGGAGCCCATCACCGACGCCGCTTCTTTTGTGAATCAAGGCAGACACCTAAGCATTTCTCTACCCTATTTTGGATCAAATTATGGTTATATGTCTTGTTTGTGCATAAGTCTTGTGGTATAATTGTTTGTTTAGCTCCTACTTTATGCATTAACTACCTTGAATTAGAATAAATCCATCTAGGTGAGTATATGTTGGCACTCTTAAATGACATGCTTTTAGTGTCATTCTTGTAACGATTCTGATGAGGACATCGCAGCCATGCATGCGTAACCCGGATGCCTTGGTTACACCGGTTATGCATGATGCTACAAAAGCTCTACCACTAGTTACACCAAGTCTAACTCCGCTTATGCAGCAAGACACAAGTGCAACATCGGTTACACATCGTCAAGCATCAGATACACAAGCACTTATGTACGGAGGACAAGTTACGTGTAGTCGTGCCAAGAAACTACAACAAGAGGTGCATGCTTTCCTCTCTGAGTCACACCTTCATAATGACAAGAATGTTATACTACCTAAGTCGCGTACTCTACTTCTACTCAGGTTCACACAAGAATGAATTCCGCTGGGTTACGCAGATGAAGCAGAAGGTTACGCAGAGGCCTCCAAGACAGCTGCAGATGCTCCAACTTCTCGTCAAAGTCTGTACCATCTCGGAAAGAAATGATGGTCATGTTGTACATGGTTGGAACGGGTTATAAGTCCATTTTCCAACGCAATAAACGCCACATCATTTGGACTTCTCAATAAGGAGTAATTGCCAATTTACTGAAGGCTGCGCAGAAGCTCAAGCGACGCGCGAGAACCGAGGAGAGTTCACCAATGCTTCCACCAGTTAGCCTTCCACCTTTCAACATGGTGACTTCAGTTCACACTTATCTCACACCCATCTTGGAGGGTTGTTTCTAGTATAAATACTGTCTATATACTACTAAAACTAAGTTTTTATCATTGATAAAGATATAGCCTATGTGGTTTTGCTGCCGAGCAGCTGAGTGCCTTGCACACCCCTTGTTCTTCCTTGTTCTTCTTGGACTTGTTAAGAGATCTCTCTAAGATCCCCTACTTTGTGTTCTACGGTTGCCAGTTCGGCTGCACCGTCTTGTGTGGAATAGTCCTGGATTGTGGTTCTGCGGTCGTCCGGAGATCGAGTCAAAGTCCCCAAGGTTTCGGTGCCCCTCTCCCCGTCGCTTGGTCGCATCCAACCTTGGTCAGGTATAGTTATCCTCGGTACTTGCAACAATCTATCTTGTTCGAAATCTACTGCCGTGAAGATCGGGCCATCCCTGGACCTTTCTTGAATCGGTCCCTATCATGTGGTAATCACAGCTATCATTGTCACGGTAGGTTTTGTTATCACCCACAGTTTTACCCTTTACCTTACCATTTGTTACTGATTTGTTCATGTCCTAAAGTCCACTGAAAAGCCTAACAAAAAATACCATAGCCCTTTTGGTGGTACTTGTTGACGCTGTTTTTCAACACATCTCAGACCGGCATCAAGAAGGAAACAGGAAGACTGTTTTTGAATCGGAATCAGAGGACTAAGACAAGAGTCAGAATCGGAGTATCCAAGATTAGACGATGCCCGATTCAGATAGTTGCTTCGTGAGCTTAATTGGGCCAAGAGTGGGCCGTTTTGTATCTTTTAGGTAATAGTCTGTAGCTTGTACTCTTTAGGAAGTTTCTTTCTTTCACGTCAAGTTTAATTATGTCGTAATCGACTAGGAGTTTGTAATTTCACGGTATAAATATAAACCCTGAGGCTCGTGAGAAAAATAATACACATTCAATACAACAAACCTCTACTTTACTTTCAAGTCGGCGACTTCGCCAAAGCTTTTTCCATTTTTGGGTTCTCTTGCGAGTTGAGGCGATTTCGATCCCCAAGGCTCGTGCGTGGATTCAGGTTCTTCTGGGCAAGTCGAGGCGATTTCGATCCCCAAAGGCTTGCTTGTAAGTTCCACCCTTACCGAATAATATCTAAGCTTTAGCAGGCGCATCGTTGTTGCTTCGTTTAGATTTATTCAACAGTTATCGGTATCAGCTAAATCTACAAGTTTTTCTTGTTATTTTTAGCTTTTATCATCCCCTATCCAGCTTAGAACTTGATTTAATCGGCTCTTTTAAAGGCTTCATCACCGATTGCATTTAAAAGCTGTTTAACTTGTTCTAAGTGTTGTTATCCTAAGCTTTATCAGATCACTTCTATAGTTGTCTTTTATTGCTTAGTTCTCAATCGGCTCATTGCTGTTTGAGTATCATAATCGGCTCTCTAGCTGTTTCACTGCATATAGGAATCGGTCCTATCATATCTGATTTCACTGACGGCAGAATCAGCTTCTTAGCTGTTTCTTAATATCCGATTTTCATCCTTGCCAATCAACATGTCAGATTGACTGGCACACCCCGGTTTTCAAGGCCACGCCTTCGCTCGTGTGTTCGCGCATCTGTCAAGTCCCGATTTTTGCGTCAACACACTTTTGGCACGCCTGGTGGGACACGAAGATGAATCTCACGATGCATCTGGAGAAGCCAGCTGATGGAAAAGGTGATAAGGATAACACTTTTGAAGTACATGAAGATAATATGATCCCTGTGGTTTATGAAGATTTGTATGAGGATCAAAAGAGGGAGTTTGATTTGCAGTAGTAGTTGCATCGTAATGAATGCTTGAAATCTTATAGTGCAACAAAAAGGGGTGAAGCTATTAGGAAACTTCCTCTTTCTGTCCCACGTACAATTACAATTTATGAATCTCCAAGGCAGTTGCAAGGGATGATTGATTCGGCAGTACATCATGCATTGGTTAACCAGTCTGAAGTATTAGCCAATACCGTGCATAATGTCGTAGTCAAGACTTTGCGTGAAGAAGAATTTCAATACAGTGGACCTACTTATATGCCAATTTTGAATATGTTTGGTTCTGCTCCTTTTGGTTCTTCAAGATTTGTTGCGGGTGCTTCAGGATCATCTACTGCTAATACTAATAATGCATCAGTTCCTGCTTTTTCCATGTCAAGTGCATCTGTTGCCAAATCCACTGTTGCAGGTTCAGATGCATTGGGAGGAACTATTCCTGAGAATTCAAGTCATAACCAATCGGCTGGATAGCCGTCTGGTTTTAGTTAGGGATTTTCATCTAGAGCTCCGTTTGTAACCGATTCATCAGGACATCTCTTGTCACAGATGGCACCTCCATACTCATCTACACAATCGGCGCCCAAGAGCTCATTCAGTACTGGTACATATAATCCCAAGACAGGATGGGGCATGCCACCCGATTTTGGTAAGAAAACAGCTGAAATAAAATTGTTGAAGAGGATAAAATAGCTGAAGAAACTATCAATACACAGCAGAGATGTGCTGCCTGGATTCAGCATGATGACGGAGAAACTTGGTCATTGGTTGATAATAATGGTGGAACCATACGACAAGTGAAGGTTCCGATTAACTATAAATCGTCAAGAAATTCAAGTCAGCAAGCAGATAATCGGATGTTACTTCATACCCCTTCTAATCAAGGAACTGCATCGGCTTCTAATCAAGGAACAACATCGGCATCCCAGCCGATTCAGACGTATGCGCCTCCTGCGACAACTATTCCTCAGAGCCCTCATAGAGAACATTATCAATCAAGTGGGCCTGAGATGCCCCAATCGGATCATCAGTCTACAGATAAAACATCTTGGTCTTCCCAGATAACCGATGTAATTCAAAATCAGTTCGGTTTGAAGCCAAAAGTGCAAAGTGTCATGTATCGACCACGATATCCTGCACATTATGACATGTTGCCTTATCCTCACCGATATCGGATCCCAGAGTTCACAAAATTCACTGGTCAGGATGATACTTCAACTGTTGAACATATCAGCCAATTTCTGATGCAATGTGGAGAAGCTGCCAATGTTGATCCTTTAAGGGTTCGATTGTTTTTGAGTTCCTGGTCAGGATCTGCTTTCTCTTGGTTTATGACACTACCGCCAAATTCTATAAAGATGTGGTCTGACTTGGAGAGACAGTTTCATCAATATTTCTTTGCTGGAGTTCATGAAAAGAAATTATCTGATTTGACAAACATGAGGCAAAGGAACGATGAATCGGTTGCGTCTTTTATTTCCCGATTCAGAGAAGTCAGGAATAAATGTTTTAGCCTGATGTTATCTGACAAGCAATTGGCTGAAGTTGCGTTCGATGGGCTCTTGCTGCACTTAAAGGATAAATATGCTAACCAAGAGTTTGAAAGCTTGAGTCAGGTTGTTTCAGAGGATGGCTGGACAGGAAAATCGGTCATATGAACTGAGAAGGAATTACCAGAATAGAGTAAATTATGCAGATTATTCTTCTGATTCTGAATCGGACAATGAAGGTGGAGTTGGTTTGGCTGAATGGGTCAAAAATAAGAAATTGATTTTAGTTCCGTTTGCAAAGAAAGAGCCCGAAAAATTCGGCTTTGATGTTACAAAAGCCGACAAGATCTTTGATATGCTACTGAAGGAGGGATTGCTCAAGCTATCAACTTATCATAGAATCCCATCGAAAGATGAATTGAAAAAGATGGTATATTGCAAATTCCAGAATGCTACCTCTCATAATACTAATGATTGCAAAGTATTCCGTCAGCAGTTGCAATTGGCTATAGAACAGGGAAAAATTAAGTTTGAGTTACCCAAGAAACCTGTCAAGCCGATGAAGATTGATCAGCATCCCTTCCCTGTCAACATGGTTGAAATTTCAAAAGAAGAAGTACCAAGGAAAGTTTTAACTTCTAAATCAGCCAAGGAAAAAGGAGTTGTTGATCCTAAAGTCCAAGTATCTGTAACCGATTTGAAAAGGAAAAGCAAATCGGATGGAGCTAGGAGTTCTAAAATTCAAGAAAGAAGGGCTTACTTCTCAAGGTTTGATTAATAAATTCAGAAAAGAAAATGAGCAAATTAGACAGTGAAGAAGAGATGAAGCAAAATAATGCCGATCATTGGCGGTGCCCTTTCTTTATTTATTGTTGGGAAGAAGGGATTAAACTTCCGACTCCAGAGAATTGCCTTGAGTGCAATGGACAAAGTACTCAGCCAAGTAAAAGGCTGTGTTATAATGAAGAGCGTAATCGGCCAATTATTCGTGATCGGCAAGACGATCGGGATCGGTCATATTTCAGAGATCGACGGTCTGAAAGCAGAGACCGGTATGATGATCGTGAGCAACGAGTATCGGTTCATGATAGGCTTGGTTGCAGAGTTAATGTGATGGATCGATTGGGAGGAAGAGCTAATATTGAAGACATGGCTAATGATCGGGTTCTTGATGAAGAGATTATGCGAAGGGATCCCGAGAGAGAACTGATTCGTAATCATCGGCCGTCCCATCGGTTCAAGGAGCCTCAGCATCAATGGTGTCCTGAAGGGTTAACTAAATCGAAAAGAAGGCGTGTTCAAAGGCTGAGACAAATTGAATTAGAAGAACAGCGTCAGGCTAACAATAGAACAGGTTGTAATCGGGTTTGGCGAGTGAAGGCCTAAGATCATGATCAAGAAGATACTCTAGCGACTGATGTTCTTATGGCGTTTATTTTACCAAAGGAGTTCATGTCATCGGAGGATGATGCAGAATCGGATGTACATAAAAGTCTCGCTCAGTTGGCCTTAGAACCAGCGCCTGCTACGTTTGAGAAACCTGAGGAAGAAGATCGGCAGCATTTAAAGCCGTTGTTTCTAAAAGGTTATATTAATGGGACTCCAGTGACAAAAATGCTAGTCGATGGCGGTGCATCGGTTAATCTTATGCCATATGCCGTGTTAATAAAACTCAGCAAGGGAGAAACCGATTTGATGAAGACCGATTTAATGCTCAGAGATTTCAAAGGGAAAACTTCTCCGGCCTGGGGGGCACTTTGTGTTGATTTAACGATCAGGAGTAAAACTTTGCCTACTACCTTCTTCATTATTAATGGCAAAAGTTCGTACAATATGCTCTTGGGACGAGAATGGATTCATGCCAATTGTTGCATTCTCTCTACAATGCATCAATGTGTGGTTCAATGGATCGGAGATTCGGTGGAAGTTGTAAAGGCTGATGCTTCGTTCAACATTGCCATAGCCGAGGCGAGTCCTTGGAGCTATGAAGTAACATGCATATCAGGACAAGCTATTGATTCTGATTTTTTGAGAATGTCCGATTTTGGTTTACAGCCGATTCAAGCAATCGGTTCTGAGGATCTATCATAATAGATAAACAAAGCAAAGAGATTTTGTCTGATTACGGATCGGAAATTATTCAAAGCAAACATACAAAGGGTATGCGATTCGGAGGTTCAACGTTTTAAATACTTATAAACCGATTTTATCTTAAATCGACAGATATGAAGGACCGATTAGGCAACCAGAGAGGGGGGGAGTGAATGCGAGTCGATAAAAATTTCTCTCACGAATCCGGCTACTCCCAACTCAACTCCAAAGCCTACCAGCCGATCTTGCCAAGATCACGTAGCTACTGTGAGGCTACTGACCCTAGGAACAAGATCAACGCAGCAGAACACAAATCGAACAAATCCAACAAGAATCGATCGAAAACCACACGAATCAACAACGATCAGCCACGGGCGGTTGCACCTCTCTCCAGGGGCGGTTGCACCGCCCTTGCCTGGCCCTCAGCCAGGGGCGGTCACACCGGTATCCGAGGGCGGTCGCACCGGTTTTGCCAGACAGCACGGGAAAAAGGTCAACTCGAGAACAGCTCTCCCAAACGGCTTGGAGTTTTGAGACGAAACTTTGGGTAGATGATATACACCTCAAGGAGAGGCTATGCCCCAAAAATCTCGGCCTCTAACTCCCTGGAACTCCGGGAATTTCAAATCTAGCGAAGAACACACCCTCCACGAGTTCATCCCGAAAACTTCAAATCTAAACTGATTCCCGGCGTTTGGGGGCAAGGGATCACCAGGAAAAGAGGCACAAGGCACTCATGTGTGATTCCCCCAAAGAAATCTTCATCAAAGATGGACTGTCCCAATTCATCATCAAGCTGTTCTTCATCAAAGATGGTCTCGTCGAAGGTGACTTCGCAAGTCTCCATGATTTGGTTAGTCTCAAGATTGAGCACACGATATGCTCGAGAGTGATTAGCATAACCAAGAAAAATTCCATCCATCGAACGAGACTCAAACTCGTCCAATTTTCCTTTCTTCAGAATGAAACACTTGTAACCAAAAACCCGAAAGTGACTCACACGGGGGGAACGACCATGGAAAAGCTCATAGCAAGTTTCTTTTGAAAGCACGAAGGAAAATCCGATTCGAAACATAACAAGCTGTGTTCACCGCTTCTGCCCAATATTTCCTAGGAGTCCTCTGCTCATCTAGCATCGTCCTAGCCATCTCACAAAGCGTCCGATTTTTCCTTTCAACAACTCCATTTTGGCAAGCAACATATGGCGAAGAGTATTGATGTTCGAGACCAAGATCACGACAGAAGGCATCAAAACGAGTGTTCTTAAATTCTGTACCATTGTCACTGCGTATAGCTCTCATGGCACCACCATTACTCTCATTTTTCAACCTCAAAATCAGATCTCAAACAAAATCAAATGTCTCATCCTTCGACGCCAAAAAGAACAGCCAAGCATACCGAGAAAAGTCATCCACAACCACAAGAACATACCACTTCCCACCAACTGAACGAATGCGAGCGGGGACCAACCAAGTCCATATGCAAAAGCTCCTCTGGACGCTCAGTCATAACATCTGTCAAAGGTGGATGGGAAGCAGCAACCATTTTACCATGCCTGCAAGGTGCACAAACCAAATCTTTCTCGAACTTGAGCTTGGGCAATCCTCGGATAAGGTCAAGAGCACTCAAGCGTGTGAGTAAATCAAAGCTCACATGACCCAATCTCCTATGCCACTTCCAAAGCTCAAAAGAAGTACCAGCGATCAAACACCGTGAAGGACCAAAAGATTGAGAAAAATCAGCACGAAAAATCTGTCCCTCGGGAATGATCATACACACAAGGTCACCTCGAGAATCAAGAATTCGTGAATCACCACTCTTAAACCGAACCTCATAACCCTCATCAAGAAGGTGAGAAACTGAAAGCAAATTAAAACCAAGATTCTTGACAAGAGCAACCCGCTTCAACATAAAATTGTCGCTCACCTGAATAGCACCCTCAGACAAGACTCTACCTCTGCCCTTATCCCCGAAAGTGATGTACTGCCTGGACACCACCGGGGTGAGACTGGAGAACCACTTTCTATTACCTGTCATATGTCTCAAACAGCCAAAATCCATCAATCAAAAGCTCTCCAAGCCTCCCACCTGCACAATCAAAAGCGAGAATGAGAATGAGCGAATGACTCGACGCTGGGGTTAGCACAAAATGAGTCAAATCAGTGTCGGGCCATCTGCTCAAAATAGGGCTTAGCAAAATCAACTCTACCACGTGAAACCCTATCGTCTCTCACCATCGGACCTCTAGCACCACGCGGGGGAAAACGTGGCCTAGACTCTCTCCTCGCCTCGAAGCTACGGTCGAACCTCCCAGAACCAAACTGACCAAGAACTGGAGGCCGCATAGCAAACTCACGACTAGCTGGAATACCACGACTGCCAACCAAAGGAACTATGCGCACAAAGGCCTCTCCTCTCGGCAAGGGTAAACGAGACACAGGCACACTACGGGAAGAGTAGTACATGTCCCTGTTCCCCACCTCCTTCTCTCTTCTCACTTCCCTCTTCTTCCTCCAACAGAACTCCTCAAGGTGTCCATCGCTACCACAATACTCACAATGAAAGCGGACTGGCTTTGGCTTTGGGGTTTCTCTCGGCTATGGCCTCTCTCTCGGCTGGTAAACCCCACTCCTCACAAAGGTCACTCTTCTCTGGAAGTTGTCTGTCTTTGGTGGAAACTTGGGAGGATTTGGAGTGGTGTCAAGCTTGTTTAGCAGGTGGTTGGGTTTGGGTGTGAAGGTGTTCTTGAGAATGACTTTTGGTGGGTTTGTGGGAATGTTTGTGGTGGAGCTTTCAGGTTCTCTCTCTTTCTCACCACTACTCTCACCAACCTTCTCAGAACCCAGACCATGACCATCAGCTCTCTTAAAACCAACAATCAACATCTTAAGCTGAGGCTCGCGACCCGACAACCAACCCAAACACTGTCGCAACTCATCATTTTCATCTTGCAAGCGATTCACACACTGTTCTAGCTCAACATTCTTCAAAGCAACAACATCACAAGCAGAACAAGAGTTTGCAATGGGAGATTTCAATTGAGCTTCAAGTGAACTAATCATGGTGCGTGATTCAAGCAACTGAGCATGCAAAGCAGGACAAGAAGTACAAGCACCTAGCAAAGATGATCTAGACTTCAACTCAGCAAGCTCAACCCTAGCACCTTCTAGTTCATCTAAGCATGTCATGTGTTTCTCCTTAAGCACAACCAGATCAGCAAGATGCACATCACAGAACGAGCATTCAATTTCATCAGACACAAGAGGAGCATCTTTCAACACAACAATCTCTGACTCAAGCTTAGCTGCTCTCTCCCTAGACTCGCAAAGCAAAGACTCAAACTCCATCGCCTTCTTTCCAGTCTCAGAAAGCAAGGTCTCAAGCTCAGCCACTCTATCCTTGGACTCTCCTAGCAAAGACCTAAACTCCCTCTTCTCCTTGTTGGTCTTCCTAAGCACATCATCGCGATTATCGACCAACTCCTCTAGTCTAGCAATTTCCTTATGCAGAGAAGTGGGATCGGTCAATACCTCGTCCTCAGAGTCGGAGTCGTCCTTGCTCATCACGGAGTCGTGCACCATGGTGCACCATGGCTCTGATACCAATTGAAGGACCGATTAGGCGACCAGAGAGGGGGAGAGTGAATGGGAGCTGATAAAAATTTCTCTCACGAATCCGGATACTCCCAACTCAACTCCAAAGCCTACCAACCGATCTTGCCAAGATCACGTAGCTACTGTGAGGCTACTGACCCTAGGAACAAGATCAACGCAGCGGAACACAAATCGAACAAATCCAAAAAGAATCGATCGAAAACCACACGAATCAGCAACTCTCAGCCATGGGCAGTTGCACCTCTCTCCAGGGGCGGTTGCACCGCCCTTGCCTGGCCCTCAACCAGGGGCGGTCACACCGGTATCCGAGGGCGGTCGCACCGGTTTTGTCAAACAACACGGGAAAAAGGTCAACTCGAGAACGGATCTCCCAAACGGCTTGGAGTTTTGAGACGAAACTTTGGGTAGATGATATACAGCTCAAGGAGAGGCTATGCCCCAAAACTCTCGGCCTCTAACTCCCTAGAACTCCAGGAATTTCAAATCTAGCGAAGAACACACCCTCCACGAGTTCATCCCGAAAACTTCAAATCTAAACTGATTCCCGGTGTTTGGGGGCAAGGGATCACCAGGAAAAGAGGCACAAGGCACTCATGTGTGATTCCCCCAAAGAAATCTGAGAGAAAACGGGCTAGAATGTGAAGAACGAAGATCCCCAAAAATGGCTCCGAAAATACCTCCGAAAATGGGAAAAAGAAAAGGAGCTCGGGAATTTAAATCATGGCACAAAGATAAGGAGATTAAGCTCAATCAAACAACCATGAATTCACCTATACAAACTATGAATGATTCAAAATAGTTCTAGGTGGAGAGGATGAAGGGAAAGGGAAATTTAAACAAGCCAAATGAAAATAACTAGAGAGATAACAGCCACCACCCCTAGGGGGTCTATTATATAGTCCAAATGGTGGTGCTCGAAAGACTAAACTACCCCTAAGTGATTCATACCCCTCAGGGGCAAATATGACATTTTCCGCGAAGATTTTTCCGGCTGGGACACCTTCCACCGCAAGCTAGCTTCCATCCGACGCAAGCCTTGCGATCACGCCGCGTGTCCTCCGGATCGAAGCTCCTCGACGCTCACGGGCGACCTGCCCAGGTGGGACCGGTCACACTGCCCATGGGGGCGGTTAGACCGCCCCTGGCTAGCAGGCCGGGCCGTCGCTACGTCGAGTCCTCGGCCTTGGTTTTGAGGCCCAAACCAAGGGAAACCGTCCACCGATGATTTTGTGGCCAAATCAACAAACCCCTCGCGCAAACTTCGGTTGTTAGCCGCTACCTTGCGCCGGCTTCCCGTCCGCGTACGAGCTTCGGTTGTGAGCCGCTACCTCGCACCGGAACCACGTCCCTTTGCTCGTTCTTGCCAGCATGTGAACTGCACTTGATCCATCTGGCCATCGGGTCCTTCGAACCAAGCTTACTTGTCTCTCCGCTCCTCGGAGGCCGCCATGGCTAAGACCTTTCGCGCCTGTTCTTCACCTGCACCAATGCAATCAAGCCGCATTCTACACCTGCAATACTTGAGTCAAGGGAAACGTCAATCCACACCACGTTGTCAATCACTCATCACACCAGGAAGCGACCATCCACCGGTCCTCGGACACACCCGGTCCTCAAGATACATGGCCGATGTGACATACATCGCCCTTAGTGCAAAAAATATAATAAATACAAAGAGTTCAGATACTCTTGGATTATTTCTATCGCCCTCAAATAGCTTTCTTGTTGTTATATGAAGCTTCAAGTCTTCTTTGTTCTTGAAGGGCTCTAGCAGTGTTGTCTCTGTCGTTTCTAGTAATGTTTATGAGATGCTCCAAGTTTTCTCTCAGATCTGCTCTTGATTCCAAGTGAAAGAGTTGATCTTCGAGCAGAGGAAGGGAGAGTTGAAGTAATTGGATTCGACGGCGGACTTTCAAAATTCCTCTAGGCGGCAGGGCATTGGAATTGATGGAACGAAGAACAGGCACTATTTCATTTGGAAACGTCCCTTTGATTTCTTCAGAATAAGCTTGAAGAAAAACTTCGTCATGGACAGACAAGGGATTCCCAGCTTGAAGGGATGTGATGATTAAATCCAATCGCTGTGATTATAAAAAGAAATCTATGATGCCAAATGTTTTGAGGAGAAAAAAAAATTAGAACAAGATTTTTACCTGCTCAAAAGATGCCATTTCTTTCAAAGATTTGGAGTTCGTGTTTGAATAAACTTTGTAGTGATGGAGGGAAGAGAGCCGATGCGTCTATTTATAGGGGAAATTCGGCTAAGGAATTTATGATTTCATTAATGACCTTGGGATATGCAACACTGGCATGAAGTTATTTGACATTGATGGTCTGATAGCCAAGTTAGGTGGAAATAAATATGATTCAGAAAAAGAGACTGGCTAATCGGTCAAAGTTGTCATGTATGACATAAAAGAAGGCCGAATCTACAATAATACAAAGTATTTATTACAGGATCATAAATGTTTTACAGGGAATCATAGAAGGGATCGGATTGCATCTAGTGCATTACGATTTATTTGATCTACATTGTTTACAATGCGTTGATAGTCTTCGATCGGGTCTTGTTGCGCCAGAATGCTTCTATGGAGCTTGAGGACATCAGAAGTTTGAGTTTTAAGGGTCTTTTTGAGATCTTCGATTACAACTGGAAGCTGTTGTAGTTTTTTCTCTTCATCCTCAAGATCTTGGCTGACTGATCGAAGCTTTTTTGCCAATTCGACTTTACGAGCCTTCAGTTCATGAACCTTTGCTATGGATGAACGGCTCGATTCAAGGAGTTGGATTTTTCTTCAGTGGCATGAGCTTCATCCCTCTTTGCTTCCGATTTTCTGATTAACAACTCCCGATTTTGATGATCGGATATTTTCTGTTGGGCTTCGAGGAATCGGATCTGATTACGTTCTATGTAGGTCGCTGGGATGATGGTAGCTTGGATCTCGTGATTAAGGTATGGTCGAAGTTGATGAAGGATTAATCGGATCCGTTCAGCATTTTGAACTAATGTAGAAGTGTTTTGCTCTAGCAGAATTTGTAGATCCGATAGCTTGCTCTGGACATCTTTCGGGAGTGCTGGGGTGTTGACATCCGATGGATGAACGACAGTAGTTGGTGGAGTTCCCTTGCCAGATGATTGAACTTCTTCTTCGTCTAAGAGACCTCCAATCGGAAAGTCAAAGAAGCTGTTGTCGATTGAATCTTGAGCCTGAAAGTGAAAGAAGTTTTATTAGATTGAAAGAAGAAAAAAATAAAGAATCGGATAAAAGGATAGTGAGTAACCTGTTTCAGATTTATTTCCTCAAATTGAGTAGGCTGTCTTGATGATATCGGGGTTGGCTCTACGGCAGGTTCGGATGCTTCAGGCGAATCATGCTAAAACAAGAGATATTAACAACATTGGAATCAGTTGCACAATAATAGGATAAGAAATAAAATTACCGGCGTCTGATGAGGAGTAACTGTTTCTTGTTGAGGAACCTCCTAGTTTATTCGGCTAGGAGTGGCCGATTTTCCTTGGAGATGATCTATTATTGTTTAAGCAGTTAAAATAAAGAATTTATTAATGTCGGATAAAATGTCAGAAACAGATTATTGGTATTACCGATCGGATCACGTGCAGGGTGATTTGATGCTAATGAAGCCGGAGAGTTCGGACGAAACTGAGGCATTGTCTCCTGGATTGCATCGGCCAGCATTGTAGCTGCCGTCGAGACATCAATTGATGTTGTCTTGGGTTTCTTTGAAACTCTTTTTGAAGTATTGCCGATCTCACGCTTCGATGGTTTCCCTTTGGCAACATCATTTATTGTTGGTGCATCACCTCCGATCTAAGGTTCATCCGATGGAGGGGCATACTCAATCGGTCGACCGCTTCTGCTTGTGGTCGGAGGCGTTAAGTCTTCATCCTGTCAAGATAAAGAAATCGGGGTTATGACTGATTACAGGTAGAAGGGCTAAGATTAATTTAATACCTGAGGATCGATGACGAAGTCTGGGTCGAGGATACGACAATAATAATTTGCTGATTTGCAGAATAAGTACTTGGACCATTCTTTTCACCATGACTTGACTGATGGACACATTGCTAGAGCTGGCTTCCATGACTTGAAATCGGTTGTATTTATATGGGGGATCAGATTTTGCACCCAACGAAAGTTTAGATCAAATTCAACTATCTCACGAGGTTTGAGCTGATCAGCAAAGTATAGTTTGGGTATAGCTTGACCAAATCCTAATTGTCTTGCTATCACAGAAGGATAGTATAACTCGTAAGAGAAAGTACTATGAGACAAGACAGGAAGGATAGTCGGAAGAATCATCTCTTTAAGAAGCGGTTCCGATTCATCGGAGGTAGCTAAATCGAATTTGAAGTTGATCAGATTTTTGAAGTGGTGTTCGGGATCATTATATGGAAATCAAATCAAAGTGTCATCATTAAAGCCATGGTAAAAACATTTGAAGTATAATGTTGTCCGATCGGGACTAGCTTTATCTCCACCGACTGAGAAAGCAGCTTCGCCAAAAGAAAGGCATTGGAGGAAGACGTTGTCTTCTTCATCTGTCTGATCCGATGGAAATTGGCTACCGAAGATATCGGCTTGAAATGTGTTTTGCATATAGAGGTTCAACCAAAGGTTTATGAACCACCAGGGTCCTCCAAGGGAAGTAATCGGTCCATCATTCCTTAGGCGAACAGATACTTCATGCATAAGATTGTATACTGCCCCTAGAAGAAGCTTGCCTGCATAAGATTGTATACTGCCCCTAGAAGAAGCTTGCCTAAAGGAAAATGATTTCCTGCTGCCAAATATTCTGCCAGTCGATTAAACTTTGTAGAAGGGCCGATTGTCTTTCCACCAAAGATGTATTTCTCTAGCTACATCATAAGGAAGGCAGTATGTTCTTTCTCATCTATATCCCCAGATGACTTAGAGAAAGTTGTGATATAATCTTTCCATCCTTTGATTTTGGATGTTTGGATCTTTTGTGTGACTTTGGGGAGATTATCTGGGGTGACTGATGAAGTAATATTAAGACCAATCAGCATGACCACATCGGCTAGGGATGGGGACATCGGACCGTGGCCGAATAAGAATGCGTTTAGAGCACTGGACCAGAAATAAGAAGCAGATATCAGAAGGGGGTCATTCCGTTTCATATCTGCCAAAGAGAGGGTGATGCATTTTCTGATGCTGTGGGATTCCCAATCAGGGTGTTTGCTATTGCTCATTCTCATGTACCAATTCTTCCAACCAAGAACCAAGGTGAGCCAAGACCTGAACGGATTTTGCCAATCGGGAGAATTTTCTGATAGGGATTTGAAGGGGTTGCGCTGGGTTTCCAGATTGATGAAATCTAGGGGATCTTTGTTTCCTATTGGCCCTAAGAAAAAGAATCTTGAGACATTCGAAGGAACAACAATGTCGATCTGGTTTGCCTGGGAGGAAAGAAATGGAAAGAAAATCTAAGAGCTTCAAATCCATGGACAAATAAATAGCAAAGATGAGATGTTTTCTTACCTGGGAGGGCGATGAACTAGAAGCCATCTTGATTGATGACACGAGTGAAGGAAGTCTTGGAAATTGCTGGGCAGGAAACGTCAGTAGGATTTCACCGGAGTTCGCCGGAGAAGAGCTTGGTTCGAGAAGATGACGATGAAGGATGGCAAGCGGCGGGGTGAAGACGACGGCTGTGGAAAAGCTTTCTATTTATGCTCTTACTCTAAAGGGGCAGATATGGAATTTCGCGTGGTGAAAAATCAGGGTTTCCCTCCGGATGGCAGTAGAACAAAAAGGCGGAAATTTCGGGACAATATATTCATCTTATCCCGAAACTGGGGGGCATGTGTTGACGCCGTTTTTTCAACACGTCTCAGACCGGCATCAAGAAGGAAAGAGGAAGACGGTTTTTGAATCGAAATCAGAGGACTAAGACAAGAGTTAGAATCGGAGTATCCAAGCTCAGGCGATGTCCGATTCGGATAGTTGCTTCGTGAGCTTAATTGGGCCAAGAGTGGGCCGTTTTGTATCTTTTAGGTAATAGTCTGTAGCTTGTACTCTTTAGGAAGTTTCTTTCTTTCGCATCAAGTTTAGTTATGTCATAATCAACCAGGAGTTTGTAATTCCAGTGTATAAATATAAACCCTGAGGCTCGTGAGAAAAATAATACACATTCAATACAACAAACCTCTACTTTACTTTCAAGTCGGCGACTTCGCCAAAGCTTTTTCCTTTTTTGGGTTCTCTTGCGAGTTGAGGCGATTTCGATCCCCAAGGCTCGTGCGTGGATTCAGGTTCTTCTGGGCAAGTCGAGGCGATTTCAATCCCCAAAGGCTTGCTTGTAAGTTCCACCCTTACCGAGTAATATCTAAGCTTTAGCATCCGGGCGCATCGCTGTTGCTTCGTTTAGATTTATGCAACAGTTATCGGTATCAGCTAAATCTACAAGTTTTTCTCGTTATTTTTAGCTTTTATCACCCCCCTATCCAGCTTAGAACTTGATTTAATAGTTGTTTAACTTGTTCTAAGTGTTGTTATCCTAAGCTTTATCAGATCACTTTTATAGTTGTCTTTTATTGCTTAGTTCTCAATCGGCTCGGAATCAGCTCTCTAGCTGTTTCACTGCATATCGGAATCGGTCCTATCATATCTTATTTCACTGACGGCAGAATCGGCTTCTTAGTTGTTTCTTAATATCTGATTTTCATCATGGTCAATCAACAGGTCAGATTGACTGGCACGCCCCGGTTTTCAAGGCCACGTCTTTGCTCGTGTGTTCGCGCATCTGTCAAGTCCCGATTTTTGCGTCAACAGTATTATTTTTTTACCGAAGTCGGCAAGGGAAGCCCCAACCTATTTTTTGTATATTTTTTTATTCTAGACACATTAATTCGCTCTCACAGGGAGTCGAACCTGGGTCTGCTGGGTGCTACTCAGGTGCTCTAACCAGTAGGCTAGAGGCCCTTTCACTTTTGGTGGTACTATTATCTTGTGTGTTGCGTTCATCTAATTGCTTATCACCATCGTTGTTCTTCCGCCGTAGTCTATTTTCAGTTGTTATCCGCACCCTCATATGTGTGTTTGCTGATCATGAAAAAGAAAAGAGAAGTGAAAAAAAAGTGTGAAAGGAAGAGTAAAAAAAAATCAAATGTTTATTTGCCCTCTAAAGTTCCACACGTTACTTCTACAAGAAGTCAGTCAAATGTATGGGCTGTGAACCATCAAAAGCACGTGCGTTCTAACTCACATAACTTCTACTACTAACCATTCAACTGGGATTTCATCTCTATGTTTCTTCCCTTCCCTCCTCAACAGAACGATCCATAAGTATATAACAAAAAAAGATTGAACGATCCACAGTTGTGTGGACAACCACGAGACTTTAGCTTCTCACAAATATGGGCCATACACTGTTAGACTCGTCTCGCGACATACACTCCATCCATGTAATGGATTATTTTTTCGTCTACATTTAGTACTTCATGCATGTAAGATTCTCTTTGATGTGATGGGTGGAAAAAATTTACAGGGGCAACTAAACACCGCCCATACCTGCTGGCCCACGGATTCTTATACTTTTGGCTAGACGGGAAGCTACTATGGTCCAGTCATAGTTGGCAATAATATACATGAACCAAATTCGAATTTGGGCCCCTGTGAGAAAACCCAAAAAATTATCTCTCTGGAAGTCAGGGCAAGGCACGTGCGTTTTATTCGGATGGCTCTTGTCTTGACTTCCAAGATACTTCCAAGATACTTCGATGTGACTCGCACTCGCATAACTTCGGAAGTCAGGGCAAGGCACGTGCGTTCTCATTCAGGGCATGCGTGCTTGGTTTTTGACATACCACTAACGGTTTGGAATACTCAGCACCGTGTCCAAAGTATATATGCTTCTCACTTTCACGTGGAACAACTCCGCATATTCATAACACTATACTTATATTCTCGCTTCGTTTAAAATAATTAACTCTGAGATGTTATGATTGTAAAAAAAAGCCTTATAAATTAGCCCTAATCTGCTAATGTGGAATAGATTCCACCGAAACATGTCACAAATGTGCCGCAAGGGTTTGGAACCAGAGGTTGCCAACTGCTAATAACTATCGAGAGAAGTGGCCTCTAGTGCAGCTGGTTAGTCTCCTTTGGAAGGGCCTAATTAACCGACTAGGGACAGAATCATGTTTTTCACCTTTATTCAGTTGGGGTATTAAACCCCTGTTGCCCACCATCTTTTTTTAGTAACTAGTATTGGCCAGTTCCGTTGGTAGATAAGTTTGGTTGTGGCTGTTTTTGGCTGTTTTATTAGTATTCTATGAGAGAGAAGAAGATAGAATAAACTCGCTACGGCTGGAAAACAGATAAGCAGAAACAACATTTGCCATGAAAGGGAGATTAACACTACTAGTTACCTGTGTCCACTGGCTAGTTCCTTAGTCCACATTTACACATAACCAATTTTCCAGTCAATGATTGATCGCTGGTTCTAGATGCACGAGGCTACGCATTATATATGCCGTGGGACTGGTATTTCATTCAAGCATCGAGCAGTCGAGCACCCACCGGTTCTTGGCCATACCTCGCCTATCCAAACGTGGAAAGCACATACCACTTGTCAGCAACAATGGCAAGGAACCTCTTGACCTCCGCTCAGCTGGTTCTCGTCCTCGTCGTTGTACTGGCTTTTGTTAGCGGCATCCTCGCCGGTACTCCAAGTACATGCGCCAACAGTCGTAAGCAAAAGCACTGTTACTTTTTTTCTTGAATACATCCACATGCTTTGGCTTCAAAATTACGTCTTCCCTCTTCCGCCTTAATTAATTTCTAGCTATTGCCCTTCATCATTTGTGTCATGCAGCTAAGCAGCAATCCTGCCCTCCAATCCCTGGTCAAAATAACTAGATATGACCACTGTATCCAAGGACGACAAGGATAGGAGGAATTCACGTGCATTTCCTTGCAGTGGGATTTGGAACAATCTATATGTACTCTGTTTTTCAGGTGCTTGCTTGTGTGTCGTGCTGATGTTTGTATAGTGGCCTACTTTCTCAATACATTATGGGCAGTACTACTGCCCGTGCAATAAAAAGGTTTAAAGCCGTTTATGAGTATACGTGTATCTGCGTTTTGACCAAAGAGTGCACAAGTTTTCTCCCCCATAAATTACGTATTCCGCATTAATTTCTAGCTCAAGCCCTTCATCATGTGCCATGCAGCAAGGCAGGAATCCTGCCCGTCAGTCCCTGAACCCTGATCAAGGGAACTAATCATGACAATTGCATCCAAAGATGATAGGGATCGGAGGAATTTGGAGAGCCCTTGGCAAGTTTATGGAGTACTACATGAAACAACTATATATACTCTGTTTTCCATGTGCTTGGTTGTGTGTCGGGCTGATGTTTGCGTAGTGGCATCTTTTTCCAATATAATATGATGAATAGTATTACAACAATCCGTACGAGAACAGGTTCAGAGCAGTTTATAGTGAATACTCCATCCGTTCCAAAATAGATGACGTTATGGGATACGTGCCGGTCAAACTTTCTCAACTTTGACTAGATTTGTAAAAAAACGTGCAACATTTTCATCTCCAAATAAATTTGTTAAAAAACTAGACTTAAAGATCTTCCCAATGATCCTAATTACTTAGCATAAATATTTATATATTTTAATATATAATTGCCGGTATTTTGAAAATGTTGACTTCTCGAGAAGCGAGAATGACATCTATTTTGGAACGGAGGGAGTACATGTGTATGTGTGTTTACAACAATCCGTACGAGAAAAACTTACGCGCGGCAGCGACGCGGTTCACGACGCACGCGCAGTCTAGCCAGGCAGACCCCACTGTGCAAACCTTATCTTTGGGTGTGTTTAGATAAGAAAAAAGATGGAAAGTACGGAAAAGTATTATTTTTATGGAAGCGTGCATAGAGAAAGAAATAAACTGACACGATTCTCTGGTTGAATAACTTTTCGTGAAAAGGAGGCCATTTTCTTGAATCTAAACACGGCCTTTACGGGCCTCGCTGCTTCTAGTCTGTCGTCTTTCTCTCCGTACCATCCTCAGTTCCTTGTCTCTCTCTCGGTCTCATTCTTCGTCTCGCTCAGCTCCCTTCCTCAAATGGATGGTTGTAGTTGAGTATTATTCCACGCAGGATTAATGTTGGTCGCGGTGGAGGGCGGCTTCAGCTCGTTGCCGGAGCCGAGAAGGAGGCGGGACGAGCTTTCTCCTCTAATTCGAGAAGATGATTGCTGACCATAAGCGAGATCCGGCGAGGTCAGTGATTAGGGTTAAGGTTTTGGAGCTTGGGTTTCCGGGCTTGGGGTGAGGGATCTCATAGAGGCCGGTTGACCAACACACAGAAGGAGTTGCTCGCTGTAGTGTTTGCTTTTAAAAAATTCAAATCATACATTATGGACTCAAAGGTAATTATTTACACCGATTATGCTACAATTAAGTACCTCCTAGGCAATAAAGATGCCAAGCCACGATTAATCCGATGGATACTCCTGTTATAAGAATTTGACAGGGAAATTGGAGACAAGTAAGGGTCGGAGAATGTTGTAGCGGACCACCTATCTAGGATGCATCATGAAGATAATGATCCTGAGCCTATTGAAGATAAAATGAGAGATGACCACCTATATCGAGTCTTTGATATGAATAATTGGATGAGCAACATTATTAGGGCCTTAAATGGGATGCCCTTGGACCACTTGGATAGTAATTCAAAGAGAAGAGTGGATGCTGAAAAGAAAAAATAATATTGGGATGCACCATACCTATATAGATACATAGAAAATGGAGTGCCAAGGAGATGCATACCACGTGAAGAACGAGACGAAATACGTAGAAAATGTCACGCGCTTGAATATGGAGGACATTATGGGCACTTTAGAACACAAGCAAAGGTATAGGATGCAAAGGTTGCTGCAACTTGTTCAGAGTGTTAGAGGACGGTAAATATATCACAGAGTGACGCAACACCGCTGAATTATAATTTGCAAATTGATTTATTCGACGTTTGGGGCATAAATTTCATGGGACCATTCGTAAACTCATATTGATTTGATTTTTGAACACATCCTAATGATGGTTGACTACGTGTAAAAATGGGTGGAAGCAACTAACATGATAAGGACAATTATATTTCCTAGATATGGAGTACCAAAAATCTTGATAAGTGATGGAGGATCACATTTCATTGGTAAGGACTTTAGCAAATGCTTAATGAAATTGGGAGTTGAGCATAGAGTTTCTACACCTTATCACTCACAAACAAATGACCAAGCGGAAACCTCGAACAAGCAAATTAAGGACATCCTCAAAAAGACCGTACTCAAGGGAGGCAAGGATTGGTCGAAGAGACTTGATGGAGCATTGTGGGCATACATTACAGCGCATAAAACACCCATATGTATTACCCCATATTAATTAATCTATGGAAAAACATGACATCTGTCGGTTGAATTAGAACATAAAGCATATTGGGCAATAAGAGAAATGAATCTCGATGTGGATTGCACAAGAGTTAATAGAAGAATTTAGATAAGTGAGCTAGAAGAGATGAGGCTAAAGGCATATCATAGTGTGAGCATCGACAAAGAAAGAGTGAAAAGATGGTACGACAAGAGACTTCAAAGGAAGGAATTCAAAGAAGGAAACAAGGCCCTATTATATAATTCAAGATTCAAGCTATTTGGCAAAGGAAAGTTGCAGAGCAAATGGGACGGGACTTATGTCATGCACTCAGTGTCACTTACGGGAGCTGTAACTATCATGGGTATCAAAGGAGATCAATATGTGGTGAATGAACAAAGACTAAAGGTATACTTGGAACCTGACGTCGTCCGCTTCACTACATAGACATCTACTCTTTCGAGGATGATATGTAGCGTCAAGCCTATTGACGTTAAACGAGATACGTTTGTAAATATTTTTGGTTTTAGTTTTATTTTCTGTTGAATCTCTGTCAAAACCCGATGAAACATAAGCTCATATTTTTGAAGAAGTGCACCCCGTGAAAAGCTGGGTCTAGAGGGCCTGAAAATCCACTGGGTCGTGCGGCCCAGAGCCCACCCGGCCGCGTGGCACACCCCCTTCTAAAAAAGAATGTATGGCTTGGAAACCGGGGATTAAAATCCTAGTATCCTAACTTGTAGAACATAGTTCTAAAAAACAATGCTACAGTGGTTGACGTCTTTAATGCAACACCCCTCAATATATCTTTCAGGAGATTGTTTGTTTAGGCAAAGCTATGGAAATGGCACAACCTGGTGAATCAAATTGTGGATGTCAACGTTAGTGAATGAAGAGATTTTTCATTTGGTCCCTACATAAAAGTGGGTCACTTGCAGTGCAATCTATGTATAAACGTCTCGTCGGCACTAGAGTGAGAGACACACAAGAACCTTAGCAAAATGGGATTATCACTTAAGATTATGATCTTGTGGTACATACACAAAGAGATTGTTTTAGCAAAAGATAACCGAGCTAAGAGAAACTGCAATGGAGACAAATATTGCAGTTTCTGTAGTTTTGGTGAATCCATTAACCATCTCTTTTTTCTTTTCACTATTATATTTTTTTATAGAGTGCTATACATTTAGTATTCACAAAATCTAACTTGAGACTGGCCTCCACTTAAGCATATCCTGAGGCCCCATCTCATCTCCGTTCATTTCCGATCCGACGTCCCATGCCCACCCCGCTTCTTTTCCCCCGCACCCAGCCCGGAAGCCGCGCCTGCCCTCCTCTGTCCTCATCCGGTCCACCTGTCAGCCTTCAACGGACGCAGCTGCCCCGTCCAAATCTCTTTTGGTTTTCCATTTCGCCCTGCTCGTGAGAGGTGAGAGGATAGGGGAGGCGACGACTCAGTGCCAGTGGTGACGGATCCAGGCGGCGACGCGGAGTCGGCGACGAGGAGGGTGGATCCCCTTTCCGTGCAGTGACCGGTCGGCGGCGCGGAGTCGGTGACGAGGAGGGTGGAGCCCCTCTCCACGCGGTGACCACACTACTAGATATTAGGCTTATGGCAACGGTGCAAAAATCGTAGCAATAGGCCTAATATAGTTGCAATAGGTGAAATGGCAACAAAGGAAGTTTTGTTGCGAACCGTTGCAATAACTTTCGAGGCAATAGGTACATTGCAACACTTTTTTTTTGTCATGTTGCGATACTTGTAATTGCCATGCAGTGAAGCATTGCATTAGAGAGTTGTTACAACTTCTGATGTCATTGCAACAACATGTATTGCCACACAAGTAGGCATTGCTACAGTACCTAGTTGCAACAGACTAACATTGTTGCAACACGTTGTATGGCCACTACCATCATTGTGGCAATAGAGAATATTGCCATGCATATATTATGTTGCAATTGATCCTATAGCAACAGAAATGGTTCTGTTGAAATAAATTGTATTGCCACGGGTTTATGTATGGTGGTAACAATAAGGTTTGTAACAGAAAACACTGTTGCAACACGTTGTATGGCCACGGCCAACATCATGGCGCTAGAGAATATTGCTACACATGTATTACGTTGCGATTGATCATATAGCAACAGAAATGGTTTTGTTGAAATAAATTATATTGCTACAAGTTTATGTATGGTGGCAACAATAAGGTCTGCAACGGGATATATTTAGAAGCAAGAAACGATGTTGCAACAAAATATTGTTTGAGGTTATTAACTGTTGTAGCATCATTCAAAACTGGTGGCAGGGTTGTCATATAGCAACAAACTACAACTGTTGCATTTAGCTTTTTCGCAATAGAAAGATCAATATCGGAACACAAATAGCATAACTAGACATATTTGCATGGTAATTCTTTTTTACAAAAAGAAATAAATGAGGAAAAAACGTGCCCAATACATTATTCGAATTAAAATAGTTCATAGATAGATGGTGTGGGGGTGATCAACACTTCAATGTCTATCCTATGTAGGCTACAACAAATATTGTTTGACATTGCATAATTCCCTGTGTTGACCATGGAAGGCATCCGAGTCCATGTGATCCAAGTTCAAATATCCTGCTAAAAAAAAAGAATTCATATGCATCAGTATAACTCAGAAGTTTTAGTTGGGATGCCACACAAGAGACACACCATCAGAAACAAAATAAGATACTTGGTTTCAGCATATTGTGGGGGATCAAATCAGAACCCATCATAGCACACATTTGGGTAAAATAAACTGTACACAAACAAGATGGAATATCCTATTTGTGATTCAAAGTTACATTCTTG
Source organism: Urochloa ruziziensis (assembly GCA_015476505.1). Classification (NCBI taxonomy): domain Eukaryota; kingdom Viridiplantae; phylum Streptophyta; class Magnoliopsida; order Poales; family Poaceae; genus Urochloa; species Urochloa ruziziensis. The sequence continues at coordinate 33,349,801 of CM027120.1, read as the reverse complement.
TGCTTTGCAGTGAATGTAGAAATTAATAAATTATAGCTCACCATACTAGCAATTTGATGCATATAATTTATATGAAAAGTAAAACAATTTTTATACTGCTTGCAGATCAGAAAACTATACGCAGAAGGAAAAACAAGTGATGAGATACATGCACTTTCTCAAGGACCAGACCATCGTGCACGTGTTTTCAATAGATGCTTAATCAATGGTTTTCTGTTCAGAATAGCTGAAATAGAGAAGAATCTGAGTACACAAAACAGTGGTGTTGTTGTGAAAGGTGATGGTAGTGTGGCGACATCGACTGGTATGGCGTTGTTAAAAAGATTTACGCACTTGATTTTCCAACACAAAAGGAAGTAGTCCTTTTTGAATGTGACTGGCACGACGTACCTCCTGCTAGTAAGAGCAAAGGTAGAGGATTTAAAAGGGATCAGTATGGGATTATCGATATTGATGTGACTCGATTCTGATATCTAAATGATCCTTACATTTTGGGGACACAAGCTGAGCAGGTGTTTTATGTGAAAGGTTACAAGAAACCAAATTGGTCCACGGTTATCAGGATGAAGCCAAGAAATGTGTTTGCCATTCCAGACTCAGAATGTCCAGAAGATGATGGAGAAACTGATGTTGACTCACTGGACGTCGGAGTGGAAAGCATGATAGAATCACAGAGACATGAGGAGTTGACAAATTGGACTAGATCAGGTATTGAAGGTGTGACTGGTGATGCTTTTGTTATTAAAAAGGCATATGCTGATTCTGTACCCGAACCAACAGCAAGCGAGTTAGCAGACGACAAAGAAGATGACACCACCGACGACTACATTGATGATGGATACGTAGCACCTGTGAATAAAAAATACTGAAGAACCGGAGGATGCATTTTTCATATAATTTCAGCTTTCTGATACGGCCTGTTGTTAATTTGCCACTTTGTATAACCATAGCTAGATCACATTCTTTCTTGTAAGACCACCATGCTTTTGTCATTAGGAGTTCGGTGATTGGATTGCATAATAATGAGGATTTTTAAAGGTTGTTATCGACAGCTTTGCTTGCTACCTTGTTTGTATCAAACTGCACACACAAGTTGTGTTTGCCCTCAGCTAACCCTCTCTTCAATAACAGGAAATTAACCATCTCAGCATCCACCCAAAAAATTAACCATGCACTCTTTTTTTTTGAGAATAAAATTAACCATGCACTCAAAGCTCCAACCACAGCCCTCTTGCAACACACAAAGCTGAGACTCCCATGCACTCAAAGCCAAGGCATGCCAGGCACAACCATTGAACTAGTACTGTATGCTTGATTTTAAAGGGATGGTAACAAAAAAAATAATGGAAAAAAATTTGTGGCGCATACTAGAATCGAACCACGGTCTTGACCTGTCCAAACAAAGCACAACCATTGAACTGGTACTATATCTTCGATTTTTGTTACAGACCCAAGCTTTATAATTATTATGTTTTAGCTAACTCATTAAATTATAAAGGATGTCATTGCGGGACGAAATCACAACAGAACAAGTGGCCTAGTGATTAGTTGCTTTGGCTACCAGCTGCAGCGTCGACTGTTCGAATCCCATATAGGCCATCTTTTTTTTAACAATATGAGGTCGGTCATGAAATCGTGATGTGGCGCGGGTGGCCTTATGTGGCATGGCGGAGGGGGTCGGGGGCGGCCGAGTGACGTGGCCGAGGAACTGGCGAGGGCGGGCGGGTGACGTGGCCGAGGAGCTTCCGCAGGCGGTCGGGTGACGTGGCGGAGGGGCTAAGGGCGGCCGGGTGACATGGCGGAGGGGGAGGGTAGCCGAGGAGCTGGGTCATTGATATAGAGCCTCATGCTTACCATAATAACATTAGAAAATACTCATTTTTTTGTGTCATTGATTTTTAAAGGGATGGTAACAAAAAAATAATGGAATAAATTTAAGGACACATAGTAGAATCGAACCACGGCCTTGATGGTATGATGCCACCAAAGAGATTTTGTTGCAAAAAACTAATTTATTGCAACAAATTAAACTACAATATACAAACGAAAACAATCTGTGGCAATAGCATCATCTTTATGCAACCGCTAAGTTTTTTGTTGCAATATAGAGAAATGTATTGCAACACACCTGAGGATTTAAATGCAACGCAACAAACATGTAGTAATATCAATTACTACTCACAACCACTTTGAATTTGGTAGCAATAACCGTTACATATTGCAACAAAAATATAAATTATAACAACAAAAAATAAATGTTGCCAAATTATGAGCTACTTACAACCATATTTCAATGGTTGCAAATGCATCAATCAATTGCAACGAAATTACAAAATAGTTGCAACAACACCTATGTAATGCAACATATTTTGTGTGGTTGCAATGAGCTCTGTGGCATTAGCCCTAAAATCTAGTAGTGTGGCCAGTCGGCGGCGCGGAGTCGGCGACGAGGCTGCACGCGAAAGCCGGCGAAGAGGTGGGGTTTGGAGCCCGCAACAAGGCGGCGCGCTAAAGCAGCTCCCTCTTCGTGTTCCTCTTCATCTTCTCCCGACAAGGTGGTGGTTCAGTTGCCTTCCTCTCCTCCAGCGAGCAGTGTTTCCAGGTACTGAATCCCATATCCTTTCTCTTCCCCCTCCTCGTGTTCATCTACGAATCTGACTACATGCGTCTGTTACGCAGGGTTTGGCACCGAAGCAGCTTCCTCTTCGCTTTCCTCTTCATCTTCTCCTGACAAGTTGGTGGATCCGTTGCATCCTCTCCTCCAACGAGCACTCTTTGCAGGTACCAAATCTCCAGATCCCTTCTGTTATTTTGATGTAATCTGTTATTTGCAGATCCATTTTATTACCATGTAATCTGTATGTTATTCCGATTTATGATGACTACCTTGGCACATCTAGGGTTAGGGGTCTAGTTTACTGTATGTAATCTCTATGTCAAACCTCACTATGTAGACTGCGTTTTTTATGTCTTAAACACATATATTTATGATGACTACCTTGGCACATCTAGATCCTACACATATATTTATGATGACTACCTTGGCACATCTAGGTTTAAGGATCTATATTATGCCTTACAGAAGTCGGTCTAGTAGTGGTAGTTGCTATGGGTCTTTGGCTGCAATGTTCTGCGGCAAGCTAGATTTGCTGGGAATGTATGTAGTAGTGTCATCTTTTGCTTGCGTGATGGCTGAACTCTTCAGAAGCTCTGCTGTTTAACATCCTTGGCTTGTTTGCTACTGCATGTATGTGGCAATGTGTGATGCCGTAATTGCCAATGGTTAATGTGGTTCTGTGCCTGTGTGGTTGATATAGTTGTCAATGGTTTGGTTAGAGCATTTGCTTTGTCGTTTGTTGGTGATGCACTGATGCTTGAACAATGAAATGAACAGTGGCTCATGACTGACAACTTGCGCGTGCAAATATTTGCTTCTAGCCGCACCCTGCTGGCTTTCACTTTTCCATGACACTGGTTTACCTGGATTTTTGCTCCTTTTTTTCAGTCACTTGCTCAAACGCTAGTATCTGTAGTACTAGTAGGACTGTAGGAGCAGGAGAGGTAGTAGCTGGCCACTAGGATTTTGGGAACAAAATGGGATAAATTCAGAAGAAAATTCTACATAGCTGTGGGTTCCTTCCTCCCATTTACGGCCCGGCACATGTTGAGCCAGCTATGGCTCAAGCCCAGAAACCACAACTCTCTTTTTCGCAGACACAGACGCATGCATGTGTCTGCTGCAATACTACATGCTGCTGCTGGTAAGCGTCTGTTACGTTTGAACATTACTTAATTGCACGAACTAATCACTCCCATTTCTTCTCACGTACGCGTAGTACTAATTAGTAATTAATCACACCATTTCCTCTCACGTACGCGTTGTACTAATTAGCAAATTGCACGAACTAATCATGTGATCTAAGCTTGTTAGTATATCTGTTCATTTATTATTAACTTTTTTTTTGTTTTTTAGATGTTGAAAGTTTTTTTTTTTTGAAAAGATAGCAGGAGCACTGCTCTGTCATATAAGAAGAAGAAGCATTAATACATCACGCGCCGAAGCGTACACCCACACCACACAAACAAACACACGCAACTCAACACTACACCACCACCACCTGGGAGAGGAGCTGAAAGTAAGCCGCCGACAACTGCGCCGTTGTCGCCAACGCTGTGCCACGTCAATAGTCGCAGCCCGCTGCAAGCCCGAACGGCTACTTGAAGTCCTCCACCATGGGGTTATCGTCCTCAAGCCGCATACACACAACCGTCGATCACTCTGCTCTGGCCTTGCTTCAGCCGAACACTCTCATCGCAGCACCAATGAAAACCCACAGCTCCTGACCACTCTGCGTGGGGGCCTCACCTCTCCCACCGCCTCACTCCTCTGAGCAACCACCTTAAAGTGTACGGGGACCTTGCCGCCCGTCACGCTGGACACTGCTCCGCCAGGACCGAACTTGTGAGACTGCTTTGAGAGCTACACCTTCGCCATGCCATCACCGAGATCACCACAGCGCCATGCACGCCAGCCTGAGACACCCAACACACCATGGTCCCTCTGCACCTCGCCGCCAACACACTGACCAAGCACACCTCCTCAGTTCCTGTGCATAGGCCCTCCAAACCACCATCCTTACTGCCGCAAGCTGTGAACTGGTCTCCTTATGCGGCGCCTTCAAGAAGGGCACGACGCCAAAAGGCGCCGCCGTCACACGTCCAGAACGGACAGGATTTTCACCCCGAGACCACCATGCTTCAAGACACGATGCCCGTATTGGTGTCCCCAACGGGAAGAACGACGCCCAAGGGCGCCGCCACCAATACCACTAGCAAGACTGCCGATGGAGGCTTTCGCCCGGACCACCACCGTGCCTATCGCACATTCACGGCAAGCAGCAGCAACCAGCCCCTCCGCCGCCTCTTCAACGCCTCCGTCAGAGACTCGATCCATCCCAGAATGCCACCATAGCACCACAAGGTCACACCTGAGCCACCTGGCCCCACAACCAAAGCAGCGCCGAAACGCAGGGCGTCGAGGAGACGAGCAGTGGAGCACCAACCAGCAAACCTTCGATCCCACTGCCCGTGCACAGATTTCCGCCGGCACCTCCTCCAGGCCACCAAGGCCCAGCACGGCCAGCTTTGCGTTGCCCACCCAAGCAGGGCCTCCCACGGCACTGCGTCGTTGCGTCCTGCACCACGCAGACCGCCTCCACCGCCGCCGCCACCGTCCCTGGTCAGATGGGCTCCAGTGCCCATCCGGCCCCTGTGTTGGCCGCCTCCATCCGCAACAGCAGAGGACCTCGTCGAAGACCGCCGCGGCCGCCTCCACCAGCGCCGCCGCGCCGGCCAAAATTGCTGCCGCCGCCTTCAAAACAGAGCCCCAGCCGCCACCGGACTCCGCACAGCCCCTTCCACGAGAACGCCACCGGATCCGGCCAGGGGGCGCCGGATCCGTGGCCCCCATCCTCCGCCGCCGCGGAAGCCCGCCACCGGCGGCACCTGCGATGGCCGGGCGGCCGCGCCCGCCCCGACGCCACCGAAGCGGGGGAGAAGGCCGCGCCGCCGCCGTCCTCGGCGACGCCCGGCCTTCCGGGGCCGCCTCTGGCAGCGGCGCGAGAGAGGGGACGGAGGGGGCGGCGGGCGGCGGCTAGGGTTAGGGTTGGCGCCCCCGTCGCCCTCGCAGAGACGACGCGGGCCTCGAGATTGGAACTCTGGTTTGTGCTTTTGCAGTCACAAGGCCGATGTTGAAAGTACTTACACATGTTTTTGAACAGCTTCTTTTGTATCCCCTTTATTCTTTGTAGTCCTCTTTATTATTTGTAGTCCTCTGATGTATTCTATGCTCTATGCATTCATTCAACCATTTTAATGTGCATTTGCATGTGAGGTGGCTTGCAATTGATAACATTGAAGAATGTGAGGATAGACTTCTCAAAGAATTAATCAGAAACATTTATATGTGCATGTTTAAGTAACTAATCATCTGTTTGTATTATGTTACAAGTAACAAATGATTATCTGGATTTAATCAAAAGTAACTTCATATTTTTTGATATATAGAAAATTAACTAAACATGTTTCCAGCAGCTTACTTTTTGCCCCCTCCATTTTTTTTGCAGGTGCTGTTTTGCTGAATCATGCTTCTTTCAAACCCTTCACTGACCCCCCCCCCCCCCCCCCCCCCCTCACTGACCCCTTTACTCTACATTGGCGTATCATCAGGTATTTTGACCATCCTTAATAATTACTATCAGCTTCAGGCATGCCATTCTTGTTTTTCAGAAACTGGCTGTTTTCTTGTTCACCTTACATTTATACTATCTATCCCTGTCCAAGTGCTCAATTAGTATGTCAGTTCTATTAGTTGTGTCAGTCTTATTTTGCTCAGTTCAAGTCTATTAGGATAAGCTCTGAGCAATCTCAGTTTGGATGCCTGTGCGCTACAAGGTTTAGTGCACTCCATTTACCTGATCTTAGTGGGTTTAGTTTCAAGTTTGCATAATATTTTCCTAATCTACAAATTATAATGTAACTCATTCTTTTTTTTTGTTTTTCATATGTGTTTGTGTCTGATTAATATGTGGATGTGATGTGATTACTATGTGTTTGTGTCTGATTTCTGTTAGATGCGGATCCAAGAATTTACTAGTTTATATCTATATGGATGTGCGTCATGAACATTTCATTTGGGTTTCAGGCCAAGCAACTTGATTAAGGACACCCACAAGGTCCACTTTGATATTGAGATTGATGACAACCCTACACGTGTGTGTCTTTTTGTTCCCGTGTCTCTCTTGCAGTCTTGTGTCCCTTTGGTTGATCAGCACATGGGACAACTTTAGATGTCTACTGCAGGCCATATTTTTTTTAGCCTGGTATTGACTGGTATGCTGGCCATATTTCTGAGCTCTATACATAGGTTGGTTCATGGTCTATACATAGGTTTAAAAACGTTACAGATACAACAATAAGCCAAGACAGGATATGCTTGGTTCATGGTCACACTTAGTGTTGTGCATTAGCATGGTCTTATTTATGTTTTTAAATCAGTTTCTAGTACATTAAGTACTAAATCATCCTGCATTTTCTGTAACTGTGCATCTTTTTTCTCGTTTGACAGATTGAATTTTATGCCCTAAACATATATATGCTACTGATGAAGTAACTATTCAGTTGCTCATCTATGATTACAAGTAACAAAATAATTCTACATGAAATAAAAAGTAGCTTACCATATTTTTTAGTAACTAAATAATTCAATGTAACTAAATATATTTTTTCAGTAGCTTACTATGTGACCCCCTTTTTGTTGCTATTGTTGGAGTCTGAGCTCGCTCGTGCGGCGACCGACCTTGCCGGTCGATGCGCCTGGCTCTGTTGGCCTCTGCCTCTAAATCCGGAGGAATCGGCGTGGCATCATGGATGTCGGCGCCGACGAGGGGGGAGACTCTGGTGGTGGCGCTAGAGAGGCAGGCGGCGTGGGCGAGCACGGGGCCGCGCGAGCAGACTAGGCGGCAGCATCTTCCTCCAATACGGCTGCTGCAACGTAAGTGCCCCCTCCCTCCCCTTCTCTCCCTCATCCCCGTGATCTGATGCTCTACCTCTGTATGCGTATCTTCGTTCGGATCCGCGTCAAGATCTCAGTCTAGAAAGGTCGATACCATTGCTTGCGTATGGCTAGTTTTGAGCTAGGTTTCGTTGTTTAATTTTGCAACTGTTGGGATTGCGCTTGTGCTTGGTATGAATTTCAAGTTCAGTAGCGTCAGAAGCTATGCTGCATCTCAATCTCGCCCCTTGTCCTTGTAGATATCCTACTTTTGTTTCATTCCTTTAGCGTGGCAGCAATTCACCTGGGATTTAGTTTGGTTTCATGCAGTCCTAAGGACTGGATCTGGGTTTAACAATGCTAAGGTCTGTGGGTTTAACAATGCTAAGGTCTGTGTCTATGTATAGCCATTGGTATTTCCACGGCACTACCGCATTGTACCTAGTGGAAGAGTTTGCAGATCCAGTACTTAATACGACTTATGAAATCATGAAACTTTAATTTACATAATATTGTAAACATGTGTTGGAGCAGATGCCATACATGTGTTACATGATCTACATGTGTTGGAGTAGATGCCTTTTTCCATAGAAGTAACAATTACTGACTGAATACGCACAGACTTCTCAATCTTGCCGTGGTAAAGCAAATTTAGTAGCTATCAGTAGTAGTGGAACTCTAACCCTGCTGTATGTGGACATAAATTTCCATGGTTGTGATAATTCCACTTGGGTGTTTGGCCGATGGATTTCTCTGTCCTATTTGTACACTGCAGGTCTGCAGCTGGTACCGTTGGCGTGCTGAGGACACGGCAGGGAGTGTCATCAACACAGGTCTGATTCCATAGCAAATTAAAATCGTTGTGACTAGTAGTCCCGATGATTAGGTTGATAATATGTCTAGCGTACATGCACTAGCCATGTAATGTATTAGCCATAGCAGATTAAAGTCGTTGTGACTAGTAGTCCCGATGATTAAAGTCTGCTACTTTGCTCACCAGGCAACTCCCTCTACCAGGCTATTTAACTGCCAGGCAGGGCCCTGGGTCTCTACAAAGCTAGACTAACTGTTCAAGAAATAATTTGCCTCTAATCTGCTCAACTCTCTCGCAGATCATGAACTAACCTATTTTCAGTCATTTCTACTAGTTAGTGGCCGAGTACATGACCAGTGCCTTTTGCTATCCTTTTCTCCTATGCAAACGCCTAGTACTCTATACTTTTTGCTGTCTTTTTTACTTTCTATTTCTTATCATTACCTTTGTGCAGAAATTGTGAGTGTTTTTAGCTGCTTAGGGTAACTAAAGCACTCAATACTGATAGAAATGTGTAGAACTAATAACTAATCAATAAGTTAATAAATAAAGTACCATTAACATTTTTTAGCTGCCCAGGAAGTGATTTCTCAACCTCTTTATCTGCCGAGGAAGTAACTTGCATATATTTCTTGCTCATGGGAAGTAATAAGTTAGAACTAATATGAAGCACAGAAATTAATATGTTACATGAGGATGTAGCATTTGTCCTCTACGAACTAACAAAATGGTGTGTACTAAGTTACAGAAACTAATAATAGGAATCTTGGCATTCCCATCCCTCTGCACAAGCCTTTTCTTTCTATTTCTTACCCCCAATCTATTATCACACTGGTCCGATGTGTGTTGTGTTGAACCACAAAGTTGACATTTCAGATCCTATAACTGTCAAAAGAATGTTGCAATCAGTCAGATAGTGAATGAGGGTGCTATTACTTTATCACAAAATCTATTCCGAGATGGATTTCTACTTAAGCTTATCCCAAGACCCCTGCCCATCAACGTCCGTTTTAGATCGAACGCGCGGGCCGCGCTCGTAGAAACGGGGGGACGCGACTGATGTTGATCGGTTCCTGTGCCCATGCGACCGATGTCACACCCGATTTTGAGGACAAAACCGAATGCATAGCGTACGTGCGACAGGATCCATTTACACACATATGCTGACGTCATAAGTGAAAATATAATAAGACAGTGTTCAAAACGTAAGAATAGATAGAGTAACTTTATTACACTCTCACGAAAGACTCGAAGGTCTTAATCGTTTAACGATAACTTAAAACGTAAATTGCAGCAAACTTCTCCCACAAGCACTTGACTGGTGAACGCCTGCCTTAGAAATCCTCAAAGTCATCAAAGAATTCCCCAACATCCGACTCTTCTGAACAGTAGTTTGAGCAAGGGTGAGTACACTTATGGTTGGTACTCAACATGTGGGCGGAATGCAAAGTTTCCAAGGAAAGGCTAAGGTTTATGGCGATTAGCATTTTTAGTTGGTCATATTTTATTAGCAAGCGCCTATTTACTAGATACAAGTTTATATCAACCCCTTAAAGATAAAGAAAAACCAACATCTCAGAACCAAAGAAACCACAATTTATTTTCATCTTCCAGTTTAATTATCATGTGAGGGTCCAGGCCGCTCTTAACCGTGAGCACGGCTGATATATCAGTTTTAAACACTCTGCAGATGTTGTACACTTTCACCATAAGTAGTGTTTCCGATGTCGCCCGGGTTTGCAAGGCCCTTAGACACTACCGAGGTGAATGGCTAGGGATTCACATTGAGGTTTTCGCCAAATCTACTTAGTACAAAACAATCTGCTAAGGTTTCTAGTCACCGCAGAGCATAACCCTCCCTAATGGTCAGCACCTTAACAAAGGCTGCTACCCCAAGAGGACCGGGCTATACCCCGTCAATGCCACCCCTCTTGCCCTTTTCAGGTAAGATTCTAAAGCACTAAAATTACTTGGTTAATTGCCAAAGTCAGAGCCATATGACACTTATGGATGCACGGTTTTCCCGGGTGGTTCTCCATGTTCCGATTAACATAAGTGATCTTGCAATTACCAAAGTTCAACATAAATAAATCAAATTTAACATTTGTTCAAAAGAAACCACCATGAACCATATAGCAACTAGCATTTCTACCCAACATAAAGGAAAACCCGGTTTGACAAGGTGTATGGATAAAAATCTAGGCAATCCTTAATATAGGACCCGTCATGTTTATGCAAAACATATGTAAACGTAAAGGTGAATTAAGATGCCATTTCTGGATTATAAAAAGAATATGAATGGGGGAAAGCGACTTGCCTTCCTCCATAAACTGTTGTTGGTCCTCCTCAAAATGTTGCTCTTGTCCTTCTTCAAAGGTCACGTTCTCTACACGAACACACAAGCAATACAATAAATAAAAGAAACAGTACACCAAAAATAATAAACTGAACAAAACAAGCATATAAAACTATTGCTTATGTAGAGACGATTCCGTGAGCGCAAATCGCTCAAAACGGAATTAAAACGGCTAAGATATGAGCTAAACAAGGTTTAGGGACCTGCTGGTAAGAAAACTTAGTTTCCAGGGGCTAAGCAGAAAGAAACCGAGGGCTAAAATCTAATTACGTATAAAAATAGGAGGGCTAACATGCAAAGGAACAAGGCTAGGACGGCTGACAGGATTAAACGGAAAGACAGGGGCTAAAACAAAAGAACCAGGGGCTCTTTTCTAAATACTTTTGAACTAGGTTGGACGGCCGCAAAAACGGAGAAATACAGGGACTCTTTTGCAAAAGAGCCAGGACACGGCTGGGTTGACCGGTATTGACCCGGTTTGGATCTGATCTGAGCCCTCAGATCGGGAGCGGGCGGCTGGGATCGATCCGGCAAGGTGCGGCGGCGCTTCGCCGGAGTTGGCTCGGCCGCGAGCTAGGAGGCTCGGTTTGCGACGCGGCTTGGCCCTAGAGAAAGCTAGAGCAACGGGGAAGCGGGCTGAGGTGTTCTCACCGGGGATCGAAGCAGCGGCAGCGGCTTACGCTACGAAGAAGGAGCACGGGCGGCGGTGAGCTCCAGCGAGCTCCGGCCGGCGCGTTTGGGTGGCGTTTCCGAGCGAGAAAATGATTAGGGGGCTCGGGCAGAGGTGTGGGGTCTTATATAGGGGCGAGGAGGGGAGCGGAGGCGGCGCGAGGGGAGGGGAAAAGAGCGGCCGGCGGGTTGAGCTCGGCGGCCATTAATGGCGCGCGAATGGGGGGTTCATGAAGGGGAGCCGTTACGGGTTGGGGAGGGAGGCGACGGCGGTTACCGGTGCGGCGCGGCGCAACCGGGGGGCAAGTTAAGCAGGCGCGGGGGAGGCGGAGAGGCGGCGGCGGCGCGACCAGGAGCGGCGCGAGCGGGTGGAGGGGGATGACGGGTGGGGCCCGGCTGGCAGCGGCGCGGGGCGAAGGCGGAAAGGGCGCGGGCGCCTTCGACGCGGCGGGCGTGGGCGCGGGCGCGGGCTGCCGTAGGCCGAGCTGGGCCGGCTGGCCACGTGGGCCGAGCGCGCGGAAATGGGCCGCGGTGCTGCTGCTGGCTGCTGGGCTGAAAGGGAGGAGTGGGTTGGTTTGGTTGGAAGAAAAAGAGAAAGCCTATTCTAATTAAAGGAGAACTCAAACAAGTGAATTCAAATAAATTTGAATTCAAACATTACAAAATAAATGCAGCAGCATGGATGCATCAATCACTTGTTGATTCTAAAATTATTTTTAAATGTTGTTTGAATATTTGTAGCCCAGGATTTATTGATTACATTACTAAATCCTTAAAGAAATCAAAACTCCTTTTTTTCTTTTTTTTCAATGATTTCTTTTGTGATGGATTTTTGGGTGTTACAACCGACCTCGCCTTGCCACAGGTTGGGCATTGTCTCTTATGATGTGCTTACTGTTTGATACACTTCTGTTGCTAATTTGAGCCATTAGCTTCCTTGAATATGAGGTGTTCGTGAAATGATTGGGATGGATCCATGTTTGGTTACTTGAAATTCTAGTTTCATATCATGCATGTTGACGTTCTACTCTATCTTGCTTGGTTACCATCTGATGCAGACTCAAATTTGTACTATCTGGCATTTGTAATTTTGTTTGTTTCTCACATTAGTTAAATTATGCATTATTGTTTCTTCTAGTGTTCTCGAGTACAGATCCTGAATTTGTTTGGTTCAAATAAGGGAAATATTTTATAAAGCATCCCTTAACGAATATGCAGTAGCAGCATTGGACGAGTCCCTGATTTTGTTTGTTTAGCTCTCATTTAGTGATCTGGGAGTACTCATTATAACAAATTGGTTTGCGGTCTGCCTAAGGTTGAAATACAAATTATCGGAATGATCAGTTACCACCCACCATCATGGATTTTGAAGTTGCAAGTTTCATTCCGTTTGCGCTATTCTTCTGATACTGTACACATATCTTTTTTCTGTTAATGATAAGTAACTAATTACTAGTTTATATGATATTAGAAGTTACTAATGATTTATTATCATGAGATAGGAAGTAAGTAGACCTTATTTTGAAACATATTGGAAATAATTAAACTTTGGTTTACTTTTTATTGTAAGCAATTAGCCCCTCATTTCAAACATTTCGTAGTTAGTAGCTAGCAATCTATTCACACTACATAGGAAGTAAGCAACCCTGTTTTTGAAACACACAATGTAACGTATTTTTTATATGAGATAGGGTAAGCAACAGCAGCCCTCAACTTATGTGTTAGCATGGCGGGGGCGTGGAGTAAGCAAAGGTTAGCATGGTTGTAGGTGAAGGGTGGTGGTGGAGGCGGCCTGAGTTTGCCGGAGCTGGAGGTGGGAGGTCGGCAGTGGCGTGGAGTTGGGAGTGGTTAGGGTGGTGGTAGCGGAGGGGGTCGTAGGCCGCCGGAGCCGGGTGGTGGGGGTTGGCGAGGGCGTGGAGTTGGGAGTGGTTAGCATGGTCGAGAAAAATTTAGGGTTTTAGGGGGTTTAGCATGCCTGATTATGTAACTAATCACCAGTTTGTATTGTATTACAAGTAGCAAATAATTTTCAACATTAAATCAAAAGTAACTTTTTTACTTATCAATCTTGTCTCTATATTGATATGGCTATGCATCATGATGATTTTGTTTGGGTTTCAGGACAAGGACCTGACCAAGAACACCCATAAGGACCTAAGCAAGCTCATCATACATAGATACCACTTCCTGTTCCACTCTCCCCTATAGGCCTCTACTCTTTTTTCCTTGGATATGCTCTGCCCTTATAGTTTTCGTGGATATGGTCAGCCCATGGTTATACAGCAGCTTTTTTCCTTGTATATGCTCTGCCCTTTGTATTTTCTGCTTGGATATGACTGGTGCTTCCCATGCTTTTGCTTGGATCTGAGACACTCTGCTGCTTGCCTGCTTTTGCAAGGTGCTAGATTACTTGTGCTTATAGAGAACATCCTGGTTTCAGTGTTTTTTTTATGTCTACTTTCACTGTTTTTATGTTTTCAACTCTAAATAGTTTCATGTTGATTTAGTTAACTCTGTTAGTATATTTGAGGTCCTAGTCTTTAGGATATAGACTCCGTTAGAGTTTCTCATCCTCAGTAAGTCGTGACCTGTTTCTTAGGGCCATGATAGCTTCAATTTAGGGCACTCAGGGCATATGTGTTCTTCTTGAGTCTGTTGAGAGCTTCAAGTTATGTTCTAGTTAACTGCACAAATTCTTATCTTATAGAATTGTTGTCAGGTTCCTACCAAACTATTTTTTTCTCATGCATAGTTATGTTTCTGCACAAAGTAGCTTTGAATTTAGTGATTCAGTCAACAAAAGTAACAATGTTGTAAACACCATATGCATGGAAGTAGCTTCCAGTTAATTTTACAAACGAACAAAGTAACAATGTAGTAATCATCATCTAACCTATTTTCAGTCACTTCTACTAGTTAGTATCCATGAGTACATGACCAATTCCATTTTTTTCTGATTTTGTGAATCTGAATGCAATTGTTTCAGCTAAAAATATGGGTACTATTATTAAGTTATTAAGTTTTAGGTCATGTTGTTCAGGATATAGATTCATTTAGAGGTATGGGGCATATTTTTTTGTGCTATGGCACCATTAGCTTAACTTATTTCTGTGTGTTTATTATCCCCCCAGTACTCACAGCATGAGTACTGGACTCTCTTTTTTTCAGTGAGGCATGGTCCTCGTTTGATACAAACAGGAAGATATTTTTCTTTTTTCAGTGAGGAGGGTTGTTGGGGTAAGACTAAATAGAGACCGGAGGTAGTATCTAATTACTGTTTACATTGTATAGGCAATAACATGGTCCTCGTTTGATACAAACAGGAAGCTTCTTTTCTTTTTTCTATGTTTGCCAGTTGTAGTTTTATGGTGCATCATTTTTTACCCAACACTTGTGCCCAAAAACTGAGTATATATCATGTATACATATTTATACTTCTAGTTGGGTCACTTATTTCGCATCTTATTTAGCCTAACAAGCATATCTACTGACCAACAACCAAGCAGCTGCAAAACAAAACACGTTAGGCCTACAAGTTCTGATCTGTCTGTATCCAGTTTTTGTGTAGATTTGTAGAGCTTTGCCAACTGAAAAGTGCAGAAGATTGATTCAAAACTTCAAAGTGTGTGCGAGGGATCAGAACTCCAATGTCATGGTCACATAATATAGATCCGATCCGGCTGTAGTTTGCTGGCAAACACTAAGCGTGAGATGGATTAATTAGTTACAACATCTTTATCTATTGACTATCAGGATAATGGAGTGTTTTATCTGTCCAGATGCAAGCATAACACTGATAAGGTAATCAAGCACACTCCTGAGATGGTTCATGCTAGTTTCTTTCTAGTTTTGCACCATATCTGGTGAATAATGTAAAAAGCCATTTGTGTTTAGATGACTAGGATCTATACCTGGACCTTCATACCTGGACAAGGATCTCCATGTTCTTCTTACATTTTTTTCGTCTCTGGATCTTGTCGTCTAGGCTTCACCAGCAACGCATCGCAACAGTGCCTAGGCTGTAGTTGCCGCTGTGTATCGAGAGTTCACATGTTCTTTTTTAAACTTAGTTCACATGTGTTGGGTATTACTTTTCATGGACATGCAAGTTATTTTTTCTTTAGTCCGTGGGCTTGCTATTTGACAACAATTCATGCAGTACAAATGTCAGGTTCACAAATTACATGTCGTAGGATGGAATTTATCATAAATATGCATCACAAAGAAAGTAATTTGCCATTATCTGCATTACGAAGATGTAACCTACGGTGCCTTTTGCCCAATGTGCACCTTTGTTTTTTTTCCATTTAGCTAATTCCTAGATTCAAATATCTGACATTTGTGCTCATTATATTCCAGCTAGGTGCAAAGGTGAAGCTTATGTGGCACTAGAAGCATAATCAAAGCCTTTCTAGGAATACGGAATATGGCAGTATGACGAAGAGAGAAGATGAAAGGAGCTTTTCATGTAAAGCTATGGCTGGAGGAATACACACATGTACATAGTGGTTGAAAAGTTCTGTCTGTAAATATGACATTGTGATAGTGTAGTTACTTTTGTGAATCTACGTCACGTTAGCCGAATCTGTATACAGTGTAGTTACTTTTGTGGATCTGCATCACATTTGCTGATAATGTAAATAGTTATGTGTGTTTGTGTTTGTGTTCTTCAAACAACAGCTTGGTCGTCTATCCCAACAACATTGCATGGTCTCTCCATGCTTGAATGCCCGCGTGACCAGAAATGGCCCTTTTTTTGTTATTTCAATGTATTTTTATGCTTACTCTAGTGAGAAAACTAGCAGACGTGCTAGACGTGCCTCAGAATGATTGAATTGGCGGGGTAACTTAGAGTGTTTCTTAAAATGGAAAGGATGCAAAATATAGACTTTCCTAAAATGGGAATATTTCTATTTCGGGAAGGGCCTCCACGTAAGACTAAATGGAGGGGGCCCTCCCTTTGGCCACGTCCTTTAGTATTTGATCCATCTCCATCAACAAATATGACTCGTATCTTTCCATTCTTGAGCTGGTACGTGTATTCCCAGCTCGTAGTGCATATCCACGTTGACCCGTCGCGACACCTCTCCCATCCCAACCCGCATACTCTGACAGCCTTCTGTTCCTAGCGCATCTGCCTCTTTGTCCCCATCTCTTCTTCCCCGGTGCTCGTCCTCCCATCCGCTGCGGCCATCCTCCATGCCGCATATGCCTCCTTGCTGCATCCTCTTTCTCGCTGCGTCCTTGCCTCTCGCTCAACTGTTGCCGGACCTAACGCGCGGCAAGCGTGTCGTGCAGCTTGGCACCGCGATTTGGCAATTTGAGTAGCGGAGGACCGGCAGGTTAGAAAGTCCTAGGCGGCCAATCAGCTCCCGACTCCCGTATACATCGACGAAAGCCCAGGCCTCGCTCTGCATACTCCGAAGAAACGCGGCGCTCGTGGATGGTGAGTTGGGAATTTGGGATGCGGGCATGCGGCCCTATCTCTTTCTTATTGCACTACAGCTACCACTACCACAAAAAAACATTTTAGGAGACACTGCCAAAACATTTTGCGAGACGTTTACAAAAAATAACCGTCTTTGTTAATGTGAGTGATTAACGGAGGCGGTTACATTCATTTTAGGAGGCGGTTACATTTCGTCCGCCTCCTAAAATCAATTAACGGAGGCGGTTATTGTAACACAACCGTCTCCATCAATCGACCATTAACAGAGACGGTTGTGTTACAATAACCGCCTCCGTTCATCGATTTTAGGAGACGGTCAAATGTTACCGCGCTCCTTAAAGGAATATAACCGTCTCCGTAAATCCATTCTCAAATTTTAAATTT
Organism: Urochloa ruziziensis; assembly: GCA_015476505.1. Lineage (NCBI taxonomy): Eukaryota > Viridiplantae > Streptophyta > Magnoliopsida > Poales > Poaceae > Urochloa > Urochloa ruziziensis. Next base: position 33,332,577 of record CM027120.1, on the reverse strand, counting down.
GAATTTTTCAAACGATTTTGGATAGAGAAATGACCAATATGAAAATTATAGACCTCAAAAAGTTAAGAAACTTTGTAGTTTGCAACGTTTTCATTTGAAATCATCTTGTCCACAAAAAATACATTTGAATGTTCTCAAATTTGAAATTCAAATTTCGCAAAAGACCTCGGATGGAGAAATGACCTATATGCAAGTTGTAGATCTCGAAAAGTTAAAACCAGTAGTTGACAACTTTTTCATTTGACTTCGTTTAAAACTTCAAAAACACAATTTACACTTGGTTTTGTATAATATGAAAGGAATCAAAACAGAGTATGAACACATGATAGAGTGTGGTGTAGTGGTAGAGCGAGACAAACGTGAGGGTGAGGTTGTGGGTTCAAATCCCGTCAGCCGTGTAGTGTCAAATTTCTGCGAAAAAAATTGTGATGGATGGCTAGCCAGTGAGGGCCTCCCTCAATTATTTTTTTTTTTGCATTTTTTTGGCATTTTTATTTTCGGCTGGAACGATTAACCGTTCATGTCTGATTAACAGAGACCCCAGCTTAGAGACGGTTGCAAAAACCGTCTCCGTTAATTGAAAAAAACCGTCTCCGAAAATGATTTTTTTAGTAGTGCGCGCATCCTTTTGTCGTTTCTCTTGCTAATTGCTTTTCTCCACATTGACTACGAATGCACGGGTGATCAGAAGTTCTCTGTAACACTCCGTACAAGCTCGAGCAGTATATGCACTCCGAATACAAATAGCTTTGCTCTATCGATTCTACAAATTCAGAATTAAAGCCTGGACCTGAGGTGCATAGATATAATTCTTTTACATCCCAGCCGTTCAACTTAGCGGACGCAGTGTAGAGCTATACAGAACACCTTTACTATTGGTTAGTTTTCTAATGAAATAGCGCAATTTGTACAGGTTAAGCAAAATTTTCAAAAAAATTATAACGTTTGAACTAGTCCTTCAGCATGTGCTGTGTACAGAGCATGCTCTGAAAATGTTTGTGAAAAAACCTGGTTAAGGATGAACTCAGATTTGGCTGACATGTAAATTAAAAGATGATGATACACCTTTTCTCAGTGACTATTTATAGTGATATTAAAAAATTGTGTCACTCAGAAACATGCTTCTCATTCCTGGCCTAAATCATGTTTATCTTTCATTCAGATTTACTTAGTAATGATAAGAAAAGCTGTAGCAGAGGTAGTTGATTCGATACCTTCTCAGTTGATGTTATTTTACTTCCATTTTGCTGGAGAGGTTACTCTCTTTTTCAGTTGACATAAAGAAGACAAACTTCCCAAATTATTTCAAGACTTACAATTGAACCTCCTTCACATCAATTCTGCTCTATCTAATTCATTCCAATGTTTGGTAAATGATTAACCTTACTATGTCCATCTGGTATTTCGATGTCCTCATTCCATCTTTATACATGATTCACGGGTCCTACAAGCGTGCCAAAGGCGCGCCATATTTCTAATGTTCTCTCAATGGACTAAATAGGGTGAATAAGCTAAATCTATATTTACTGACGGGGCCTGCAACTTTATGTTGGGCGCTATGGATAATTAGAAATGAGTTGATTTTTGTAAACGTAGACCAAAAAGTTTCTTGCAGGTATTATACATTCAGAGGAAACATATTGGCCCCGATTTTAGACCAAGTTGCAGCAAAGTCTACTCTTCAATTGAGCATGCCAGACCCGGGAGATGGCAACGGCATTGCTCTTCTTCGGCTCAAATGGATGGTCATTTAGTTTGGGAATTGGTGTTTGAGTCATTTACATATGTCTTAAACTCTTTGTGGGTGTAGTAGTTTGCTACTACTTGTAAAATTTTGGACTGATTCTTCTCACTCACAAGCACAATGCTAAAGCCAGAACTCTATCCACTATCTAAACAAAAGGTAACGCTAGATATGTAATAGGAAAACACATCCCATTACAAACAAAGCTATCGGTAACGTGCATTATTATTGCCCGTTACTAATAAGTGTCGATGTCGTCAGGGCATGCTACTAGACAATCTTCTAGTGATGTTAAAGATTTAAATGTCAATGTTTTGAATCAGCACTAGTATGCTTTGATGCAAGCTACTCCAGACCGAGTTCCTTACCCACCAGGCATCACCATCCTCAGCCCGTGTTTAGTTCTCACTCAAAATCTTTTCACCCATCGCATCAAAGAAGAATCTTAGATGCATAGAGTATTAAATGCAGACGGAAAAGGTGAAAAGTTATATGGATAGGCCGTAAATCGCAAGACGGATCTAATGAGCCTACTTAATCCATGATTTGCAATGGTAATGCTACAGTAACCATCCGCTAATTATGAATTAATTACCCTCTAATTACCACCGTTAGATTCGTCTCGAGATTTCCAACTTATCCATATAACTTTCCACCTTTTTTGTCTACATTTACTACTCCTAAATTTGTAAAATCAATACCCGAAATCTTTTCAAAAAAAATTTTCATCAACTAAACACGGCCTCAATCAATCATGACTTCATTCCAATGTTCTTTTTTCGGACCACATGCACGGGTAAAGGTGGGTCCGATGCTCAACACACTTGGCCACTTGGTCCTCCAATGAATGCCGACAAAGATGACTAGACTAGATAATCAGTCGTCATTTGGCAGTCAATGAGTCCTTTTAAACTTCCACGATATTTCTACAATGAGTCAGTCAACGTGCGTTCTCATTCGGATGACTCGTGTCTTAGCTTCTACGATACTTCCATGTCAGTCGTTGGTCCAGTACAGTAGCGGTCTGTGCTTCACTTGACGCACCGCTAACCGTTTGCAAGATCCAGAGAAAAATCCGCTCGTGTCTTACGGCTTATATATGTTGTTCTGGGACAGGTATGGCATTCAAGCATCGAGCAGTCGAGCACCCACGAATTCTTGGGCATAGCTCGCCTCTCCATTTCTCCAAACGTAGAAAGCACATAGCACTTGTGAGTGAAAATGGCAAAGAACAACTCCAAATCCGCTCAGCTGCTTCTCGTGCTCCTCGTTTTACTGGTTTTTGTCAGCGGCATCCTCGCAGGAGAAACTCCAAGCACTTGCGCCGGCAGTGGTGAGAGAGCATTACTTTTTCTGAATAGATGCAACAATAAGGCCGGTTTTGTTTATTTCATAAATTATGTCCTCCGCATTAATTTCTAGCTAAAGTCCTCCATCATTTGTGGCATGCAGCTGAGCAAACGGAGTGCCCTTCAATCCCTGGTCAAGGGGACTAATCATAAATTCTTAATCACTGCATCCGAGGACAACAGGGAGGAATTTACGTGCCGTTTCCTTGCAGCGGGATTTGGTGGACTCTTCAGTGTTGGCGTAGCAAGTTTATTTTACATGAAACAACCAAATATACTCTGCTTTTTCAATATAATATGGTGGACAGTGTAACTGCCCCTACAATAAAAAGGTTTTAGAGCTGTATGGGCATGTACAACCCACATACGGCCGGTCATCTACGGAACCTCGATTTTAGCATACAGACAGATATAAATACAACTTATACAACCCATAAACAGAGTGTCCATCTCTAAACTATTTAATGCTTTACATGTAGGTAAGATCAACTACAAATCTATTTGTTTATGCCATTGTGTGGGTATTTGTGTATGCCATCGGCGGCAAGCAATTGCGTGGCAGCGCTGCCCCTCTGTTCCTCTCTTTCTTTTCCTCTTAAAACCACTCGCCGATCCAAATTCCGCTCAAATCCCAATTCAAACTCTGTCCAAACCTTTAACCAAACTTTGAGAAGAACTATTGAGGTGCAACTTTGGTTATTGGCACTAGACCAAAAACTGAATCAAAGTCTCGAATCCAAGCTCTGAAGGCTGAGCCAAAAACCTGCTCAAAATGTTCTGCAGACAATTGCCATTCAGAAATTTCAGATCGGCCCGATCAGTTCCATTTAACCCAATTCGAGCTCAATTTCAAATATGAAAACTTCTCTTTTCAACTTGCGTAAGGGTTCAAATCAAGCCTTTGCACATCAAAAATTCGTCTAGACATGTTCTCACTGAAATCTCATACACAAAAACAACTCAAAAATTAACTCCAACATGGCCCTTCACGCTGTCTTCCAGACTTAGCAGATTTCAGCTGGTCAACTCTCTCTCTCCTCCGTTACTTTCTTCTTCCTCGAGCAGAACGTACCATGCTGAGCTATGCAACTTTGCCAATCGATTCCTCCACATCCCCTACATAGAATCCAAATCGCCTCAGCCCGAACCTTCCCCACTCCACCAGCTCCATTCTCCACCCGTTCTTGAAGCCGGCCATGACTTGTACAGCTGGGGATTGAAGTTCTTGCGGATGCTATTTTTTCTGCTATCCGAACCTCAGGTCATCCCCATGCAGTGTTATCCTAAACGCTAAACGGTAAACAGTCGGTCACCCACCGTTTAGCTCATTATACGGACTAAACGGCCAATTAAACGGATTAAACGGCCATTAAACGGGCTAAACGGATGATTAAACGGACACAGTTAGGCACTGTGTAGCGTTTAAACGGTGTGTAAACGGGCTAAACGGCCGTTTAGGCGAACAATGTCCCCATGGGGGCAGGGTCACTGCATGCAAGCAGGAGAACACGTGGGAAGGAACCGGCAGCGGCAGGCCGGCAGCCCGCCACCGTTGCGGCCGACTCCGCCGCTGCTGTTCCTCTCACACGCAGCTACGCAGTCAGCCGTGCAGCGGCAGTGCAAGGGCGTGGGCGAGCTCCCCTCCTCCCCACCAACGCCCGCGGCCGCTGCAGCCGCTGTGCTCCCTCCTCCTCCTCAGGGCCCGCGCCGCCGTGCTCGCCGATGGCTGCTTCCTCCCCGCGGTTGCTCCTTTGGCCGGGCATGGCTGGGATTTGGCGCGAGGTACTCCTGCGTGCGCGCCACGCTCGGGATCCCGAGTGTCGTCGCCTCACGACGACGGGGGCGTACAACCAAAGCGCGCCCGTCTTCTCCGCCTGGGAGAACGGGACCGCGGCGTCGCCTCGCGAGGCGACAGGTAGCCCGTCTCCAGGCCAAGGCGGGGGGAAATCTGCAAAAGTTGGATCATACAGACGGGGCAAACCGATGGGGTGTACATGCCCTATATGAGTATACGTTTATCAGTGCTTCGACCCAAGAGCCCCCACGCCTAGATATCACCCTCCGTATTTTTCTTTTGTTACATTTGCATAACTAGTTTATAAATGAATGGAGTTATTTTACAATGCTTGAAAAGTACCAAGAGGTACCGGGAAGTACCTTTCCCATTTGGTAAAGGTACCAGGAAGTACCGAGAGGTACCGGGATGTACCTTTCCTATTTTGGTATGAATTTGATACATTTGGGTACCTCTGTTTAGGTACCTCTAGGTACTCTCTTTGTTTCCACCGTCCGATTTCTCGGAATGGATGACTCTCATTATTTTTAAGCATTCTAAAATTTCTCAAATGAATAACATATTAGCTGTTGAAATTGTTCTCTTATGCAAACTCATGCTTGTATAGCTTTTGAATTGACTAACCAATTTCGAGCGAAATCAACATTTTTCGATCCCATGACTCCATTTCCGATGTACAGGTTTATTCGTTGTCACTATCCTTTCTGTTTTGTTTTCTGACGAAAATATTATTAGGAAATGATAATGAGAATTTTCAATAGTTTCTGAGCGTTTTCATAAACACTATGTCGAAAGTGTCACGTTATAAAAAGGAAGGAAGAATGCATAGCACGGGGTCAGGTTTTCTATCGTGTTGCACTTTTGTGGCAGGCTAGTAGTTCAGTGAAGAGCACTAAATAATTTAGCTAAGCATGGCTTCCGTAAGATTGAAGACGACAGTCCATTGTTATGTTGGGACTTGCTAGGAGCAACCTCATTCAGGCTGGTAGAGATCCACAGCAAGGAGGAATAGGGGATATATCATTGATCTGATCAGTATCATATTCTGAAAACAAAAATGAAGACATTGGATATGATGATCATAATATACATTATGTTCTGTCTCTGTTATCTTGCAATGTGCCTAAAAAAAAGCTTTTGTTTGGTTTTTATATATTTCTATCTTGCAATGTGTCTGTCCATAAATACGGGACATTCTAGACATCGATGGAGTCTGCAGTATGCAGCTTATATTACCACTTTCTGTAAGAGGATATTTAAAAGCTCTTTAGTTCTATACTAGCAGAAGGGCACGTGCCACAGGCATGTGTTTTTTAAAAAATTACTAATTTAAAGATGTAGTCTACATAGACTCTTGAGATTAATCTAAAGCGTTCGATCATCGTAAAATCTGACGGTGTAGGCTCAAAGGTGAGATGCAGTCAACATTGACTCTTTAAATTAATCTAGAGCGTTCGATCGTCATAAAATCCGACGGTATAGGTTATAGATGACGACGGACGAAACGAAAATTTAGTCGTCCTTTATAAGTATAGATCAATGTTGGCAGTAGCGGGCTATAGAATTTAGCGGACCCTTGTCTGAAACGCTATGGGCGCTATAGCTGCCGCTATAGCGGCGCTATGAGGTTTAGCGGAAATGAAAAAAACCAGCAATATTTAGGTACTTTTAGCAAATATTTAGGAGTAAAAGACCACAAATCCACAGTACATAAGTTCATAACATAAGCAGAAACCAGCAGTACATAAGTTCACAAGTTCTTGGCACGATAAAGACCACAAGTCCACAATACACGAGTTCATAACATGAAAAAGGAAATTAAAGATAAAATTCAGTTCACTGCATCAAACAGTCAGGCAGCATCAGGTGCTTCAGTTCCACAATTATTCCTCTTCTTCTTCTCCTGATGAACTTGAAACAGATGGCTCATCTTCATCTTCAGAAGAGGAAGCCTCCTCTTCGTCATTCAGAACAGTGATCAACTTCATTTTCTTCCTCCTATGGTCCTGGTTATTTCCCTTCCTTTTTTTTTTGCTGTTGTGATGATCCTGCTTCAGCTTCTGCTTCAGCTTCAGCAACATTATTTCCTTCTTGATCTTGCTCTTGTCCTTGATCTGGAATGTCTGTGATTCACTCATTCTCTTCGTCTTCTTCAAAATCAACTACAATTGGGTCTCTAGTCTTGTCTTCTCTCTTTTGCTTCAATTTTGAGTTAAATTTCACAAAAACAAGGTCTTTCATCCTCTCATGGCCAAGCTTATTGCGTCTCTTTGTGTGGACCTATTTTAATTTTTAAACCATAGATAAGCTAAGAGTACAAGACTTTTACAACACTTAGGTACATGCCTACATTAGAAAACAGGACATATAAGAAACAAATCAGCAATGCTTACTTGCTCATATGAACTCCAATTTCTCTCGCATGCTGAAGAGCTGCAAGTCAAACTAAGGATTCTTGCAGCCAATTTCCTAAGGTTTGGTGAACTTGTGCCATGGTTCAGCCACCACTTAGCTACATTAGAATTTAGAAAAGAAAACAGGACATATAAGAAAATGCCAAAATGGGATAAAAATAAATAACAAATCTTTGTGAACCATATCACACCTGGATCAAAATGTTTGTTTCTCCATTGCCTTCTAGCAATTTCCTTTCCAAATGATCCATCCCCATCCTGATATTGCTCAAGCTCACTAATAATCTGGTCTTGAATATCTACATTGTCAACCATCTTTGTGATGCAAGTTATTAGACCTTCTCTGAATGTTTCATCTAGTTCAATTTCCAACTTGTTTGGATAGTAGTAACATGGATTCAAGTAGTAGCCAGCTCTATGCAAAGGAGATTTCAACTTGCTGTCCCATCTTTTGTCTATTATAGTAAAGACTTCCTGAAACTTGGTCTCCTCATTGTCAAACCTCTCAGAGATGTCATTCTTTGCTTCCAACAAACTACCATACAAGAACCCCATAGCAGGTATATCACTGTCCATTTTCCTAAGCACATGAACCAATGGCTCAAAAAAATCGATACAACAATCTACTCCTTTCCAAAAATTATCAGACTTCACAATTTTGGCAGCTGCCTTCCCCTTTACCTTCTTTAGGTACCCCATCTCAATCATGCCATCTGATCTGAAGAGCCTCATCAATTGTTTCTTATTGTCCTGCATGCTCTTCAAGTTTAGATATGCCGTAGCAAATCTAGTAGTGCCACACCTAACCAAGTCTTTGCCAAGAAATGTCCTCATCAGGTCAAGAACCCTTGTATGAGCATAAAGAAATACAGTCAGACTCCTTGCTTTGGTTATTGTTTCATCAACTAAAGGTAGCTTGCCAATATCTTCCAACATAAGATCAATACAATGGGCAGCACAACCATTCCAAAATATGGATGGTCTTTTTGCCTTCAACATACACTACAAGAAATGTGAGCTTTTATAACGTTCCATTTATGTCATAGAATGTAGAATTTACGTCACATATTGCAATTTGTGACACTCGCGTGACGAAAACTCGTTTGTCACCTATTCCCCGTAATAAAAGGTATTGGATGACGAAACCTTTTTTTTCGTCACAAATTTTGTGACGATTCTAGTGTCGTCACTAATTAAACATCTATAAAACGTCACAAAACCTTGCACGCGGATGATGTGGCAGTGACTTGGAGCTGACGTGGCAGCGCCTTTATGACGACTTAGATATCCATAAAACGTCACAAAACCTTGTAAGCAGATGACATGACTGAAGCTGACGTGGCAACACATTTATGACGATTTAATTTGTCACAAAATATTCAATAGCCCATGAAAGCCCATGTAGCAAGCAGCCTATTCATGGGCCAAGCCCAATTGTAAGCCAATTTTATTTTCATGTAACTGTTTTTTTTTTCAAGCCCAGTCAAATTCAGCCCATAATTGTTTTATTACAGCCATATATCATTACAGCCCATTGCACCCATATATCATTATGGGCCATTGTAGCCAATATATCATTACAGCCCACCACAGCCCAAAATCCATGACAACCAACATAACCCATTAAAATGGACGCCCACAACAGCCCAGCACAATACATTTATCAAAATCTTGAATTACAGGGAATCAAGAAGAAATCATGGGAAGCTTCACTCGTTCATAGTGTAGCCGATTACAGAGAGTCCAGAAGAATCTGTTATTATTCCAACTGCTGATCAAAGAAGACGTATCTCTAAAGAACGAATTCCGGCAGGAAAGCGCTCATCTCGTGGATCCACGTCACCCGTTAACCCGCTAACCATTGGATCCTCCCAGCTCGCGATACCAGTCGTCCGATTTATGTCTATCAGGTCCTCAGCTCCTCGCCCACTTCCTTGCGGATCGGGTCCCACGTGAAGCTTCGCGGACTTGTCTCTTCGCCTCGACGCCGACGAGGCCAAGCTACAGGCGGTTGCCGCCCTCCCCGGCGCAGCCTCGGCCCCCGTCTCTCCACGCCCGCCTGTGCATGCTCTTCCCCGTCGACGCCTCGGCCCCAGCTCCCTCCGTGCCGCCACGATCGGCCCCAACGCTTGCCCGGCCATGTCATTGTGTTCCACCCGACTCGCCACCGCGTCCCCCTGTTCCCTCTGCGTCGTCAACCTCCGCCCCAGCCGTCGCCGGCGAAGACGCCATATTATGCTGGAGCCGGCACCGCATCCCCGCCCGGTGGAGGAGGGACGGGCCCCCGTCCTAGCCCCTGTGCCGATGGGGAAACGACGGTAACGCCCCTCCCGTCGTTGTCGTTCGCGGCTTCGCAGAATCGCAGGCGCCCACGGCCGCGCTAACGGGGAGCGCCAACCGACGGGGGAGCGGCAACGGCAGGCTGACCTTGCGCTCCCATTTTCTTCTTCCTCTGCTCCTACACAGAAGAAGAGCACCTCGTCAATCTCTGACGATCGAACCGAAGGTGAGCATCTCTACTTCTACCAAGCTGAGACTCTCCTTTTCCCTTCCGGTCTCTAGCTCCCAATGAGCTCTAGAGCCGCATCCATGCCCGCTTGTGTGCCTCTCCCTTTCGTGCCTAATCCCTGATAGGAACCCCACAAATGGGTTGTCCTCACTCTCCTCTACCTCCCCAGGTCCTCGGATTTGGAAGTGGTAGCTTCGAAATTCAACTATCTCACGAGGTTTGAGCTGATCAGCAAAGTATAGTTTGGGTATAGCTTGAACAAATCCTAATTGTCTTGCTATCACAGAAGGATAGTATAACTCGTAAGAGAAAGTACTATGAGACAAGACAGGAAGGATAGTCGGAAGAATCATCTCTTTAAGAAGCGGTTCCGATTCATTGGAGGTAGCTAAATCGAATTTGAAGTTGATCAGATTTTTGAAGTGGTGTTCGGGATCATTATATGGAAATCAAATCAAAGTGTCATCATTAAAGCCATGGTAAAAACATTTGAAGTATAATGTTGTCCGATCGGGACTAGCTTTATCTCCACCGACTGAGAAAGCAGCTTCGCCAAAAGAAAGGCATTGGAGGAAGACGTTGTCTTCTTCATCTGTCTGATCCGATGGAAATTGGCTACCGAAGATATCGGCTTGAAATGTGTTTTGCATATAGAGGTTCAACCAAAGGTTTATGAACCACCAGGGTCCTCCAAGGGAAGTAATCGGTCCATCATTCCTTAGGCGAACAGATACTTCATGCATAAGATTGTATACTGCCCCTAGAAGAAGCTTGCCTGCATAAGATTGTATACTGCCCCTAGAAGAAGCTTGCCTAAAGGAAAATGATTTCCTGCTGCCAAATATTCTGCCAGTCGATTAAACTTTGTAGAAGGGCCGATTGTCTTTCCACCAAAGATGTATTTCTCTAGCTACATCATAAGGAAGGCAGTATGTTCTTTCTCATCTATATCCCCAGATGACTTAGAGAAAGTTGTGATATAATCTTTCCATCCTTTGATTTTGGATGTTTGGATCTTTTGTGTGACTTTGGGGAGATTATCTGGGGTGACTGATGAAGTAATATTAAGACCAATCAGCATGACCACATCGGCTAGGGATGGGGACATCGGACCGTGGCCGAATAAGAATGCGTTTAGAGCACTGGACCAGAAATAAGAAGCAGATATCAGAAGGGGGTCATTCCGTTTCATATCTGCCAAAGAGAGGGTGATGCATTTTCTGATGCTGTGGGATTCCCAATCAGGGTGTTTGCTATTGCTCATTCTCATGTACCAATTCTTCCAACCAAGAACCAAGGTGAGCCAAGACCTGAACGGATTTTGCCAATCGGGAGAATTTTCTGATAGGGATTTGAAGGGGTTGCGCTGGGTTTCCAGATTGACGAAATCTAGGGGATCTTTGTTTCCTATTGGCCCTAAGAAAAAGAATCTTGAGACATTCGAAGGAACAACAATGTCGATCTGGTTTGCCTGGGAGGAAAGAAATGGAAAGAAAATCTAAGAGCTTCAAATCCATGGACAAATAAATAGCAAAGATGAGATGTTTTCTTACCTGGGAGGGCGATGAACTAGAAGCCATCTTGATTGATGACACGAGTGAAGGAAGTCTTGGAAATTGCTGGGCAGGAAACGTCAGTAGGATTTCACCGGAGTTCGCCGGAGAAGAGCTTGGTTCGAGAAGATGACGATGAAGGATGGCAAGCGGCGGGGTGAAGACGACGGCTGTGGAAAAGCTTTCTATTTATGCTCTTACTCTAAAGGGGCAGATATGGAATTTCGCGTGGTGAAAAATCAGGGTTTCCCTCCGGATGGCAGTAGAACAAAAAGGCGGGAATTTCGGGACAATATATTCATCTTATCCCGAAACTGGGGGGCATGTGTTGACGCCGTTTTTTCAACACGTCTCCGACCGGCATCAAGAAGGAAAGAGGAAGACGGTTTTTGAATCGAAATCAGAGGACTAAGACAAGAGTTAGAATCGGAGTATCCAAGCTCAGGCGATGTCCGATTCGGATAGTTGCTTCGTGAGCTTAATTGGGCCAAGAGTGGGCCGTTTTGTATCTTTTAGGTAATAGTCTGTAGCTTGTACTCTTTAGGAAGTTTCTTTCTTTCGCATCAAGTTTAGTTATGTCATAATCAACCAGGAGTTTGTAATTCCAGTGTATAAATATAAACCCTGAGGCTCGTGAGAAAAATAATACACATTCAATACAACAAACCTCTACTTTACTTTCAAGTCGGCGACTTCGCCAAAGCTTTTTCCTTTTTTGGGTTCTCTTGCGAGTTGAGGCGATTTCGATCCCCAAGGCTCGTGCGTGGATTCAGGTTCTTCTGGGCAAGTCGAGGCGATTTCAATCCCCAAAGGCTTGCTTGTAAGTTCCACCCTTACCGAGTAATATCTAAGCTTTAGCATCCGGGCGCATCGCTGTTGCTTCGTTTAGATTTATGCAACAGTTATCGGTATCAGCTAAATCTACAAGTTTTTCTCGTTATTTTTAGCTTTTATCACCCCCCTATCCAGCTTAGAACTTGATTTAATAGTTGTTTAACTTGTTCTAAGTGTTGTTATCCTAAGCTTTATCAGATCACTTTTATAGTTGTCTTTTATTGCTTAGTTCTCAATCGGCTCGGAATCAGCTCTCTAGCTGTTTCACTGCATATCGGAATCGGTCCTATCATATCTTATTTCACTGACGGCAGAATCGGCTTCTTAGTTGTTTCTTAATATCTGATTTTCATCATGGTCAATCAACAGGTCAGATTGACTGGCACGCCCCGGTTTTCAAGGCCACGTCTTTGCTCGTGTGTTCGCGCATCTGTCAAGTCCCGATTTTTGCGTCAACAGTATTATTTTTTTACCGAAGTCGGCAAGGGAAGCCCCAACCTATTTTTTGTATATTTTTTTATTCTAGACACATTAATTCGCTCTCACAGGGAGTCGAACCTGGGTCTGCTGGGTGCTACTCAGGTGCTCTAACCAGTAGGCTAGAGGCCCTTTCACTTTTGGTGGTACTATTATCTTGTGTGTTGCGTTCATCTAATTGCTTATCACCATCGTTGTTCTTCCGCCGTAGTCTATTTTCAGTTGTTATCCGCACCCTCATATGTGTGTTTGCTGATCATGAAAAAGAAAAGAGAAGTGAAAAAAAAGTGTGAAAGGAAGAGTAAAAAAAAATCAAATGTTTATTTGCCCTCTAAAGTTCCACACGTTACTTCTACAAGAAGTCAGTCAAATGTATGGGCTGTGAACCATCAAAAGCACGTGCGTTCTAACTCACATAACTTCTACTACTAACCATTCAACTGGGATTTCATCTCTATGTTTCTTCCCTTCCCTCCTCAACAGAACGATCCATAAGTATATAACAAAAAAAGATTGAACGATCCACAGTTGTGTGGACAACCACGAGACTTTAGCTTCTCACAAATATGGGCCATACACTGTTAGACTCGTCTCGCGACATACACTCCATCCATGTAATGGATTATTTTTTCGTCTACATTTAGTACTTCATGCATGTAAGATTCTCTTTGATGTGATGGGTGGAAAAAATTTACAGGGGCAACTAAACACCGCCCATACCTGCTGGCCCACGGATTCTTATACTTTTGGCTAGACGGGAAGCTACTATGGTCCAGTCATAGTTGGCAATAATATACATGAACCAAATTCGAATTTGGGCCCCTGTGAGAAAACCCAAAAAATTATCTCTCTGGAAGTCAGGGCAAGGCACGTGCGTTTTATTCGGATGGCTCTTGTCTTGACTTCCAAGATACTTCCAAGATACTTCGATGTGACTCGCACTCGCATAACTTCGGAAGTCAGGGCAAGGCACGTGCGTTCTCATTCAGGGCATGCGTGCTTGGTTTTTGACATACCACTAACGGTTTGGAATACTCAGCACCGTGTCCAAAGTATATATGCTTCTCACTTTCACGTGGAACAACTCCGCATATTCATAACACTATACTTATATTCTCGCTTCGTTTAAAATAATTAACTCTGAGATGTTATGATTGTAAAAAAAAGCCTTATAAATTAGCCCTAATCTGCTAATGTGGAATAGATTCCACCGAAACATGTCACAAATGTGCCGCAAGGGTTTGGAACCAGAGGTTGCCAACTGCTAATAACTATCGAGAGAAGTGGCCTCTAGTGCAGCTGGTTAGTCTCCTTTGGAAGGGCCTAATTAACCGACTAGGGACAGAATCATGTTTTTCACCTTTATTCAGTTGGGGTATTAAACCCCTGTTGCCCACCATCTTTTTTTTAGTAACTAGTATTGGCCAGTTCCGTTGGTAGATAAGTTTGGTTGTGGCTGTTTTTGGCTGTTTTATTAGTATTCTATGAGAGAGAAGAAGATAGAATAAACTCGCTACGGCTGGAAAACAGATAAGCAGAAACAACATTTGCCATGAAAGGGAGATTAACACTACTAGTTACCTGTGTCCACTGGCTAGTTCCTTAGTCCACATTTACACATAACCAATTTTCCAGTCAATGATTGATCGCTGGTTCTAGATGCACGAGGCTACGCATTATATATGCCGTGGGACTGGTATTTCATTCAAGCATCGAGCAGTCGAGCACCCACCGGTTCTTGGCCATACCTCGCCTATCCAAACGTGGAAAGCACATACCACTTGTCAGCAACAATGGCAAGGAACCTCTTGACCTCCGCTCAGCTGGTTCTCGTCCTCGTCGTTGTACTGGCTTTTGTTAGCGGCATCCTCGCCGGTACTCCAAGTACATGCGCCAACAGTCGTAAGCAAAAGCACTGTTACTTTTTTTCTTGAATACATCCACATGCTTTGGCTTCAAAATTACGTCTTCCCTCTTCCGCCTTAATTAATTTCTAGCTATTGCCCTTCATCATTTGTGTCATGCAGCTAAGCAGCAATCCTGCCCTCCAATCCCTGGTCAAAATAACTAGATATGACCACTGTATCCAAGGACGACAAGGATAGGAGGAATTCACGTGCATTTCCTTGCAGTGGGATTTGGAACAATCTATATGTACTCTGTTTTTCAGGTGCTTGCTTGTGTGTCGTGCTGATGTTTGTATAGTGGCCTACTTTCTCAATACATTATGGGCAGTACTACTGCCCGTGCAATAAAAAGGCTTAAAGCCGTTTATGAGTATACGTGTATCTGCGTTTTGACCAAAGAGTGCACAAGTTTTCTCCCCCATAAATTACGTATTCCGCATTAATTTCTAGCTCAAGCCCTTCATCATGTGCCATGCAGCAAGGCAGGAATCCTGCCCGTCAGTCCCTGAACCCTGATCAAGGGAACTAATCATGACAATTGCATCCAAAGATGATAGGGATCGGAGGAATTTGGAGAGCCCTTGGCAAGTTTATGGAGTACTACATGAAACAACTATATATACTCTGTTTTCCATGTGCTTGGTTGTGTGTCGGGCTGATGTTTGCGTAGTGGCATATTTTTTCCAATATAATATGATGAATAGTATTACAACAATCCGTACGAGAAAAGGTTCAGAGCAGTTTATAGTGAATACATGTGTATGTGTGTTTACAACAATCCGTACGAGAAAAACTTACGCGCGGCAGCCACGCGGTTCACGACGCACGCGCAGTCTAGCCAGGCAGACCCCACTGTGCAAACCTTATCTTTGGGTGTGTTTAGATAAGAAAAAAGATGGAAGGTATGGAAAAGTATTATTTTTATGGAAGCGTGCATAGAGAAAGAAATAAACTGACACGATTCTCTGGTTGAATAACTTTTCGTGAAAAGGAGGCCATTTTCTTGAATCTAAACACGGCCTTTACGGGCCTCGCTGCTTCTAGTCTGTCGTCTTTCTCTCCGTACCATCCTCAGTTCCTTGTCTCTCTCTCGGTCTCATTCTTCGTCTCTCTCAGCTCCCTTCCTTAAATGGATGGTTGTAGTTGAGTATTATTCCACGGCAGGATTAATGTTGGTCGCGGTGGAGGGCGGCTTCAGCTCGTTGCCGGAGCCGAGAAGGAGGCGGGACGAGCTTTCTCCTCTAATTCGAGAAGATGATTGCTGACCATAAGCGAGATCCGGCGAGGTCAGTGATTAGGGTTAAGGTTTTGGAGCTTGGGTTTCCGGGCTTGGGGTGGGGGATTTGTACTCCCCAGTTCTAAAGGGATCTCATAGAGGCCGGTTGACCAACACACAGAAGGAGTTGCTCGCTGTAGTGTTTGCTTTTAAAAAATTCAAATCATACATTATGGACTCAAAGGTAATTATTTACACCGATTATGCTACAATTAAGTACCTCCTAGGCAATAAAGATGCCAAGCCACGATTAATCCGATGGATACTCCTGTTATAAGAATTTGACAGGGAAATTGGAGACAAGAAAGGGTCGGAGAATGTTGTAGCGGACCACCTATCTAGGATGCATCATGAAGATAATGATCCTGAGCCTATTGAAGATAAAATGAGAGATGACCACCTATATCGAGTCTTTGATATGAATAATTGGATGAGCAACATTATTAGGGCCTTAAATGGGATGCCCTTGGACCACTTGGATAGTAATTCAAAGAGAAGAGTGGATGCTGAAAAGAAAAAATAATATTAGGATGCACCATACCTATATAGATACATAGAAAATGGAGTGCCAAGGAGATGCATACCACGTGAAGAACGAGACGAAATACGTAGAAAATGTCACGCGCTTGAATATGGAGGACATTATGGGCACTTTAGAACACAAGCAAAGGTATAGGATGCAAAGGTTGCTGCAACTTGTTCAGAGTGTTAGAGGACGGTAAATATATCACAGACTGACGCAACACCGCTGAATTATAATTTGCAAATTGATTTATTCGACGTTTGGGGCATAAATTTCATGGGACCATTCGTAAACTCATATCGATTTGATTTTTGAACACATCCTAATGATGGTTGACTACGTGTAAAAATGGGTGGAAGCAACTAACATGATAAGGACAATTATATTTCCTAGATATGGAGTACCAAGAATCTTGATAAGTGATGGAGGATCACATTTCATTGGGGATCACATTTCATTGGTAAGGACTTTAGCAAATGCTTAATGAAATTGGGAGTTGAGCATAGAGTTTCTACAGCTTATCACCCACAAACAAATGGCCAAGCGGAAACCTCGAACAAGAAAATTAAGGACATCCTCAAGAAGACCGTACTCAAGGGAGGCAAGGATTGGTCGAAGAGACTTGATGGAGCATTGTGGGCATATATTATAGCGCATAAAACGCCCATATGTATTACCCCATATTAATTAATCTATGGAAAAACGTGACATCTGTCGGTTGAATTAGAACATAAAGCATATTGGGCAATAAGAGAAATGAATCTCGATGTGGATTGCACAAGAGTTAATAGAAGAATTTAGATAAGTGAGCTAGAAGAGATGAGGCTAAAGGCATATCATAGTGTGAGCATCGACAAAGAAAGGGTGAAAAGATGGTACGACAAGAGACTTCAAAGGAAGGAATTCAAAGAAGGAAACAAGGTCCTATTATATAATTCAAGATTCAAGCTATTTGGCAAAGGAAAGTTGCAGAGCAAATGGGACGGGACTTATGTCATGCACTCAGTGTCACTTACGGGAGCTGTAACTATCATGGGTATCAAAGGAGATTAATATGTGGTGAATGAACAAAGACTAAAGGTATACTTGGAACCTGACGTCGTCCGCTTCACTACATAGACATCTACTCTTTCGAGGATGATATGGAGCGTCAAGCCTATTGACGTTAAACGAGATACGTTTGTAAATATTTTTGGTTTTAGTTTTATTTTCTGTTGAATCTCTGTCAAAACCCGATGAAACATAAGCTCATATTTTGAAGAAGTGCACCCTGTGAAAAGCTGGGTCTAGAGGGCCTGAAAATCCACTGGGTCGTGCGGCCCAGAGCCCACCCGGCCGCGTGGCACACCCCCTTCTAAAAAAGAATGTATGGCTTGGAAACCGGGGATTAAAATCCCAGTATCCTAACTTGTAGAACATAGTTCTAAAAAACAATGCTATAGTGGTTGACGTCTTTAATGCAACACCCTCAATATATCTTTCAGGAGATTGTTTGTTTAGGCAAAGCTATGGGAATGGCACAACCTGGTGAATCAAATTGTGGATGTCAACGTTAGTGAATGAAGAGATTTTTCATTTGGTCCCTACATAAAAGTGGGTCACTTGCAGTGCAATCTATGTATAAACGTCTCGTCGGCACTAGAGTGAGAGACACACAAGAACCTTAGCAAAATGGGATTATCACTTAAGATTATGATCTTCTTGTGGTACATACACAAAGAGATTGTTTTAGCAAAAGATAACCGAGCTAAGAGAAACTGCAATGGAGACAAATATTGCAGTTTCTGTAGTTTTGGTGAATCCATTAACCATCTCTTTTTTCTTTTCACTATTGTAATTTTTTATAGAGTGCTATACATTTAGTATTCACAAAATCTAACTTGAGACTGGCCTCCACTTAAGCATATCCCGAGGCCCCATCTCATCTCCGTTCATTTCCGATCCGACGTCCCATGCCCAGCCCGCTTCTTTTCCCCCGCACCCAGCCCGGACGCCGTGCCTGCCCTCCTCTGTCCTCATCCGGTCCACCTGTCAGCCTTCAACGGACGCAGCTGCCCCGTCCAAATCTCTTTTGGTTTTCCATTTCGCCCTGCTCGTGAGAGGTGAGAGGATAGGGGAGGCGACGACTCAGTGCCAGTGGTGACGGATCCAGGCGGCGACGCGGAGTCGGCGACGAGGAGGGTGGATCCCCTTTCCGTGCAGTGACCGGTCGGCGGCGCGGAGTCGGCGACGAGGAGGGTGGAGCCCCTCTCCGCGCGGTGACCACACTACTAGATATTAGGCTTATGGCAACGGTGCAAAAATCGTAGCAATAGGCCTAATATAGTTGCAATAGGTGAAATGGCAACAAAGGAAGTTTTGTTGCGAGCCGTTGCAATAACTTTCGAGGCAATAGGTACATTGCAACACTTTTTTTTTGTCATGTTGCGATACTTGTAATTGCCATGCAGTGAAGCATTGCATTAGAGAGTTGTTACAACTTCTGATGTCATTGCAACAACATGTATTGCCACACATGTAGGCATTGCTACAGTACCTAGTTGCAACAGACTAACATTGTTGCAACACGTTGTATGGCCACTACCATCATTGTGGCAATAGATAATATTGCCATGCATATATTATGTTGCAATTGATCCTATGGCAACAGAAATGGTTCTGTTGAAATAAATTGTATTGCCACGGGTTTATGTATGGTGGTAACAATAAGGTTTGTAACAGAAAACACTGTTGCAACACGTTGTATGGCCACAGCCAACATCATGGCGCTAGAGAATATTGCTACACATGTATTACGTTGCGATTGATCATATAGCAACAGAAATGGTTTTGTTGAAATAAATTATATTGCTACAAGTTTATGTATGGTGGCAACAATAAGGTCTGCAATGGGATATATTTAGAAGCAAGAAACGATGTTGCAACAAAATATTGTTTGAGGTTATTAATTGTTGTAGCATCATTCAAAACTGGTGGCAGGGTTGTCATATAGCAACAAACTACAACTGTTGCATTTAGCTTTTTCGCAATAGAAAGATCAATATCGGAACACAAATAGCATAACTAGACATATTTGCATGGTAATTCTTTTTTACAAAAAGAAATAAATGAGGAAAAAACGTGCCCAATACATTATTCGAATTAAAATAGTTCATAGATAGATGGTGTGGGGTGATCAACACTTCAATGTCTATCCTATGTAGGCTACAACAAATATTGTTTGACATTGCATAATTCCCTGTGTTGACCATGGAAGGCATCCGAGTCCATGTGATCCAAGTTCAAATATCCTGCTAAAAAAAAAGAATTCATATGCATCTGTATAACTCAGAAGTTTTAGTTGAGATGCCACACAAGAGACACACCATCAGAAACAAAATAAGATACTTGGTTTCAGCATATTGTGGGGGATCAAATCAGAACCCATCATAGCACACATTTGGGTAAAATAAACTGTACACAAACAAGATGGAATATCCTATTTGTGTTTCAAAGTTACATTCTTGTGCTTTGCAGTGAATGTAGAAATTAATAAATTATAGCTCACCATACTAGCAATTTGATGCATATAGTTTATAATAAAAGTAAAACAATTTTTATACTGCTTGCAGATCAGAAAACTATGCGCAAAAGGAAAAACAAGTGACGAGATACATGCACTTTCTCAAGGACCAGACCATCGTGCACGTGTTTTCAATAGATGCTTAATCAATGGTTTTTGTTCAGAACAGCTGAAATAGAGAAGAATCTGAGTACACAAAACAGTGGTGTTGTTGTGAAAGGTGATGGTAGTGCTGGCGACATCGACTGGTATGGCGTTGTTAAAAAGATTTACGCACTTGATTTTCCAACACAAAAGGAAGTAGTCCTTTTTGAATGTGACTGGTACGACGTACCTCCTGATAGTAAGAGCAAAGGTAGAGGATTTAAAAGGGATCAGTATGGGATTATCGATATTGATGTGACTCGATTCTGATATCTAAATGATCCTTACATTTTGGGGACACCAGCTGAGCAGGTGTTTTATGTGAAAGGTTACAAGAAACCAAATTGGTCCACGGTTATCAGGATGAAGCCAAGAAATGTGTTTGCCATTCCAGACTCAGAATGTCCAGAAGATGATGGAGAAACTGATGTTAACTCACTGGACGTCGGAGTGGAAAGCATGATAGAATCACAGAGACATGAGGAGTTGACAAATTGGACTAGATCAGGTATTGAAGGTGTGACTGGTGATGCTTTTGTTATTAAAAAGGCATATGCTGATTCTGTACCCGAACCAACAGCAAGCGAGTTAGCAGACGACGAAGAAGATGACACCACTGACGACTACATTGATGATGGATACGTAGCACCTGTGAATAAAAAATACTGAAGAACCGGAGGATGCATTTTTCATATAATTTCAGCTTTCTGATACGGCCTGTTGTTAATTTGCCACTTTGTATAACCATAGCTAGATCACATTCCTTTCTTGTAAGACCACCATGCTTTTGTCATTAGGAGTTCGGTGATTGGATTGCATAATAATGAGGATTTTTAAAGGTTATTATGGACAGCTTTGCTTGCTACCTTGTTTGTATCAAACTGCACACACAAGTTGTGTTTGCCCTCAGCTAACCCTCTCTTCAATAACAGGAAATTAACCATCTTAGCATCCACCCAAAAAATTAACCATGCACTCTTTTTTTTTGAGAATAAAATTAACCATGCACTCAAAGCTCCAACCACAGCCCTCTTGCAACACACAAAGCTGAGACTCCCATGCACTCAAAGCCAAGGCATGCCAGGCACAACCATTGAACTAGTACTGTATGCTTGATTTTAAAGGGATGGTAACAAAAAAAATAATGGAAAAAATTTGTGGCGCATACTAGAATCGAACCACGGTCTTGACCGTCCAAACAAAGCACAACCATTGAACTGGTACTATATCTTCGATTTTTGTTACAGACCCAAGCTTTATAATTATTATGTTTTAGCTAACTCATTAAATTATAAAGGATGTCATTGCGGGACGAAATCACAACAGAACAAGTGGCCTAGTGATTAGTTGCTTTGGCTACCAGCTGCAGCGTCGACTGTTCGAATCCCATATAGGCCATCTTTTTTTTAACAATATGAGGTCGGTCATGAAATCCCGATGTGGCGCGGGTGGCCTTATGTGGCATAGCGGAGGGGGTCGGGGGCGGCCGAGTGACGTGGCGGAGGGGCTAAGGGCGGCCGGGTGACATGGCGGAGGGGGAGGGTAGCCGAGGAGCTGGGTCATTGATGTAGAACCTCATGCTTACCATAATAACATTAGAAAATACCTATTTTTTTGTGTCATTGATTTTTAAAGGGATGGTAACAAAAAAATAATGGAATCGAACCACGGCCTTGATGGTATGATGCCACCAAAGAGATTTTGTTGCAAAAAACTAATTTATTGCAACAAATTAAACTACAATATACCAACAAAAACAATCTGTGGCAATAGCATCATCTTTATGCAACCGCTAAGTTTTTTGTTGCAGTATAGAGAAATGTATTGCAACACACCTGAGGATTTAATGCAACGCAACAAACTTGTAGTAATATCAATTACTACTCACAACCACTTTGAATTTGGTAGCAATA
This sequence comes from Urochloa ruziziensis, assembly GCA_015476505.1. Lineage (NCBI taxonomy): Eukaryota > Viridiplantae > Streptophyta > Magnoliopsida > Poales > Poaceae > Urochloa > Urochloa ruziziensis. Next base: position 33,310,577 of record CM027120.1, on the reverse strand, counting down.
ACCGTTACATATTGCAACAAAAATATAAATTATAACAACAAAAAATAAATGTTGCCAAATTATGAGCTACTTACAACCATATTTCAATGGTTGCAAATGCATCAATCATTTGCAACGAAATTACAAAATAGTTGCAACAACACCTATGTAATGCAACATATTTTGTGTGGTTGCAATGAGCTCTGTGGCATTAGCCCTAAAATCTAGTAGTGCCAGTCGGCGGCGCGGAGTTGGCGACGAGGCTGCACGCGAAAACCGGCGAAGAGGTGGGGTTTGGAGCCGGCAACAAGGCGGCGCGCTAAAGCAGCTCCCTCTTCGTGTTCCTCTTCATCTTCTCCCGACAAGGTGGTGGATCAGTTGCCTTCCTCTCCTCCAGCGAGCAGTGTTTCCAGGTACTGAATCCCCATATCCTTTCTCTCCCCCCTCCTCGTGTTCATCTACGAATCTGACTACATGCGTCTGTTACGCAGGGTTTGACACCGAAGCAGCTTCCTCTTCGCTTTCCTCTTCATCTTCTCCCGACAAGTTGGTGGATCCGTTGCATCCTCTCCTCCAACGAGCACTCTTTACAGGTACCAAATCTCCAGATCCCTTCTGTTATTTTGATGTAATCTGTTATTTGCAGATCCATTTTATTACCATGTAATCTGCATGTTATTCCGATTTATGATGACTACCTTGGCACATCTAGGGTTAGGGGTCTAGTTTACTGTATGTAATCTCTATGTCAAGCCTCACTATGTAGACTGCGTTTTTTATGTCTTAAACACATATATTTATGATGACTACCTTGGCACATCTAGATCCTACACATATATTTATGATGACTACCTTGGCACATCTAGGTTTAAGGATCTATATTATGCCTTACAGAAGTCGGTCTAGTACTGGTAGTTGCTATGGGTCTTTGGCTGCAATGTTCTGCGGCAAGCTAGATTTGCTGGGAATGTATGTAGTAGTGTCATCTTTTGCTTGCGTGATGGCTGAACTCTTCAGAAGCTCTGCTGTTTAACATCCTTGGCTTGTTTGCTACTGCATGTATGTGGCAATGTGTGATGCCGTAATTGCCAATGGTTAATGTGGTTCTGTGCCTGTGTGGTTGATATAGTTGTCAATGGTTTGGTTAGAGCATTTGCTTCGTCGTTTGTTGGTGATGCACTGATGCTTGAACAATGAAATGAACAGTGGCTCATGACTGACAACTTGCGCGTGCAAATATTGCTTCTAGCCGCACCCTGCTGGCTTTCACCTTTCCATGACACTGGTTTACCTGGATTTTTGCTCCTTTTTTTCAGTCACTTGCTCAAACGCTAGTATCCGTAGTACTAGTAGGACTGTAGGAGCAGGACAGGTAATAGCTGGCCACTAGGATTTTGAGAACAAAATGGGATAAATTCAGAAGAAAATTCTACATAGCTGTGGGTTCCTTCCTCCCATTTACAGCCGGCACATGTTGAGCCAGCTATGGTTCAAGCCCAGAAACCACAACTCTCTTTTTCGCAGACACAGACGCATGCATGTGTCTGCTGCAATACTACATGCTGCTGCTGGTAAGCGTCCGTTACATTTGAACATTACTTAATTGCACGAACTAATCACTCCCATTTCTTCTCACGTACGCGTAGTACTAATTAGTAATTAATCACACCATTTCCTCTCACGTACGCGTAGTACTAATTAGCAAATTGCATGAACTAATCATGTGATCTAAGCTTGTTAGTATATCTGTTCATTTATCATTAACTATTTTTTTTGTTTTTTAGATGTTGAAAGTACTTACACATGTTTTTGAACAGCTTCTTTTGTATCCCCTTTATTCTTTGTAGTCCTCTTTATTATTTGTAGTCCTCTGATGTATTCTATGCTCTATGCATTCATTCAACCATTTTAATGTGCATTTGCATGTGAGGTGGCTTGCAATTGATAACATTGAAGAATGTGAGGATAGACGTCTCAAAGAATTAATCAGAAACATTTATATGTGCATGTTTAAGTAACTAATCATCTGTTTGTATTATGTTACAAGTAACAAATGATTATCTGGATTTAATCAAAAGTAACTTCATATTTTTTGATATATAGAAAATTAACTAAACATGTTTCCAGCAGCCTACTTTTTGCCCCCTCCATTTTTTTGCAGGTGCTGTTTTGCTGAATCATGCTTCTTTCAAACCCTTCACTGACCCCCCCCCCCCCCCCCCCCTCACTGACCCCTTTACTCTACATTGGCGTATCATCAGGTATTTTGACCATCCTTAATAATTACTATCAGCTTCAGGCATGCCATTCTTGTTTTTCAGAAACTAGCTGTTTTCTTGTTCACCTTACATTTATACTATCTATCCCTGTCCAAGTGCTCAATTAGTATGTCAGTTCTATTAGTTGTGTCAGTCTTATTTTGCTCAGTTCAAGTCTATTAGGATAAGCTCTGAGCAATCTCAGTTTGGATGCCTGTGCGCTACAAGGTTTAGTGCACTCCATTTACCTGATCTTAGTGGGTTTAGTTTCAAGTTTGCATAATATTTTCCTAATCTACAAATTATAATGTAACTCATTCCTTTTTTTTGTTTTTCATATGTGTTTGTGTCTGATTAATATGTGGATGTGATGTGATTACTATGTGTTTGTGTCTGATTTCTGTTAGATGCGGATCCAAGAATTTAGTAGTTTATATCTATATGGATGTGCGTCATGAACATTTCATTTGGGTTTCAGGCCAAGCAACTTGATTAAGGACACCCACAAGGTCCACTTTGATATTGAGATTGATGACAACCCTACACGTGTGTGTCTTTTTGTTCCCGTGTCTCTCTTGCAGTCTTGTGTCCCTTTGGTTGATCAGCACATGGGACAACTTTAGATGTCTACTGCAGGCCATATTTTTTTAGCCTGGTATTGACTGGTATGCTGGCCATATTTCTGAGCTCTATACATAGGTTGGTTCATGGTCTATACATAGGTTTCAAAAAGTTACAGATACAACAATAAGCCAAGACAGGATATGCTTGGTTCATGGTCACACTTAGTGTTGTGCATTAGCATGGTCTTATTTATGTTTTAAAATCAGTTTCTAGTACATTAAGTACTAAATCATCCAGCATTTTCTGTAACTGTGCATCTTTTTTCTCGTTTGACAGATTGAATTTTATGCCCTAAACATATTTATGATACTGATGAAGTAACTATTCAGTTGCTCGTCTATGATTACAAGTAACAAAATAATTCTACATGAAATAAAAAGTAGCTTACCATATTTTTAGTAACTAAATAATTCAATGTAACTAAATATATTTTTTCAGTAGCTTACTATGTGACCCCTTTTTTGTTGCTATTGTTGGAGTATGAGCTCGCTCGTGCGGCGACCGACCTTGCCGGTCGATGCGCCTGGCTCTGTTGGCCTCTGCCTCTAAATCCGGAGGAATCAGCGTGGCATCATGGATGTCGGCGCCGACGGGGGGGGGGGGGGGGAGACTCTGGTGGTGGCGCTAGAGAGGCAGGCGGCGTGGGCGAGCACGGGGCCGCGCGAGCAGACTAGGCGGCAGCATCTTCCTCCAATACGGCTGCTGCAACGTAAGTGCCCCCTCCCTCCCCTTCTCTTCCTCATCCCCGTGATCTGATGCTCTACCTCTGTATGCGTATCTTCGTTCGGATCCGCGTCAAGATCTCAGTCTAGAAAGGTCGATACCATTGCTTGCGTATGGCTAGTTTTGACCTAGGTTTCGTAGTTTAATTTTGCAACTGTTGGGATTGCGCTTGTGCTTGGTATGAATTTCAAGTTCAGTAGCGTCAGAAGCTATGCTGCATCTCAATCTCGCCCCTTGTCCTTGTAGATATCCTACTTTTGTTTCATTCCTTTAGCGTGGCAGCAATTCACCTGGGATTTAGTTTGGTTTCATGCAGTCCTAAGGACTGGATCTGGGTTTAACAATGCTAAGGTCTGTGTCTATGTATAGCCATTGGTATTTCCACGGCACTACCGCATTGTACCTAGTGGAAAAGTTTGCAGATCCAGTACTTAATACGACTTATGGAATCATGAAATGGTTTTAACAATGCTGAGGTCTGTGTCTAGGTCTAGTCATTGGCATTTCCATGGCACTGCCGCATTGTACCTAGTGGAAGAGTTTGCAGATCCAGTACTTAATACGACTTACGGAATCATGAAATACAGTTGTGGCATTGCTGATTATCTGGTACTGTATGTATATCTTTTTTCTATGAATGATTAAGATATTAGAATAACTAACAGTTTACTGACATGAGATAGGAAGTAAGCAAGCACTGATTTGAAACATATAGGAAGTAATTAAACTTTAATTTACATAATATTGTAAGCATGTGTTGGAGCAGATGCCATACATGTGTTACACGATCTACATGTGTTGGAGTAGATGCCTTTTTCCATAGAAGTAACAATTACTGACTGAATACGCAGACTTCTCAATCTTGCCGTGGTAAAGCAAATTTAGTAGCTATCAGTAGTAGTGGAACTCTAACCCTGCTGTATGTGGACATAAATTTCCATGGTTGTGATAATTCCACTTGGGTGTTTGGCCGATGGATTTCTCTGTCCTATTTGTACACTGCAGGTCTGCAGCTGGTACCGTTGGCGTGCTGACACGGCAGGAAGTGTCATCAACACAGGTCTGATTCCATAGCAAATTAAAATCGTTGTGACTAGTAGTCCCGATGATTAGGTTGATAATATGTCTAGCGTACATGCACTAGCCATGTAATGTATTAGCCATAGCAGATTAAAGTCGTTGTGACTACTAGTCCCGATGATTAAAGTCTGCTACTTTGCTCACCAGGCAACTCCCTCTACCAGGTTATTTAACTGCCAGGCAGGGCCCTGGGTCTCTACAAAGCTAGACTAACTGTTCAAGAAATAATTTGCCTCTAATCTGCTCAACTCTCTCGCAGATCATGAACTAACCTATTTTCAGTCATTTCTACTAGTTAGTGGCCGAGTACATGACCAGTGCCTTTTGCTATCCTTTTCTCCTATGCAAACGCCTAGTACTCTATACTTTTTGCTGTCTTTTTTACTTTCTATTTCTTAGCATTACCTTTGTGCAGAAATTGTGAGTGTTTTTAGCTGCTTAGGGTAACTAAAGCACTCAATACTGATAGAAATGTGTAGAACTAATAACTAATCAATAAGTTAATAAATAAAGTACCATTAACATTTTTTAGCTGCCCAGGAAGTAATTTCTCAACCTCTTTATCTGCCGAGGAAGTAACTTGCATATATTTCTTGCTCATGGGAAGTAATAAGTTACAACTAATATGAAGCACAGAAATTAATATGTTACATGAGGATGTAGCATTTGTCCTCTACGAACTAACAAAATGGTGTGTACTAAGTTACAGAAACTAATAATAGGAATCTTGGCATTCCCATCCCTCTGCACAAGCCTTTTCTTTCTATTTCTTACCCCCAATCTATTATCACACTGGTCTGATGTGTGTTGTGTTGAACCACAAAGTTGACATTTCAGATCCTATAACTGTCAAAAGAATGTTGCAATCAGTCAGATAGTGAATGAGGGTGCTATTACTTTATCACAAAATCTATTCCGAGATGGATTTCTACTTAAGCTTATCCCAAGACCCCTGACCATCAACGTCCGTTTTAGATCGAACGCGCGGACCGCGCTCGCGGAAACGGGGGGACGCGACTGATGTTGATCGGTTCCTGTGCCCGTGCGACCGATGTCACACCCGATTTTGAGGACAAAACCGAATGCATAGCATACGTGCGCCAGGATCCATTTACACACATATGTTGACGTCATAAGTGAAAATATCATAAGACAGTGTTCAAAACGTAAGAATAGATAGAGTAACTTTATTACACTCTCACGGAAGACTCGAAGGTCTTAATCGTTTAACGATAACGTTAAAACGTAAATTGCAGCAAACTTCTCCCACAAGCACTTGACTGGTGAACGCCTGCCTTAGAAATCCTCAAAGTCATCGAAGAATTCCCCAACATCCGACTCTTCTGAACAGCAGTTTGAGCAAGGGTGAGTACACTTATGGTTGGTACTCAACATGTGGGGAAAATGCAAAGTTTCCAAGGAAAGGCTAAGGTTTATGGCGATTAGCATTTTTAGTTGGTCATATTTTATTAGCAAGCGCCTATTTACTAGATACAAGTTTATACCAACCCCTTAAAGATAAAGAAAAACCAACATCTCAGAACGAAAGAAACCACAATTTATTTTCATCTTCCAGTTTAATTATCATGTGAGGGTCCAGGCCGCTCTTAACCGTGAGCACGGCTGATATATCAGTTTTAAACACTCTGCAGAGGTTGTACACTTTCACCATAAGTAGTGTTTCCGATGTCGCCCTGGTTTGCAAGGCCCTTAGACACTACCGAGGTGAATGGCTAGGGATTCACATTGAGGTTTTCGCCAAATCTACTTAGTACAAAATAATCCGCTAAGGTTTCTAGTCACCGCAGAGCATAACCCTCCCTAATGGTCAGCACCTTAACAAAGGCTGCTACCCCAAGAGGACCGGGCTATACCCCGTCAATGCCACCCCTCTTGCCCTTTTCAGGTAAGATTATAAAGCACTAAAATTACTTGGTTAATTGCCAAAGTAGAGTCATATGACACTTATGGATGCACTGCTTTCCCGGGTGGTTCTCCATGTTCCGATTAACATAAGTGATCTTGCAATTACCAAAGTTCAACATAAATAAATCAAATTTAACATTTGTTCAAAAGAAACCACCATGAACCATATAGCAACTAGCATTTCTACCCAACATAAAGGAAAACCCGGTTTGACAAGGTGTATGGATAAAAATCTAGGCAATCCTTAATATAGGATCCGTCATGTTTATGCAAAACATATGTAAACGTAAAGGTGAATTAAGATGCCATTTCTGGGTTATTTAAAGAATATGAAGGGGGGAAAGCCACTTGCCTTCCTCCACAAACTGTTGTTGGTCCTCCTCAAAATGTTGCTCTTGTCCTTCTTCAAAGGTCACGTTCTCTACACGAACACACAAGCAATACAATAAATAAAAGAAACAGTACACCAAAAATAATAAACTGAACAAAACAAGCATATAAAACTGTTGCTTATGCAGAGACGATTCCGTGAGCGCAAAAATCGCTCAAAACGGAATTAAAACGGCTAAGATATGAGCTAAACAAGGTTTAGGGACCTGCTGGTGTCGACGGCCATTATAACCCCGTAGTGACCGTCAACATTTCGGTAAAATCAGGATGATCATACCATACTCCATGCATAAAAGTATTTTTATTGACAAATTCCACAAGTTTCGGATGAGTTGTGCTTGCAGGATGAACCAGGAGAAACAAGGGCCAAACCTGGCACAGAGCCAGGCCGGCCGGCCTAGCCCAGGCCGACCGGCCTCCCCTGGCCAGGTCTGGCCACGTCATTGATCCACAAGCCATGCCAAGTGCCCAGGATGATCAAGCACCGTGCAAACAACGTCGGTTTGATCCAAGGACCCTGGAAGGCCTAGAGGTGAAAGCACATGGATTGAAGGGCCCACAACCTAGGATTCTCGGACAAGCTTCAACTAAACGCAACTGTTACCGACCTTGGGAGAGCATCAGGACCGTTCCTGCAGAGGACGGTGCCAAGTGGCACCAGGGCCAGGCCGGCCGGCCTAGCCCAGGCCGACCGGCCTCCCTCTGTGGCCGCCACGTCTCCTCCTTCGCGTGAAGCTTAAGCAGAGCCTTGGCGTGCTAATGACGCTGACATCCACCCCCTGGAGGCTATAAAAGGAAGCTCATTCACCTTGGGAAGACACACACCACATATCTCATGTCTTTACTTGAAGGGAGCTCTAGTATCTTTTTCATTTCTTAGATTAGGATTAGAGTTGGGAGTAGAGTCGAGTCGAGCTTAGCTCGGATCTTCGGAGTCTTCGGAGTTCTGGTAAAGCTCTTGTATCCTTTCCTTCTTTTGAAGAGTTTATTTATATAATTACTTTCTTATTTCAGAGCTTAAGTTATCTTTTATATTTCTCTCTTGCTCTTCTTTTAGAGTAAAGATCTTTCTCTCTTTAGAGCAAAGTCCTTTTCCCCTTTAGTTTTAGTGTAGAGTTTAGTTTAGCTCTACCGGGTTTTATCTCGCGGGTTTGCTCGCCTTGACCGGGCCGTAAGACGCCTTAGGGAAGACGGGGATTTCTCTTGACAGACCTCAAGAGAAATCTTAATCATCGAGTGCAGACGTGGTGTCTGGCTTGTTGATTAACTAGGAAGTGTGTTGCACCCCACGGAACTGCAGTGGTAGGCGGCAGGTGGTGACAGCCCTGTCCGTCCTTCGTAGTCCACCACGTTCGGGTGTATTCATAACAGTAGTGCTGAGCCCGAAGAACCCCCTCTCTCACCCCGTTCTGAGGTTCTCCCGTTCTAAGCGTCGAAGCGAGCTCTGTTCCCGGTATCTAAGCTAGGGTCTTGGCTAAGTCTAGAGTGCCTTTTGCTCTGAGTTAGAAAGAGTCTAGGTCCGGTCTCTCCCAACGTCTTTCCTTTTCTTTAGAAATAGGTGCTCTGTGTGTCGCTGGTCTTTCAGACCTTCTATCCGGTCATTAACTTGACCATTATCCACCCAAACCTAGAGTTTGTGCCCCTGGGTTTGTGGCTTGATATTTCTGGCAAGATATATCATTTCATTCTTCAATACACTTTAACCATCTGCTTCCCTGCGGAAATATAAATACGATACCCTGGGGTAACTCCCGAGGTGAAGTGCTACAACGAGATATATTCTGTGCGCTTGCAAAATTAATTTTGCATACAACGACATATATCTACGCGCTCTTGAGCGTTGCTAAAACGTGACGCTAAGGAGTGCCAACAAGCATTTCTGGCGCCGTTGCCGGGGAAGCAATTGGCTAAAGTTATTGTTGAATCATTTGATTATCTTTACACATTTACCAAACCACTAACCTTAGTGACCTCACCACTGCAACATTCGTCTATTTTTTGATGTGTTTTGCAGGGTAGTGCATGACTGGTTTCAACCTACCATCAAACTTTGATCCAAATCCAGATCGCATTGGAAGAGTAGTGCGAAAGAGAATCGTACCTCCTCAGATTTCACTCAGCTCAAGCAATATACTCGAGTCGTCATCCGACTCCGAGTCCGAATCAGATTCGTCGTTTTCTTCAGCCCTAGAGTCTCCAGAGATTATGGCTCAAGCTAAGAAGACACTCCGTGAGTTCTCAGCCCCGTCAAGCAGCAACTTCCCGGGACTGTCAAACGCACAGGAAGGTGCATTTGAGCTGAGAACTGGCCTGGTAAACATGGTTCAGGCCAGCCCTTTCTGCGGAAAGGCGATTGAGGATGCGAACGTTCACCTTCGGAATTTTCTGGAGGTGTGCAGTACTATCAACCCCAATGGCACACTGATCAACAACATCCGCCTTCAACTCTTCCCATTCTCCTTGCTTGGGAAAGCAAAGGAGTGGTTTTACGCCAACAAGGCATCATTCGAAGGACGCTGGCAGACTTGCGCAGATGCATTTCTGGCCAAGTACTTTCCGGTGGGCAAGACCAATGCCCTCCGAGGAAAAATCACTAGCTTTCAGCAGCTAGACGGAGAAACAATTCCCGAAGCTTGGGAGCGACTGCAAGAGTATATTGCAGCCTGCCCCCACCATGGTGTGGAAGACTGGCTGATTACCTAGAACTTCTTCCACAGCCTGAGCCGACGATCGCAAGAGATGTTGGATGCAGCCGCGGGAGGAGCTTTCCTCTCGTTGGATGTAGACGCAGCGAAGGCGCTAATCGAGAAAATATCCACTCACCAGAGTTGGATAGGAGAAAGACAAGCTCCCCGCAAGGGAGTACATCAAATTGACTCCGTTGATATGCTGGCCGCTAAGATGGACCTTCTCTTGAAGAAGATGGAATCTCCTGGCAAGGAGATGAATCAGATCATGGAGGAGAGAATCACGTGTGAAACGTGTGGAGAAGCAGGACACTCGGGCGACACTTGCCCGACGACACAAGAAGAAGCCTACTTCATTGGAAATAACAACAATTCAGGCTTTCGTCCTCAACAAGGTTGGAATTCCAAGCCCAATTTCCCCTTTGGCCAACAACAAGGTAATGGCTCTAACAACGGTTTTCAACCGTCGCTAAAGGACATCTGGTATGGCCAAAAACAAATTAACGATAGCATTAGCAAGAAATTTCTTGCTAATGATAAAGTTATGGAGTCAATGGCCTCCCAGATAGAAGCTTTCAATTCTGTCGTTAAGAACCAACTGAGCTTCAATAAAATGATTGAAACTCAAGTGGCTCAGCTGGCTGCATCCTGTCCTAACCCAAATGCGGGAAAGTTACCCGGGCAACCGGAGGTTCCTTTCAAGGAAAATGTTAGTGCGGTGACCACGCGGACTGGCAAGTCCACGCGGGATCCACACAATCCACAGGATGCAGGTACCCGGCAGAAGGAAGCTAGCCAAACCGAGGTGGCCGCCGAAGAGGAAGACGACGAGGAAACCACCCCTGTCTCAAAGGAGGGGAATGAGGCACCACAAGCCTCAAGCTACAGCCGAGATCCCACTTTCCTCCCGTTCCCAGAACGGAGGAGAAGACCCGTGGCCGACGAACAATTCGACAAGTTCGTCGAGGTAATCAAGAAGGTATACATCAATATACCACTACTTGACGCTTTGCAGGTCCCGACATATGCCAAGTACATCAAGGATATACTTAGTAACAAGCAGACTCTACCCACAAGGGAGACGGTACAGCTGACCGAGGAATGCAGCTCTGCTATACTCGGGCCCCACCTTAAGAAGAAAGATCCTGGCTGCCCCACAATATCATGCTCAATCGGAGGCCATGACTTCGACAACGCCCTATGTGACTTGGGGGCGAGCGTCAGCGTAATGCCCAAGGTAGTCTTTGACCACCTTAAACATATATCGCTTGTCTCTAAACCCATGTGTCTGCAGCTAGCAGATCAATCGATCCGCTACCCCCATGGAGTTGCAGAAAATGTTCCGGTCAAGATCAGGGATTTCTTCATCCCCGTGGATTTCATCGTCCTAGATATGGAAGCCGGAGCAACGAACTCTCTCATTCTTGGGAGACCGTTCTTAAGTACTGCGAATGCAAACATTGACGTGGGACGTGGGACCATTCAACTGAGGATTAACGGAGGGACCGAGAGTTTCTCTTTCCGTCCTAAGGAGATCCCCCATCAAGTCAATATGGTCGAAGAAGTCATGCCCCGAAGTCCAAGATGCTGAGCGTAGAAACGCTCATGAAGATGGTGGAAGCCTTCGCCTCCAAGGAAAAGAAGAGGCATGATCGCTATCATGCACGGCGAAGGATATCGAGAACCAAAGCGCTGGAGGAGCAAGCAAAGCACGATAAGGAGGTTGAATCCAAGTCCCGTCCAGTCCGAAGGAATGGCGGGTAAAAGCAGTCCCGAACAAGGATTCGGAGAGTTCCGCTCAGGACGAAAAACTCGAGCCCTCGCCATAAGGTGTATGGTACGTATCTTTGCATTGCATATAGAATAGGTTTTTCATTTCAATTCTTTTCATTCATCACAGCATGTTTAATTTTCGAAGCTTGCATTCATATTTCATTTGTGCATTAGGTAGCATATAAAAAAAGAAAAATTTCGGCCAAACTTCAGGCCGGCCGGCCCCACCTAGGCCGGCCGGCCCCACTTGTCAATTTCAGTGGCCAGATCACAGCAAGCAAGGAACAAGAACATGTGGGAGGACACGACACGAGAGGATGGAGAAAATTTGGCACAACACCAGGCCGAACGGCCCCAGCCAGGCCGGCTGGCCTCTCGCCACCGTTGTTGTCCCATCCTCACCTACCAGAGCACCAAGCACAGGGCAGTGACCACCGACGCATGGGATGGGGACGACCGGCGCCATGTGCAGGCCGATCGGCCTGCCTCAGGCCGGCCGGCCTCCCCCTGCTGCGCCTCTATAAATACCGGTGCCCAGCTCAGGAGGAAGACGCCCCAAGCACAGGTATGCGTGCATCCTGAGCGTTTCCCTTCTCCCTCGCTTGAATTTCGAAATTCTCTAAGTAAGGTTAGAGTTTAAACCACAAGGAAATTCTGCTAAAATCCATTCTTTAATTCTTGTGAGAACAAACCTCTGCCGGTTGAACGAGAACGTTTGTGGTGGTTCTTACCCCACAAGAACGACTAACTGAGTTGTGGTGATTAATCTCCCACAAGAACGCCTAACCTCTGACTGTCTAACCCCTGATTTCCTTCGGGTATTGTGAGACTAACCTTTTGCAGGAATCATGTGGACTAAGTCACGTGGAGTCATGACCAAGCTCACCTCTTCGAGCTCTCACCGCTCTCGGGGATCATCTACTTCCCGGGATACTATGTCTGTCGACTCAACTCGACACGACACAGAGTCCCAGGAGGAGGAGGTGCCGAGGAACAGGCTCCGCATCAGGATCATGACTCGGATCGAGCACATCGTTGCTCGGACCGAAGACGAGAGAACGGTGCTGGACCAGCTCCAGAGCCGCTACTTCACACACGCCAAGTACTTCGACCCCATGCTGCTGATCAAGACCGGTCTCGGAGGAGACATGGAACGGGCATTCAACAATGCCGGATGGCAAAACTTCTACCCGTCACGGAAACAGGTTCGCATTTTCTTACTATGGAGTTTTTGATGAGTATGAAAATCGAAGTTCGTCCCAACGAGACAAACATTTGCTTTCGATTTTTCAATGAGGATTTTATTTTGACCCCGAAACAACTCAGTGAGGCTCTTGGTTTCAACAAGAGATGCATCATTGATGCCAACCTGTTGGTGACTAACCACCGGTACAACCGTGCCGCATGGTGGGATAGCATCACAGGGGAGCCATTCTCGGGGAAGAATAGCATCACCGCCATCCAAAACCCCACTCTTCATTTCCTGGCGAAGTGGATCGCTATGGTGGTCCACCCGCGCGCTGATTTGCGTCTTTGCCTCTTGCCTGATTTAGAGTGCCTTTATGCCATGGTCAAGAAAATTCGTTTTTCTCCGGTCATGAGCATGCTTGATAACTGGCAGAGATTAGTCAGTGGCCGAGCCACAATTGACATAACCTCGCTAGTCACCCGCATTGCCACCCATGTTGGTGCTTTGCAGGGCGCTCAAGTCACCTTCCTTCCCGCCACACAAGAATATCAGTCTTGCATTGGTTTAGACCATTTCATCCAGGGTCACTTGATGCGCGAGGGCCCTGGCCATACTCTTTCATGTGTTATCCTGGTTTCATCGACGAAGTTGAGCTTCCATGCCCAGCTTTGTCGCTGAGATCAGCGAGTAAGTCTAACCATGCAGCTCAGAAGGAGGGAACCCGCCGCCACAGTGTAGCAGGCCTTACAACACGTGGTAGGCGAGCCAGGCATGATGATGAAGCCGGAACTTCTACCGCGCCTCAGCCCGAGTACGACTACCAGCAGCCGACAGAGAACCCCACAGCCAACATGAACTTTGAGGAGGCATTCGACTACCACCAAGGAACGGCAGGATACGGCCCGCAGGTCGGACCATCCGCCTCCGCCAGGTATGACTACGAGAACCCGGTCTCCCGGGGGATCGCTGATCTTAATACCAGGATGGAGACGATGACGCTGCAACAACAGCAACTCAGAGATGCAGTTGCACACAACACCGATCTCACGCAGCAGAACTGGGGGATGACCACATCCCTCCAGACCGACATCCACGGCTTCTTCGACTACATGCACTACGACCCCAACCAGTACTACCAGTGAGCTTCATCGAAGCTTGGGGGAGTCTCAGGTATGTTCGAAAGCCGTCGCCGTTGCCTTGCCGTTTGCCTTGCCGTTGCCTTGCCGTTGCCGTTTGCCTTGCCGTTGCCGTTTGCCTTACCATTGCCTTGCCGTTGCCGTTGCCTTACCGATGCCTTGCCTTGCCGTTGCCGTTGCCTTGCCTTGCCATGCCATGATAAAATGCTAAAAAATAAAAAAATAAAAAAACATAATAAATAAAATAAAAGCTCCAAAGGATGTCTTTATGTATGGAACTATGGTTGAGAACCTCTGGAATGATGAATAGTTGCTCTGTTTATGCCCTCTAAGTGCCTCGTGCTTAATCCTTTACTCTTGAGTATTTGAGTTCGTTGGCATTTAAGGATCCGTCATGATAAAACTGTGGGAGCAAGAGCACTTGTTCATCGTTTAAGTTATTGTGAGTTTTGATATGGTTTGTTTCGAGGTATAACTGCATGCTTAGTAAGGAACCTCTCGGAAGTTTTTTATAAAATGTTACATGGTGAATCTTCCTCGATGGTTTACATGTCCTATCCAGAGCCTAAACAGTTATATATTTGTTGAAACTAGCATATGCTATCTTGAGTTGCTTTGAGTCTTGTCGAATGGTGAAGTCCGCTTGCAGAAGGTACTTGAGATTTACCGGTCTTCCCATCCACCTCAGCCTCAAAATGTCCGACTAGTCAAAGTCCCGCTCCGGGGTTGACGTCCACCGTCGATGACATACACTCACCTCATCATAAAGCTCACCCCAAAAGGTCCTCAATTACTCCATACAAAGCTGAATCCCTCTCTGTTACCAAAGTAAGAGAAGAGATGTATTCGAAAAAAAATAGAGACAAATGCTCCATCTGAAAAAAATAGAGAGAAGAAACATCTCAAAAATATGAGAGAGAGAAATAATAAGGAGTCCAAAGACCTTTGAGCATCACACCTTCTCCCTCTCCATTCGAAACCCCATGAATTCCAAAGACCGGAATTTGACGAGTACCATCGCTCGCGGACCACTCTTCGACTCGACAACAGAAGTAACCAAGGTATGCCACTCTTCCCCTACCCACAACTCCACTTCAGCCTTAGTGTAGGGAAACATTGGTCAATCCCGACCAAGAGTGAGGATTAAACACCTTGAGTGACTCGAGAGTACCATCGGGGAAAGAATGAACCATCTTTTGAAAAATTCATATCTCCGAGATGGAACCTGAAAAGTTGCAGGAAATACTTTAGAGATGACCGTTCAAGCTCTCAATAGCCCAAAACGTGAATCAATGCAGCCCCACGTGGAACCATGGTATGAGTTCTCTTTTATGCCAACTTATTCAAGTGATTCGTTGAGTTTTGGCTTAAGCACAGGGTACTTTAAGAGTATACACATTGAAGCAACTCCTGGCCTACCGAACCTAGAGTTTTAGCCTTGCTCGAAGACGAGCAAGAGTCTAAGCTTGGGGGCGTGTTGACGGCCATTATAACCCCGTAGTGACCGTCAACATTTTGGTAAAATGAGGATGAACATACCATACTCCATGCATAAAAGTATTTTTATTGACAAATTCCACAAGGTTTGGATGAGTTGTGCTTGCAGGATGAACCAGGAGAAACAAGGGCCAAACCTGGCACAGAGCCAGGCCGGCCGGCCTAGCCCAGGCCGACCGGCCTCCACAAGCCATGCCAAGTGCCCAAGATGATCAAGCACCGTGCAAACAACATCGGTTTGATCCAAGGACCCGGAAGGCCTAGACGTGAAAGCACATGGATTGAAGGGCCCACAACCTAGGATTCTCGGACAAGCTTCAACTAAACGCAACTGTTACCAACCTTGGGAGAGCATTAGGACCGTTCCTGCAGAGGACGGTGCCAAGTGGCACCAGGGCCAGGCCGGCCGGCCTAGCCCAGGCCGACCGGCCTCCCTCTGTGGCCGCCACGTCTCCTCCTTCGCGTGAAGCTTAAGTAGAGCCTTGGCGTGCTAATGACGCTGACATCCGCCCCCTGGAGGCTATAAAAGGAAGCTCATTCACCTTGGGAAGACACACACCACATATCTCATGTCTTTACTTGAAGGGAGCTCTAGTATCTTTTTCATTTCTTAGATTAGGATTAGAGTTGGGAGTAGAGTCGAGTCGAGCTTAGCTTGGATCTTCGGAGTCTTCGGAGTTCTGGTAAAGCTCTTGTATCCTTTCCTTCTTTTGAAGAGTTTATTTATATAATTACTTTCTTATTTCAGAGCTTAAGTTATCTTTTATATTTCTCTCTTGCTCTTCTTTTAGAGTAAAGATCTTGCTCTCTTTAGAGCAAAGTCCTTTTCCCCTTTAGTTTTAGTGTAGAGTTTAGTTTAGCTCTACCGGGTTTTATCTCGCGGGTTTGCTCGCCTTGACCGGGCCGTAAGACGCCTTAGGGAATACGGGGATTTCTCTTGACAGGCCTCAAGAGAAATCTTAATCATCGAGTGCAGACGTGGTGTCTGGCTTGTTGATTAACTAGGAAGTGTGTTGCACCCCACGGAACTGCAGTGGTAGGCGGCAGGTGGTGACAGCCCTGTCCGTCCTTCGTAGTCCACCACGTTCGGGTGTATTCATAACAGTAGTGCTGAGCCCGGAAGAACCCCCTCTCTCACCCCGTTCTGAGGTTCTCCCGTTCTAAGCCGTCGAAGCGAGCTCTGTTCCCGGTATCTAAGCTAGGGTCTAGGCTAAGGCTAGAGTGCCTTTTGCTCTGAGTTAGAAAGAGTCTAGGTCCGGTGACCATTATCCATCCAAACCGAGAGTTTGTGCCCCTGGGTTTATGGCTTGATATTTCTGGCAAGATATATCATTTCATTCTTCAATACACTTTAACCATCTGCTTCCCTGCGGAAATATAAATACGATACCCTGGGGTAACTCCCGAGGTGAAGTGCTACAACGAGATATATTATGTGCGCTTGCAGAATTAATTTTGCATACAACGACATATATCTACGCGCTCTTGAGCGTTGCTAAAACGTGACGCTAAGGAGTGCCAACAGCTGGTAAGAAAACTTAGTTTCCAGGGGCTAAGCAGGAAGAAACCGAGGGCTAAAAGCTAATTATGTATAAAAACAGGAGGGCTAACATGCAAAGGAACAAGGCTAGGACGGCTGACAGGATTAAACGGAAAGACAGGGGCTAAAACAAAAGAACCAGGGGCTCTTTTCTAAATACTTTTGAACTAGGTTGGACGGCTGCAAAAATAGAGAAATACTGGGACTCTTTTGCAAAAGAGCCAGGGCGCGGCTGAGTTGACCGGTATTGACCCGGTTTGGATCTGATCTGAGCCGTCAGATCGGGAGCGGGCGGCTGGGATCGATCCGGCGAGGTGCGGCGGCGGAGACGGCGGCGCTTCGCTGGAGTTGGCTCGGCCGCGAGCTAGGAGGCTCGGTTTGCAACGCGGCTTGGCCCTAGAGAAAGCTAGAGCGACGGGGAAGCGGGCTGAGGTGTTCTCACCGGGGATCGAAGCGGCGGCGGCGGCTTACGCTACGAAGAAGGAGCACGGGCGGCGGTGAGCTCCAGCGAGCTCCGGCCGGCGCGTTTGGGTGGCGTTTCCGAGCGAGAAAATGATTAGGGGGCTCGGGCGGAGGTCTGGGGTCTTATATAGGGGCGAGGAGGGGAGCGGAGGCGGCGCGAGGGGAGGGGAAAAGAGCGGCCGGCGGGTTGAGCTCGGCGGCCATTAATGGCGCGCGAATGGGGGGTCATGAAGGGGGAGCCGTAACGGGTCGGGGAGGGGAGGCGACGGCGGTTACCGGTGCGGCGTAGCGCAACCGGGGGGCGAGTTAAGCAGGTGCGGGGGAGGCGAAGAGGTGGCGGCGGCGCGACCGGGAGTGGCGCGACCGGGAGGAGGGGGATGACGGGTGGGGCCCGGCTGGCAGCGGTGCAGGGCGAAGGCGGAAAGGGCGCGGGCGCCTTTGACACGGCGGGCGTGGGCGCAGGCGCGGGCTGCCGCAGGCTGAGCTGGGCCGGCTGGCCGCGTGGGCCGAGCACGCGGAAATGGGCTGCGCTGCTGCTGCTGGCTGCTGGGCTGAAAGGGAGGAGTGGGCTGGTTTGGTTGGAAGAAAAAGAGAAAGCCTATTCTAATTAAAGGAGAACTCAAACAAGTAAATTCGAATAAATTTGAATTCAAACATTACAAATAAATGCAGCAGCATGGATGCATCAATCACTTATTGATTCTAAAATTATTTTTAAATGTTGTTTGAATATTTGTAGCCCAAGATTTATTGATTACATTACTAAATCCTAAAAGAAATCAAAACTCTTTTTTTCTTTTTTTTCAATGATTTCTTTTGTGATGGATTTTTGGGTGTTACAAATCCTACCCCCTTAAAGAGAATCTCGTCCTCGAGATTCGGAAGGATTGAGAAACAACTGAGGAAATTCTGCAATAAGCTCATCTTCTCTCTCCCAAGTAGGCTCATCCTCGGAGTGGTGACTCCACTGAACTTTGCACATTCTGACCACTTTGCTTCTAGTGACTTTCGGATGTTTCTAATATCTTGATAGGATGTTCCGTATAGGTCAAGTCATCTTGCACATTGAGTTCTTCCAAAGGTAATTGCTCTTCGGGTACCCTCAAACACTTTTTCAACTGAGAGATGTGAAACACATCATGTACATCTGACAATCGAGCAGGCAATTCTAGTTGATATGCCACTTCACCCTTCCTTTCCAAGATTTGAAAAGGACCAATATAACGCGGTGACAATTTTCCCTTAACCTTGAACCTTCGGAGACCTCTGATAGGTGAAACCTTGAGATACACGTAATCTCCAACTTCAAATGTCAATTCCCTCCTTCGAGTGTCAGCATAACTCTTCCGTCGGACTGTGCAGTTCTAAGATTGTCTCGGATCATTTGGACCTGTTTCTCGGCCTCTTGAAGAATCTCTAGTCCAAAAAACCTGACTTTCTCCCGTCTGACTCCAATACAAAGGTGTTCTACACTTTCTCCTGTATAGAGCTTCAAATGGAGTCATCTTGAGACTAGCTTGATAACTATTGTTATAAGAAAACTCTGCGTATGGCAAGCTTTTATCCCAACTGCCACTATGCTTTAATGCACAGGCTCTCATCATATCTTCTAGGATTTGATTGATCCTTTCAGTCTGACCATCCGTTTGTGGATGATATGCGGAACTGAAATTAAGCTTTCTATCCATCGATTCGAGTAACTTTTGCCAGAAGCGTGACGTGAACTGAGTGCCCTGATCAGATACTATCTTCTTTGGAACACCATGCAAACACACAATCCTTGACATATACAGTTCTGCTAACTTGGCCCCTGTATGTGTGGTTTTGACTGGTATGAAGTGAGCAACCTTAGTTAACCTATCCACAATAACCCATATAGAGTCGTAGCCATCACGAGTGCGGGGTAATCCCACAATAAAATCCATACCAATTTCTTCCCACTTCCACTCGGGTATTTTCAATGGTTGAAGTAAACCTACTGGTCTTTGGTGTTCTGCTTTTACTCTCTGGCATACGTCACACAAAGCAACGTGAGTAGATACATCTCTTTTCAACCCATACCACTAGTATTTCTTTTTCAAATCCTGATACATCTTAGTACTCCCTGGATGAATAGAATAGGCTGAATCATGTGCTTCCTTCAATATGAGCTCACGAAGATGGTCAATGTCGGGTATACAAATTCTTTTTCTGAACCAAATAGTTCCTTGGTCATCTTCAGTGAAATCTGGAGCTTTTCCAAAACTTATCAGGGTTTTAATTTCTTTGATTTTGGCGTCTGCCAATTGTCCCTTTCTAATTTCTTGTTCAAGGGTAGGCTCAATTTCCATGGTCATGACTTCAGTTTGGGCAAGAATTCCTAAGTTGAGTCGCTCCATTTCCCAACAAATTCTTGAGGTATCAATCTAGCTATGGTCGTATTAGCTTGACTTTTTCGACTCAAGGCATTCGCTACAACGTTCGCCTTACCAGGATGATACTGAATACTTAAATCATAATCTTTAATCAATTCTAGCCATCTGCGTTGTCTCAGATTCAGATCCTTTTGAGTGAAGATATATTTCAAACTCTTATGGTCAGTGAAGATCTGACATTTGTTACCAACCATGTAATGTCTCCAAATCTTTAATGCGTGCACTACGGCAGCTAACTCCAAATCGTGAGTAGGATAGTTCTGCTCATGTTTTCTCAATTGTCTAGAGGCATAGGCTACCACTCTGCCTTCTTGCATCAAAACACATCCAAGCCCTAGACGTGAAGCATCACAGTAAACGTCAAATCCTTTGTGGATATCAGGCATTATCAGCACAGGAGCAGTGGTTAATCTTTTCTTTAGTTCTTCAAAACTAGCTTGGCATGCGGCAGCCCACTTAAATTCTTTCCCTTTTTCCAACAGTGAGGTGAGGGGTTTTACGATCTTTGAGAATCCCTCAATAAACCTACGGTAGTAACCTGCTAATCCAAGAAAACTCCTGATTTCAGGCACATTCTGAGGCGGATTCCAGTTCAACACATCTTGAACTTTACCCGAGTCTACCATGATTCCACCATCGGTGATAACATGTCCAAGAAAGGAAACCTCTTTCAACCAAAAATCACATTTGCTAAATTTAGCGTACAATTAGTTTTCCCGAAGCATCTGTAGCACTGATCTCAGGTGTTCCTCATGTTCTTCTTCACTCTTAGAGAACACCAAGATGTCATCAATGAAAACTACCACAAATTTGTCGAGGTATTCCATAAAAATCTTATTCATCAAACACATGAAGTACGCCAGAGCATTTGTCAACCCGAAGGACATCACAAGGAACTCATACAGACCATATTTGGAAGTGAATGCTGTCTTCGGAATATATTCCGCTCGGATTTTTAACTGGTGATAGCCTGATCGTAAATCAATTTTGGAGAACACTTTTGCACCTCTCATTTGATCAAATAGATCTTCGATTCTAGGGAGTGGGTATTTATTTTTGATAGTCACATCGTTGAGAGCTCTATAATCCACACACAACCTTCTGGTGCCATCCTTTTTATCAACGAAGAGAACAGACGCTCCCCAAGGTGACGAGCTAGGGCGGCTAAAACCCTTACGTAACAACTCTTCTATTTGTTTTTTAAGTTCTTCTAGATATTTGACATCCATTCTATAGGGTCTTTTAGATACGGGTGTAGTGTCGGGTATAAGCTCAACAGAGAACTCGATATCGCGGTCAGGTGGCATACCTGGTAAATCTTCTGGAAAGACATCTGAATATTCGCAGACAATTTTGATATCTTCTAACGCTTTTCCTTTTAGATGATTTACTGTACCCTCTTCCTTAGATGAGCTAGTAGAAACAAATTCAATTTTGTCCCCTTGAGGGCTGGTTAGTAACACTGACTTTTTGGCACACTGAATAATTCCATCATATGCCGCTAACCAATCCATTCCCAGAATCACATCAATACCACTGGATTTTAAGACCACTAGGTCGGACGGAAAAATCTATCCCCAAAATTTTAGGATTGACCCGCGGGCATAAATGACTAGCTTTCATCTCGCCGCCCGGGGAATTAACTAGTAACATCTTTCTCATTGGTTGTTTAGGTATGTCATGCTTTGCCACAAAATTGATCCGTTATAAACGAATGCGATGCTCCAGAATCAAACAAAATGGAGACAGGTTCAGAGTTGATGAGGAACGTACCGAGCACAAAATCCTTAGCTTCTTGGGTAGTATCGGCCGTCACGTGGTTCACTCTCCCACGCACGAAGTTTTGTTGGCCCTTGTTGCCTTGAGCTTGAGAAGACGGCTGAACAGACCTCTGGGCATTGCTTCTCTGATTCTGTGGAGCCTGAGGGTTGCGCTTAGGGCAGTTATTGGCATAATGCCCCACTTCACCACACTTGAAACAGCCATTAGGTCAAACAGGGGTGACTGGGTTGTTAGCCCGTGCTGGTGCACCTGTGGCGTTGCCTGACCGGTTCTGCTGCTGGTTGGGAGTGCATTGTGCCTATTGGTTGAAACGCTGGAATTGCTGAGAAGAACGTTGACCCTGTTGATTTTGCTGATAGTTTCCACTGTGTCCTCCGAAGCGATTCTGAAACCCCTGCGGTGAGTTATAGCGAGGGCGGCTATTGCCACTAGATTGCCCCTGAGACTGAAACTTTCGCTTCTGCTCACCAAGTTCTTTACGCTTGCTCTCCAAACCAATGGCTTTGTCTAGCAGCATCTGAAAGCTTGGAAAGGTGTGGCTTTGCAATTGGTAGTTGAGCGGCCCTATCAGACCATTCAGGAAACGCTCCTGCCTCTTTTCATCAGTGTCAACTTCATTCGGTGAATAGTGAGACAATTGAGTGAATTTATCCCGATACTCACTAACAGTCATGTTACCCTGAGTGAAGGCCAGAAATTCCCTCTGCTTGATCTTCATCACACCAGCTGGGATGTGATGTGTGCAGACACCAGTCCTGAATTCTTCCCAAGTGATGGTGTCGGGAGCAGCATGTGCAGCAGTGAAAGCATCCCACCAGTCAGATGCAGATCCTTCCAAACGACCTGAAGCATACAAAACCTTCTCATGATCGGTGCACTGTGACTGTTCCAGCTTCTTGGTGATGACTTTTAGCCAGTCATCTGCATCCAAGGGATCAGATGAGTGAGAATAAGTAGGAGGGTGATGACTCATAAATTCCCGGTGCTTGTCTCTGGGCGGTGGTGGCGGCAGTGGTGCATTTGGTGGCTGCTGATTCTGCTGAGCTTGCAAATTTGAACAACGGCGGTGAGGTTCTACAACAGTGCTGCCTGGTTTGCGAAGAACTGTTCCATGGCTGGATCTGGTTGGAGAGGCGGTGCTTGATGATTCGGTGGAGGTGGCAGTGTTGGAATCTGGTGGTTGATTATATGTGCACGCCTTTGACTTGGAACGTCTTGTCCTCCTCCAGACCTGGTGTTCACCATCTGATTCGTTAGGAACATAAGACTCAGATCGGTGTAGACAAAGGGGTAAAGTAGCATAAGTAATCAAAGATTGAAAGATTGACAAATGTTCAGATTGTACAGATTCTGTCTTCCTCGCTAAATCGATTGTAACTCTTAGACAGTTTATCTAAAAAAATCGTGTATTTTTGCCAGGAGGTAGTTCATAAAATTCTGAAAGTAACCCAAGTTGAATCACCTCAATCCAATGTCTGTAAGCTCGAGGTATAAAATAAAGAAGCTGACTGTGTCAGGCTGCTAAGACAGATTCTGATTACTGTAAAGACGGGTGCATAGCTGACGAACTGAGAGTCCTAAAATCTTGATATTTTACCAGAAAATAACCTATTAAGTTCTTATTCCAACCCAATTGGTTTCATGTCGATCGGAGTTCTGAAGCCTCGGGTAAAAATCAAACAGTGCTGCTGTGTCTGAGGGGTGACGTGAACAGAATTGCATCGTGCTTGAAAGATGAAAGAAAAGGGGCTAAGATTTAAACTTAAGAGACTTAACTTATTTTATTTCATGATGCATTTGCAGCCATCACACCACAAGACATCTCAGTCATTACAAAACTCCAAATCAAGCACTTGTCCAAACAGCAAACATTAAAACATCGCACGTCCTCACAGGAACGGTTCTAACAAGATAACTTATTCAAATTGCTAAGCTAGGAGCCTAGCCGAGGATGCCGGTGACAGAACTGGGAGTGCCATAGCGAAGCCTCTTGCGGGGTGGCGAAGCAGCGGGGCAGGTAATCTCCTCTGCGCTCTCGGATGGCTCTTGTCTGGCAAGTTGTGCCTCCAGCTGCGCAATCTTGGCGTTAGCTTTCAGCAACTGGTCATGAGTATGGGCAAGCTCCGCGGTGGCTCCATCTAGGCCAGAGTTCAAAGCAGCGGTCACACGAGTGAGGATGTTGATGTGGTCTTCTTCAACTTCTCGCATCATCACGTTAGTTTGCTCAGTGCCCCTAGGACGACGAGGAAGGTGACGGAAGTCGGTGATGCTCAGCTGTAGACGATACGCATAGCAGATGGACCATAGGGCCCTCCTGGTGGCTTCGCTGATGGAAGCGGCGTAGGTACCATGAGGCGTATTGGAGTCGTGCATCGAACGAGACCTGAAGCCTCCGGAAGTCTCCAAGCGCTCCCGGATGTGGACGCGGGTGAAGTAGTAGTCGTCGACAACAGGGTCAGAGACGCGCTGGGTAATGTAGAGCGGCCTCACGGTGCTGCCCAACTCATGCAACACTTCCTTGAGTAGAGTGGAGAAGTAGCCATGCTCGTCCACCGAGGTGATAACCTCGCAAGTCGTCTCCATCTCCTGAGGATCATCACCCTGATAGCCATTAGCATCATTGTTGTTGTCGGGGACGTCGTTGTTGCTGTCATCCTCAGTGTTGGAGTCACCATCATCATCTCCATCTCCATCTTCATCTTCGTCTTAGTCTTCATCATTGCTATCATCTCCAGAATCATCCGGATCTCCTCCAGCGGCAGCAGGTGCTGAAGCATTTGGACCAGGAGCAGCAGGTGGTGCTGGTGCTTCTTCCACTACTAGCACGGGTGATGCTGGAGCTGGTGTTGGCGACGCGACTGGAGTCACCAGCTGTCCGTCCGGTCCCATCTCCATAATGCGACCATCCTCCATCTCAACGTAGAAGTACATCTCCGCTGGTTCCTCCTCCATGGGGGAAGCAGGAGGAGCTGGTTGAGGAGGGGCGATGCGAACCTGACGTCCTCCGGTGCTTTTGCGAGCAGTCTTCTTAGTCCTGGCCATCTAACAGATTAAGAAGCAAACTCAGAAATAAATTGAAACAAGAGATACAAATAAATCAAATAAAATAGATTTTTATGCGGAAATAAGGAAATGTTTTTGAAGCTGAATGGCTTGCTAGATCATGAATCCTTATTTCGACCATTCTATCTAGGCTAGCGTCCTGCAGTCAACACAGCTCTGATACCACTTCTGTCACACCCGATTTTGAGGACAAAACCGAATGCATAGCATACGTGCGCCAGGATCCATTTACACACATATGTTGACGTCATAAGTGAAAATATCATAAGACAGTGTTCAAAACGTAAGAATAGATAGAGTAACTTTATTACACTCTCACGCAAGACTCGAAGGTCTTAATCGTTTAACGATAACTTAAAACGTAATTGCAGCAAGCTTCTCCCACAAGCACTTGACTGGTGAACGCCTGCCTTAGAAATCCTCAAAGTCATCGAAGAATTCCCCAACATCCGACTCTTCTGAATAGCAGTTTGAGCAAGGGTGAGTACACTTATGGTTGGTACTCAACATGTGGGGGAAATGCAAAGTTTCCAAGGAAAGGCTAAGTTTATGGCGATTAGCATTTTTAGTTGGTCATATTTTATTCGCAAGCGCCTATTTACTAGATACAAGTTTATACCAACCCCTTAAAGATAAAGAAAAACCAACATCTCAGAACCAAAGAAGCCACAATTTATTTTCATCTTCCAGTTTAATTATCATGTGAGGGTCCAGGCCGCTCTTAACCGTGAGCACGGCTGATATATCAGTTTTAAACACTCTGCAGAGGTTGTACACTTTCACCATAAGTAGTGTTTCCCATGTCGCCCGGGTTTGCAAGGCCCTTAGACACTACCGAGGTGAATGGCTACGGATTCACATTGAGGTTTTCGCCAAATCTACTTAGTACAAAATAATCCGCTAAGGTTTGTAGTCACCGCAGAGCATAACCCTCCCTAATGGTCAGCACCTTAACAAAGGCTGCTACCCCAAGAGGACCGAGCTATACCCCGTCAATGCCACCCCTCTTGCCCTTTTCAGGTAAGATTATAAAGCACTAAATTTACTTGGTTAATTGCCAAAGTCAGAGCCATATGACACTTATGGATGCACTGTTTTCCCGGGTGGTTCTCCATGTTCCGATTAACATAAGTGATCTTGCAATGACCAAAGTTCAACATAAATAAATCAAGTTTAACATTTGTTCAAAAGAAACCACCATGAACCATATAGCAACTAGCATTTCTACCCAACATAAAGGAAAACCCGGTTTGACAAGGTGTATGGATACAAATCTAGGCAATCCTTAATATAGGACCCGTCATGTTTATGCAAAACATATGTAAATGTAAAGGTGAATTAAGATGCCATTTCTGGGTTATAAAAAGAATATGAAGGGGGGAAAGCCACTTGCCTTCCTCCACAAACTGCTGTTGGTCCTCCTCAAAATGTTGCTCTTGTGCTTCTTCAAAGGTCACGTTCTCTACACGAACACACAAGCAATACAATAAATAAAAGAAACAGTACACCAAAAATAATAAACTGAACAAAACAAGCATATAAAACTGTTGCTTATGCAGAGACGATTCCGTGAGCGCAAAAATCGCTCGAAACGGAATTAAAACGACTAAGATATGAGCTAAACAAGGTTTAGGTACCTGCTGGTAAGAAAACTTAGTTTCCAGGGGCTAAACAGGAAGAAACTGAGGGCTAAAATCTAATTACGTATAAAAACAGGAGGGCTAACATGCAAAAGAACAAGGCTAGGACGGCTGACAGGATTAAACGGAAAGACAGGGGCTAAAACAAAAGAACCAGGGGCTCTTTTCTAAATAATTTTGAACTAGATTGGACGGCGCTGCAAAAACAGAGAAATACAGGGACTCTTTTGCAAAAGAGCCAGGACGCGGCTGGGCTGACCGGTATTGACCCGGTTTGGATCTGATCTGAGCCGTCGGATCGGGAGCGGGCGGCTGGGATCGATCCGGCGAGGTGCAGCGGCGCGCGGCGGCGGAGATGGCGGCGCTTCGCCGGAGTTGGCTCGGCCGCGAGCTAGGAGGCTCGGTTTGCGACGCGGCTTAGCCCTAGAGAAAGCTAGAGCGACGGGGAAGCGGGCTGAGGTGTTCTCACCGGGGATCTAAGTGGCGGCGGCGGCTTACGCTGCGAAGAAGGAGCACGGGCGGCGGTGAGCTCCGGCGAGCTCCGGCCGGCGCGTTTTGGTGGCGTTTCCGAGTGAGAAAATGATTAGAGGGCTCGGGCGGAGGTGTGGGGTCTTATATAGGGGCGAGGAGGGGAGCAGAGGCGGCGCGAGGGGTGGGGAAAAGAGCGACCGGCGGGTTGAGCTCGGCGGCCATTAATGGCGCGCGAATGGTGGGTTCATGAAGGGGGAGCCGTTACGGGTTGGGGAGGGGAGGCGACGGCGGTTACCGGTGCGGCGCGGCGCAACCGGGGGGCAAGTTAAGCAGGCGCGGGGGAGGCGGAGAGGTGGCGGCGGCGCGACCGGGAGCGGCGCGAGCGGGTGGAGGGGGATGACGGGTGGGGCCCGGCTGGCAGCGGCGTGGGGCGAAGGCGGAAAGGGCGCGGGCGCCTTCGACGCGGCGAGCGTGGGCGCGGGCGCGGGCTGCCGCAGGCCGAGCTGGGCCGGCTGGCCGCGTGGGCCGAGCGCGCGGAAATGGGCCGCGGTGCTGCTGCTGGCTGCTGGGCTGAAAGGGAGGAGTGGGCTGGTTTGGTTGGAAGAAAAAGAGAGAGCCTATTCTAATTAAAGGAGAACTCAAACAAGTGAATTCAAATAAATTTGGATTCAAACATTACAAAATAAATGCAGCAGCATGGATGCATCAATCACTTGTTGATTCTAAAATTATTTTTAAATGTTGTTTGAATATTTGTAGCCCAGGATTTATTGATTACATTACTAAATCCTTAAAGAAATCAAAACTCCTTTTTTCTTTTTTTTTCAATGATTTCTTTTGTGATGGATTTTTGGGTGTTACAACCGACCTCGCCTTGCCACAGGTTGGGCATTGTCTCTTATGATGTGCTTACTGTTTGATACACTTCTGTTGCTAATTTGAGCCATTAGCTTCCTTGAATATGAGGTGTTCGTGAAATGATTGGGATGGATCCATGTTTGGTTACTTGAAATTCTAGTTTCATATCATGCATGTTGACGTTCTACTCTATCTTGCTTGGTTACCATCTGGTGCAGACTCAAATTTGTACTATCTGGCATTTGTAATTTTGTTTGTTTCTCACATTAGTTAAATTATGCATTATTGTTTCTTCTAGTGTTCTCGAGTACAGATCCTGAATTTGTTTGGTTCAAATAAGGGAAATATTTTATAAAGCATCCCTTAACGAATATGCAGTAGCAGCATTGGACGAGTCCCTGATTTTGTTTGTTTAGCTCTCATTTAGTGATCTGGGAGTACTCATTATAACAAATTGGTTTGCGGTCTGCCTAAGGTTGAAATACAAATTATCGGAATGATCAGTTACCACCCACCATCATGGATTTTGAAGTTGCAAGTTTCATTTCGTTTGCGCTATTCTTCTGATACTGTACACATATCTTTTTCTGTTAATGATAAGTAACTAATTACTAGTTTATATGATATTAGAAGTTACTAATGATTTATTATCATGAGATAGGAAGTAAGGAGACCTTATTTTGAAACATATTGGAAATAATTAAACTTTGGTTTACTTTTTATTGTAAGCAATTAGCCCCTCATTTCAAACATTTCGTAGTTAGTAGCTAGCAATCTATTCACAATACATAGGAAGTAAGCAACCCTGTTTTTGAAACACACAATGTAACGTATTTTTATATGAGATAGGGTAAGCAACAGAAGCCGTCAACTTATGTGTTAGCATGGCAGGGGCGTGGAGTAAGCAAAGGTTAGCGTGGTTGTAGGCGAAGGGTGGTGGTGGAGGCGGCCTGAGTTTGCCGGAGCTGGAGGTGGGAGGTCGGCAGTGGCGTGGAGTTGGGAGTGGTTAGGGTGGTGGTAGCGGAGGGGGTCGTAGGCCGCCGGAGCCGGGTGGTGGGGGTTGGCGAGGGCGTGGAGTTGGGAGTGGTTAGCATGGTCGAGATAAATTTTAGAGTTTTAGGGGGTTTAGCATGCCTGATTATGTAACTAATCACCAGTTTGTATTGTATTACAAGTAGCAAATAATTTTCAACATTAAATCAAAAGTAACTTTTTTATTTATCAATCTTGTCTCTATATTGATATGGCTGTGCATCATGATGATTTTGTTTGGGTTTCAGGACAAGGACCTGACCAAGAACACCCATAAGGACCTGAGCAAGCTCACCATACATAGATACCACTTCCTGTTCCACTCTCCCCTATAGGCCTCTACTCTTTTTTCCTTGGATATGCTCTGCCCTTATAGTTTTCGTGGATATGGTCAGCCCATGGTTATACAGCAGTTTTTTTCCTTGTATATGCTCTGCCCTTTGTATTTTCTGCTTGGATATGACTGATGCTTCCCATGCTTTTGCTTGGATCTGAGACACTCTGCTGCTTGCCTGCTTTTGCAAGGTGCTAGATTACTTGTGCTTATAGAGAACATCCTGGTTTCAGTGTTTTTTTTTATGTCTACTTTCACTGTTTTTTATGTTTTCAACTCTAAATAGTTTCATGTTGATTTAGTTAACTCTGTTAGTATATTTGAGGTCCTAGTCTTTAGGATATAGACTCCGTTAGAGTTTCTCATTCTCAGTAAGTCGTGTCCTGTTTCTTAGGGCCATGATAGCTTCAATTTAGGGCACTCAGGGCATATGTGTTCTTCTTGAGTCTGTTGAGAGCTTCAAGTTATGTTCTAGTTAACTGCACAAATTCTTATCTTATAGAATTGTTGTCAGGTTCCTACCAAACTATTTTTTTCTCATGCATAGTTATGTTTCTGCATAAAGTAGCTTTGAATTTAGTGATTCAGTCAACAAAAGTAACAATGTTGTAAACACCATATGCATGGAAGTAGCTTCCAGTTAATTTTACAAACGAACAAAGTAACAATGTAGTAATCATCATCTAACCTATTTTCAGTCACTTCTACTAGTTAGTAGCCATGAGTACATGACCAATTCCATTTTTTCTGATTTTGTGAATCTGAATGCAATTGTTTCAGCTAAAAATATGGGTACTATTATTAAGTTATTAAGTTTTAGGTCATGTTGTTCAGGATATGGATTCATTTAGAGGTATGGGGCATATTTTTTTGTGCTATGGCACCATTAGCTTAACTTATTTCTGTGTGTTTATTATCCCCCCAGTACTCACAGCATGAGTACTGGACTCTCTTTTTTTCAGTGAGGCATGGTCCTCGTTTGATACAAACAGGAAGCTTTTTTTCTTTTTTCAGTGAGGAGGGTTGTCGGGGTAAGACTAAATAGAGACCGGAGGTAGTATCTAATTACTGTTTACATTGTATAGGCAATAACATGGTCCTCGTTTGATACAAACAGGAAGCTTCTTTTCTTTTTTCTATGTTTGCCAGTTGTAGTTTTATGGTGCATCATTTTTTACCCAACACTTGTGCCCAAAAACTGAGTATATATCATGTATACATATTTATACTTCTAGCTGGGTCACTTATTTCGCATCTTATTTAGCCTAACAAGCATATCTACTGACCAACAACCAAGCAGCTGCAAAACAAAACACGTTAGGCCTACAAGTTCTGATCTGTCTGTATCCAGTTTTTGTGTAGATTTGTAGAGCTTTGCCAACTGAAAAGCGCAGAAGATTGATTCAAAACTTCAAAGTGTATGCGAGGGATCAGAACTCCAATGTCATGGTCACATAATATAGATCCGATCCGGCTGTAGTTTGCTGGCAAACACTAAGCGTGAGATGGATAAATTAGTTACAACATCTTTATCTAAACTTGACTATCAGGATAATGGAGTGTTTTATCTGTCCAGATGCAAGCATAACACTGATAAGGTAATCAAGCACACTCCTGAGATGGTTCGTGCTAGTTTCTTTCTAGTTTTGCACCATATCTGGTGAATAATGTAAAAAGCCATTTGTGTTTAGATGACTAGGATCTATACCTGGACCTTCATACCTGGACAAGGATCTCCATGTTCTTCTTATATTTTTTTCGTCTCTGGATCTTGTCGTCTAGGCTTCACCAGCAACGCATCGCAACAGTGCCTAGGCTGTAGTTGCCGCTGTGTATCGAGAGTTCACATGTTCTTTTTTAAACTTAGTTCACATGTGTTGGGTATTACTTTTCATGGACATGCAAGTTATTTTTTCTTTAGTCCGTGGGCTTGCTATTTGACAACAATTCATACAGTACAAATGTCAGGTTCACAAATTACATGTCGTAGGATGGAATTTATCATAAATATGCATCACAAAGAAAGTAATTTGCCATTATCTGCATTACGAAGATAGACTTTCCTAAAATGGGAATATTTCTATTTTGGGAAGGGCCTCCACGTAAGACTAAATGGAGGGGGGCCTCCCTTTGGCCACGTCCTTTAGTATTTGATCCATCTCCATCAACAAATATGACTCGTATCTTTCCATTCTTGAGCTGGTACGTGCATTCCCAGCTCGTTGTGGATATCCACGTCGACCCGTCGCGACACCTCTCCCATCCCAACCCGCATAGTCTGACAGCCTTCTGTTCCTAACGCATCTGCCTCCTTGTCCCCATCTCTTCTTCCCCGGTGCTCGTCCTCCCATCCGCCGCGGCCATCCTCCATGCCGCATATGCCTCCTTGCTGCATCCTCTTTCTCGCTGAGTCCTTGCCTCTCGCTCAACTGTTGCCGGACCTAACGCGCGGCAAGCGTGTCGTGCAGCTTGGCACCGCGATTGGGCAATTTGAGTAGCGGAGGACCGGCAGGTTAGAAAGTCCTAGGCGGCCAATCAGCTCCCGACTCCCGTATACATCGACGAAAGCCCAGGCCTCGCTCTGCATGCTCCGAAGAAATGCAGCGCTCGTGGATGGTGAGTTGGGAATTTGGGATGCGGGCATGCGGCCCTATCTCTTTCTTATTGCACTACAGCTGCCACTACCACAAAAAACATTTTAGGAGACACTGCCAAAACATTTTGCGAGACGTTTACAAAAAATAACCGTATTTGTTAATGTGAGTGATTAACGAAGGCGGTTACATTCATTTTAGGAGGCGGTTACATTTCGTCCGCCTCCTAAAATCGATTAACGGAGGCGGTTATTGTAACACAACCGTCTCCATCAATCGACCATTAACAGAGACGGTTATGTTACAATAACCGCCTCCGTTCATCGATTTTAGGAGACGGTCAAATGTTACCGCGCTCCTTAAAGGAATGTAACCGTCTCCGTAAATCCATTCTCAAATTTTAAATTTGAATTTTTCAAACGATTTTGGATAGAGAAATGACCAATATGAAAGTTATAGACCTCAGAAAGTTAAGAAACTTTGTAGTTTGCAACTTTTTCATTTGAAATCATCTTGTCCACAAAAAATACATTTGAATGTTCTCAAATTTGAAATTCAAATTTCGCAAAAGACCTCGGATGGAGAAATGACCTATATGCAAGTTGTAGATCTCGAAAAGTTAAAACCAGTAGTTGACAACTTTTTCATTTGACTTCGTTTAAAACTTCAAAAACACAATTTACACTTGGTTTTGTATAATATGAAAGGAATCAAAGCAGAGTATGAACACATGAGAGAGTGTGGTGTAGTGGTAGAGTGAGACAAACGTGAGGCAAATCCCGTCAGCCGTGTAGTGTCAAATTTTTGCGAAAAAAAGTGTGATAGATGGCTAGCTAGTGGGGGCCTCCCTCAATTATTTTTTTTTTTGCATTTTTTTGGCATTTTTATTTTCGGCTGGAACGATTAACCGTTCATGTCTGATTAACAGAGACCCCAGCTTAGAGACGGTTGCAAATACCGTCTCCGTTAATGGAAAAACATCGTCTCCGAAAATGATTTTTTTAGTAGTGTGTGCATCCTTTTGTCGTTTCTCTTGCTAATTGCTTTTCTCCACATTGACTACGAATGCACGGGTGATCAGAAGTTCTCTGTAACACTCCGTACAAGCTCGAGCAGTATATGCACTCCGAATACAAATAGCTTTGCTCTATCGATTCTACAAATTCAGAATTGAAGCCTGGACCTGAGGTGCATAGATATAATTCTTTTACATCCCAGCCGTTCAACTTAGCGGACGCAGTGTAGAGCTATACAGAACACCTTTACTGTTGGTTAGTTTTCTAATGAAATAGCGCAATTTGTACAGGTTAAGCAAAATTTTCAAAAAAATTATAACGTTTGAACTAGTCCTTCAGCATGTGCTGTGTACAGAGCATGCTCTGAAAATGTTTGTGAAAAAACCTGGTTAAGGATGAACTCAGATTTGGCTGACATGTAAATTAAAAGATGATGATACACCTTTTCTCAGTGACTATTTATAGTGATATTAAAAAATTGTGTCACTCAGAAACATGCTTCTCATTCCTGGCCTAAATCATGTTTATCTTTCATTCAGATTTACTTAGTAATGATAAGAAAAGCTGTAGCAGAGGTAGTTGATTCGATACCTTCTCAGTTGATGTTATTTTACTTCCATTTTGCTGGAGAGGTTACTCTCTTTTTCAGTTGACATAAAGAAGACAAACTTCCCAAATTATTTCAAGACTTACAATTGAACCTCCTTCACATCAGTTCTGCTCTATCTAATTCATTCCAAGGTTTGGTAAATGATTAACCTTACTATGTCCATCTGGTATTTCGATGTCCTCATTCCATCTTTATACATGATTCACGGGTCCTACAAGCGTGCCAAAGGCGCGCCATATTTCTAATGTTCTCTCAATGGACTAAATAGGGTGAATAAGCTAAATCTATATTTACTGACGGGGCCTGCAACTTTATGTTGGGCGCTATGGATAATTAGAAATGAGTTGATTTTTATAAACGTAGACCAAAAAGTTTCTTGCAGGTATTATACATTCGGAGGAAACATATTGGCCCCGACTTTAGACCAAGTTGCAGCAAAGTCTACTCTTCAATTGAGCATGCCAGACCCGGGAGATGGCAACGGCATTGCTCTTCTTCGGCTCAAATGGATGGTCATTTAGTTTGGGAATTGGTGTTTGAGTCATTTACATATGTCTTAAACTCTTTGTGGGTGTAGTAGTTTGCTACTACTTGTAAAATTTGGACTGATTCTTCTCACTCACAAGCACAATGCTAAAGCCAGAACTCTATCCACTATCTAAACAAAAGGTAACGCTAGATATGTAATAGGAAAACACATCCCATTACAAACAAAGCTACCACTACTACACAAACCACTTTCACAAACGGGCTATCACAACCGGTTTTGAAAAAACCGGTTGTGATAGAGCTATTACAACCGGTTTTTAAAAAACCGGTTGTGATGTCGCCTATCACAGCTGGTTTTTCTAAAAAACCGGTTGTGATAGTCGGCCGGCATATCACAACTGGTTTTTCTTACAAACCGGTTGTGATGCTCACTATCACAACCGGTTTTTGAAAACCGGTTGTGATGGTGAGCATCACAACCGGTTCTTTACTAACACATTTTTGGAGGGCAAATTTGAAAATTTAAATTTTGTAAACGACCTCGGATGAACTTTTGACCAAAACGAAAGTTGTAGATCTTGAAAAGTTATGAAACATTGTAGTTCACCACTTTTTTATTTGAAGTCATCTTGTCAACCGAATCTAAGTTTGAATTTTTCAAATTTGAAAATATAAATTTTGTAAATGACCTCGGATGAACTTTTGACCAAAACAAAAGTTGTAGATCTTGAAAAGTTATGAAACATTGTAGTTCATCACTTTTTTATTTGAAGACATCTTGTCAACCGAATCTAAGTTTGAATTTTTCAAATTTGAAAATTCAAATTTTGTAAACGACCTCGGATGAACTTTTGACCAAAATGAAAGTTGTAGATCTTGAAAAGTTATGAAACATTGTAGTTCACCAGTTTTTTATTTGAAGTCATTTAGAGCCTCAAATAAGCAATTTACACTCAGAAAACATTAATATGAGGGGAATCAAATGGTATATAGACACAAACACAGTAGTGGTGCAGTGGTAGAGGAGGCTATGCACAAACGTGAGGTCGCGGGTTCGAATCCCGCCGACCGCGTAGCGCGCGATTTTTCCGCGAAAAATGCGCGACTTGCTATTTTATTTTGCTATTTTATTTTTCCGCGTGGCTGATGGGGTCCATCCCCCAAATAAAAAAATGTTTTGCTATTTTATTTTGCTTTATTTTCGGTTTAGATGAAAACCGGTTGTGATGGGGTCATCACAGCCGGTTTTTGAAAACCGGCTGTGATAGAGGGGACTATCACAGCCGCTTTATCTCATCCGCCCCCCAAAACCGGCTGTGATAGCCCTCCCCAACCGGCTGTGATGAGCTTTTTTTAGTAGTGTATCGGTAACGTGCATTATTATTGCCCGTTACTAATAAGTGTCGATGTCGTCAGGGCATGCTACTAGACAATCTTCTAGTGATGTTAAAGATTTAAATGTCAGCCCGTGTTTAGTTTCCACTCAAAATCTTTTCACCCATCGCATCAAAGAAGAATCTTAGATGCATGGAGTATTAAATGCAGACGGAAAAGGTGAAAAGTTATATGGATAGGCCGTAAATCGCGAGACGGATCTAATTAGCCTACTTAATCCATTATTTGCAATGGTAATGCTACAGTAACCATCCGCTAATTATGGCTTAATTACCCTCTAATTACCATCGTTAGATTCGTCTCGAGATTTCCAACTTATCCATATAACTTTCCACCTTTTTTGTCTACATTTACTACTTCTAAATTGATAAAATCGATACCCGAAATCTTTTCAAAAAAAATTTTATCAACTAAACACGGCCTCAATCAATCATGACTTCATTCCAATGTTCTTTTTTGGACCACATGCACAGTTAAAGGTGGGTCCGATGCTCAACACACTTGGCCACTTGGTCCTCCAATGAATGCCGACAAAGATGACTAGACTAGATAATCAGTCGTCATTTGGCAGTCAATGAGTCCTTTTAAACTTCCACGATATTTCTACAATGAGTCAGTCAACGTGCGTTCTCATTCGGATGACTCGTGTCTTAGCTTCTACGATACTTCCATGTCAGTCGTTGGTCCAGTATGTAGGGATTCGGGGAGGCTACGCTAGCACAATACAAAACCGTGTACCCCGAAACCAGGAACAGTACCGCGGGTACTGTAGCAGCGGCTATAGGAGGGGCGGCACAACTGGCTTTCTCATCTCCCCTTTGCCCCTCCCTCGTATATATAGGGAGGAAAAACTCCCACCCCTTCGTCCATTAGCAATGTGGGACTAATACTTGGTGTAGTCCCTCTAGTGCTAATGGGCCACGCTAATGGGCTTCCACTTTGTAGGCCCATTAGTGGATCCAATCCAATTGGCTCTAGGGCATATATCCAACAGTCTCCCACTTGCACTAGAGACAATCTCTTAGTCAAGTATTTAAATGTTCCAAACCCCTTAAGTGCGTGACCCTATGGGTTCACGCACACATAGACATGGTTCGAGTACTTCTACTCGACCAATAGTTGATAGCTGTCTCTAGCAAGACGTGTCAACTCCTAAGTGCACGTAAAGATCATATCAGACGAACCACCACAACTCATATACATGCTATTCCCTTTGCCTCGCGATATTTGGTCTAGCTTCTCCAAGCTGACCTCTCTTTCTCGAACCTGTGAGTCGGATCCTTCAAGAGGTTAACACTTAACCTAGCACGGTCATGCATTTCTTGATCCGATCACTCGAGGGGCCCAGAGATATCTCTCTCACATAGAGAGGGGCAAATTCCATCTTGATTGACCATGTCTCACAGCATGCTTCCTGACAAACCCGAAAAACTAACTTTATAACTACCCAATTACGGCGTAGCGTTTGATAGCCCCTAAGTAAGTCAATTCACATCTTGAGTACATGCGGCAATCTCAGGTCTTAGGACAAAGCATACACGTTGTGAAACAGAGAACAATATTACAACATCTCACGTTGGGTCAATCCAGCCCATGTCATACATGTGCCCACATTATTAGTTTTACATCTCCATGTTCATGACTTGTGAAACATAGTCATCAACTAATACATGTGCTAGTCTAATGTTCATGTGTGTTCTAGCATGAATTCTGACCAGGGATAACTTTAGAATAACCATACAAGTAAAGAGTTTCACAAACAATTCACATAATTGTCGATCAATACAAGTTGCCTTTCATGGATATTCAATGAACACCTAGTGCTTTATCATGGATACTATGAAATATGACTCCCACTTGCATTAGAGCTAATCTAGAAGATATCTAATACCCATAGCTCTCATATGCGCCTCATGCTTAGGCTGTGAAAGAGCCTTTGTCAAAGGATCAGCAACATTTAGATCCGTATGTATTTGCATATCTTGATATCACCTCGTCTAATGATCTATCGAATGAGGTGAAACTTCCGCAGTACATGTCTGTTCTTTGAGTGATTCCTTGGCTCCTTAGCCTGCGCAATAGCCCCATTGTTGTCGCAAAAGAGATTCAATGGGCTAGACGCATTCGGAAACACACCAAGCTCAATGAGAAATTTTCTCATCCAAGCACCTTCCTTTACAGCTTCAGCAGCTGCGATGTACTCGGCTTCTGTTGTAGAATCGGCCACGGTCTCCTGCTTGGAACTCTTCCAACTCACAGCGCCACCATTTAAAGTAAATATGAATCCTGATTGAGACTGTGAATCATCGGATCAGTTTGGAAGCTAGCGTCGGTGTAACCGTTTACAACGAGCTCCTCCTCACCTCCATAGACTAGGAACATATCTTTAGTCCTTCTGAAGTACTTAAGAATACTTTTCACCGCTGTCCAGTGACTCTCACCCGGATCAGACTGGTGTCTGCTCGTCATACTTAGAGCAAATGAGACATCTGGACGAGTACTTATCATGGCATACATGATAGACCCAATTGCCGAAGCATACGGAATCTTATTCATGCGCTCTCGCTCATCAGCTGTCTGAGGACGCTGATTCTTGCTGAGGTGTACACCATGTGACATAGGTAAGAACCTCTTCTTGGATTGCTCCATGCTGAACCGTTTCAGCACCTTGTCAATATAAGTATCTTGGCTTAATCCTATAAGCCTCCTTGATCTATCTCTATAGATTTTTATGCCCAGAACATATGCTGCTTCTCCTAAGTCTTTCATAGAAAAACTATTTTTCAGTGAAGTCTTTACGGATTCCAGCATAGGAATGTCATTCCCAATCAATAATATGTCATCCACATATAAAATTAGAAATACAACAGCGCTCCCACTTTCTTTCTTGTAAACACAAGGCTCTTCTACATTTTGATGAAAACCAAACCCTTTGACTACCTCATCAAAACGAATATTCCAACTCCGAGATGCTTGCTTTAATCCATAAATGGATTTCTGAAGCTTGCATATTTTTCCAGCATTGGTCGGATCGACAAAACCTTCAGGCTGTATCATATACACGTCCTCATCAAGGTTTCCATTTAGGAAAGCTGTTTTGACATCCATCTGCCATATCTCATAATCGAAATACGCAGCTATTGCTAGGATGATCCGAATAGATTTAAGCATCGCTACTCCTTGAACTTGTCGGAAACCTTTTGCAACAAGCCGTGCTTTATAGACGTGAACATTTCTGTCCATATCTCTCTTTTTCTTAAAGATCCATTTGCACTCGATGGGTCTAACACCCTCAAGCGGATCAACCAAGTTCCAAACTTGATTGTGTCCCATGGAATTTATCTCGGATCTCATGGCACTCTGCCATTTCTCGGAATCTGGGTCCATCATTGCTTCCGCATATGTCCTAGGCTCATCGTTTTCCATCAACAATATGTCGCGCTCTCCTGTAATTAGGAGATTCATTCTATCAGTTGCACGACGTGGCCTTTCGGACCTTCGTGGTTGTGGTGGTTCATTTCTCACCACCGGTGCCTCCACGGGTTCTGCTACATTAGCATCACTCGTAGAGTCTTGCCTCATGGGCTCATCTTGAATTTCTTCAAGAAACACCTTTTGTCTACTTTTCTCGCTTTTGAGAAACTCTTTCTCCAAGAAAACACCGTTTCGAACGACAAACACTTTGCACTCTGATCGGTTGTAGAAATAATATCCAATAGTTTCCTTTGGATATCCCACGAATATGCACTTATCCGACTTGGGTGTAAGCTTGTCTGACTGAAGTCTCTTGACATACACTTCACAACCCCAAATTTTCAGAAAAGACAAACTGGGAGTCTTGCCAGTCCATATGGTGTCTTATCCACGGATTTAGACGGTACCCTATTAAGTGTGAAAGCTGCTGTTTCTAGAGCATATCCCCAAAACGATAACGGTAGGTCTGACTGGCTCATCATTGATCGTACCATGTCCAACAAGGTTCGATTACGTCGCTCGGACACGCCGTTTCTCTGAGGCGTTCCAAGCGACGTAAGTTGTGGAACAATTCCGCAACTCTTTAGGTGACTGCTAAACTCGTGGCTCAAATACTCACCTCCACGATCGGATCGTAAGGCCTTAATTTTCTTACCACGTTGATTTTCCACTTCATTTTGAAATTCTTTGAACTTTTCAGAGGTTTTTGACTTATGTTTCATTAAGTAGACATAGCCATATCTACTAAAATCATCAGTGAAGGTAATGAAGTATTGGAATCCACCTCTAGCTGTCGTGCTCATCGGTCCACACACATCCGTATGTATGAGTTCCAATAAGTCATGCGCCCTCTCAGGAAAACCTGTGAATGGCGTCTTGGTCATCTTGCCTAGCAAACAAGCTTCGCATGTCTCGTATGATTCAAAATCAAACGAAGTTAAAAGTCCATCTGAATGGAGCCTTTTCATGCGCTTTTCACTTATATGACCCAAACGACAATGCCACATATAGGTCGGACTTAAATCATTAGGCCGAGGCCTTTTAGCACTTACATTACAGATAGGCGCACCATCAAGATTTAAAATAAACAAACCATTCACAATGGATGCAAAAGCCACAAACATGCCATTCTTAGAGATCACACAACCATTGTTTTCACTCGCAAATGAATAACCATCCTTCATCAAACATGAAGGAGACACAATGTTTCGACTTAAACTAGGAACATAATAACAATTATTTAGTTCCATTATAAATCCTGATGGGAGGTGAAGTTGCATCGTCCCGACGGTCAGCGCTGCAACTCTTGCATTGTTGCCCACGCGAAAATCAACTTCTCCTCTTTCCACGCTTCTACTTCTTATTATTCCCTGCATCGAATTGCAAATATGAGCAACCGATCCGGTATCAAATACCCAGGAATTAACATAAGAATCAGCGAGGAAGATATCGGTAACATAAACCTGAAGCGTACCTGAACCGGAAGTACTCTTACTTCCCTTGTTCTTTAGCGAAGCTAGGTACTGCATGCAGTTTCTCTTCCAGTGACCCAGTTCATTACAGTAAAAGCATGGCTTATCAGGCGCTGGTCCAGGTTTGGGATCCGAGCTTGGCTTGTTGATCACATCTTTGGCCTTGCCCTTCTTCTTCCAATTGCCCTTCTTCTTAAAGTTAGGCTTGTTCTGGATTGCCATCACATGGCCGCCACCATTGCTCTTCTTAATGTCAGCCTCTGCTGTTTTAAGCATGCCACACAGCTCATTCAAGCCCTTCTCTGCCCCATGCATATGGTAGTTCGAGATGAAGCTACCATAGCTTGGCGGAAGTGACGCTAGAATAAAATCAGTGGCCAACTCTAGACCTATTGGGAAGCCTAGCTTCTCCAATCTCTGAGTGTGACCAACCATCTTGATCACGTGTGGCCCAACTGCTGCACCTTCTGCCAACTTTGTCTCCACAAAAGCTTTGGACACATTGAACCTTTCGATCCTAGCTTGAGTTTGGAACATTTCCTGGAGAGCCACAATCATATTGTGTGTAGTATATCCCTCAAACTGCATCTGTAGCTCAGGTTCCATACTAGCAAGTAGAAGACAGTTTATCTGATTATCAACGTCCAACACTCTCTAGTGGGCGTTTCTCACAGCAACAGTTGCATTTTCAGCAGGCTCGTCTGGTAAAGGGGTGTCTAGAACATCCTCCTTTTTCTCTGCCCTGAGAACAATTCTCACGTTGCGGATCCAATCCGCATAGTTTGTTCCATTAAACTTTTCTTTCTCAAGGATCGAACGTAAAGTAAACGGTGCGTTGACAGCCATTGATCTACAACAAAATAATAATGCAAAATACTAAGACAACGTATCCATGACGGAGTAAATTAAATTAACCATTTAACTGAATCTACTCCCACTAAAATCAATATCCCTCGATTGATTACTAGTGATTCAGGATCCACAACTAACAAGTCGACTAGTGAGCTTTAGCATCACCGCTAGAAGACATGGTAGACCGGTAAGCAACTCTTTGCTAATCA
Source organism: Urochloa ruziziensis (assembly GCA_015476505.1). Classification (NCBI taxonomy): domain Eukaryota; kingdom Viridiplantae; phylum Streptophyta; class Magnoliopsida; order Poales; family Poaceae; genus Urochloa; species Urochloa ruziziensis. Next base: position 33,269,608 of record CM027120.1, on the reverse strand, counting down.
TATCTCATATGACTCCTGTTGTCTCGGCGACCAACTCTTGTGCCCCAAAGCCCTTAACCGTTAAGATGACTTTGTTCAAGGTAACCAAACCCCGTGCGAGTAAGTATCCGATACGAACCCATCTAGTCGAGGAAAATCAGCAGCACCCTAATTTTATAGACCCACCACTGATCGTACAAGACATGATGGTGCAAGGTTTGGGAGGGCACGTAAACTTAAATATTACTGAGGGATCGTTCTACTTTTATCGTCGCATGCTAAAAAAAATGTCATTCGTCGCATGTAAATAAAAGCAGAACGTTATAGGACGGCATTCACACAATAATGACACGGTATGGCCCATTATCACAGGTAGATCTCCATCTCCATTGTGTTGTCCATCATGTTGATCTCCATCTTCATGATCCATCATGTTGATCTCCATCTCCATGATCCATGCATGCCATCCTACAGTGATGAGTCCTCCAAGAACTAACATCTAACGCATGCAAGTAAATAAATTACATAATCGCGCTTAGATCATCACAGGTTGGCACGCAGACCATTACAATAACTTGACAATACATATGGCTCCAGCCGTATTGCCGCACTCACGACACGCAGGTCATGATTCAATTACATACATGCATCACATACACATAATGGCCATACCGATCACATGAATTTCTGCAAAAACAAGTTAGGCGATTCCGACGTCTAAACTTAAAACGCAGAAAACTCCATCTTCCCGGCCGAATTTCGCAAATCTGATTTCGACGAAACTGCCAGAGGCAGTCTAAAACGGACGTAACTTTTTCTGTAGATGAATTTTCATATAAAAATTGTCTCCATCCGAGATCGTATGCGAAAGTTATGACTGTTTTACCGAACATCTTGTTTTCGCATCTTTCTCCGGCCCGGTTTCAGATCCAATCTTCACCGTCATGCATCCCATGCGCCTGGCCATTGACCTAAGTTCGATTCGACCAATCCAATTGATCTACATCTCACCATGCATGGGTTTACGAGTATCACTTAGCTCCGATGGCGGAAAAACCGACCGGTAGGAGCAATTCGTTACACAACCATCACGGCAAAGATCACGAACCGATCAGAGACTCATCTACAACCACGCATATCTCCATATGCCCACGATCGAATCTATAACGAAGCAGCTACGGCTCTGATGCCACTGTAGGGATTCGGGGAGGCTACGCTAGCACAATACAAAACCGTGTACCCCGAAACCAGGAACAACTGCAGTTATAGATCTCAGATCGTTACCACTAGACGCGCAGATGCAGCGGAACCGTCTCGGTGTAGAGAAGCGCGTCGAGGTAGCAGTGCCGTGAAGTTGCGAACGTCCGTCTGGTCCTGCGACTTGCAGTTCGTCCTAGTGCTCCAGATGTAGCACCTCCAAGGTATCCACACGTACGGAGATTGGAACGCCGAGCGTCGGTGTGCCAGCACCGAGGCGCGCGGCAGGAGAACGGCACCGATCCAATCTTCACGCGTGAACAGTACCGCGGGTACTGTAGCAGCGGCTATAGGAGGGGCGGCACAACTGGCTTTCTCATCTCCCCTTTGCCCCTCCCTTGTATATATAGGGAGGAAAAACTCCCACCCCTTCGTCCATTAGCAATGTGGGACTAATACTTGGTGTAGTCCCTCTAGTGCTAATGGACCACGCTAATGGGCTTCCACTTTGTAGGCCCATTAGTGGATCCAATCCAATTGGCTCTAGGGATTTAGTGTCTAATCACGTCCTAATTAGACTCATTGGATTCGTCTCGCAAATTCCAGTCCATCTATATAATGCGATTTGTTTTTTACCTACATTTAGTACGCCATACATGTGTCTAAACATTCATTTTGGATTTTGGATTTTGAAACTAAACAAGGCCTATATATATATATATATATGTTGTTCTGGGACAGGTATGGCATTCAAGCATCGAGCAGTCGAGCACCCACGAATTCTTGGGCATAGCTCGCCTCTCCATTTCTCCAAACGTAGAAAGCACATAGCACTTGTGAGTGAAAATGGCAAAGAACAACTCCAAATCCGCTCAGCTGCTTCTCGTCCTCCTCGTTTTACTGGTTTTTGTCAGCGGCATCCTCGCAGGAGAAACTCCAAGCACTTGCGCCGGCAGTGGTGAGAGAGCATTACTTTTTCTGCATAGATGCAACAATAAGGCCGGTTTTGTTTATTTCATAAATTATGTCCTCCGCATTAATTTCTAGCTAAAGTCCTCCATCATTTGTGGCATGCAGCTGAGCAAACGGAGTGCCCTTCAATCCCTGGTCAAGGGGACTAATCATAAATTCTTAATCACTGCATCCGAGGACAACAGGGAGGAATTTACGTGCCGTTTCCTTGCAGCGGGATTTGGAGGACTCTTCAGTGTTGGCGTAGCAAGTTTATTTTACATGAAACAACCAAATATACTCTGCTTTTTCAATATAATATGGTGGACAGTGTAACTGCCCCTACAATAAAAAGGTTTTAGAGCTGTATGGGCATGTACAACTCACATACGGCCGGTCATCTACGGAACCTCGATTTAGCATACAGACAGATATAAATACAACTTATACAACCCATAAACAGAGTGTCCATCTCTAAACTATTTAATGCTTTACATGTAGGTAAGATCAACTACAAATCTATTTGTTTATGCCATTGTGTGGGTATTTGTGTATGCCATCGGCGGCAAGCAATTGCGTGGCAGCGCTGCCCCTCTGTTCCTCTCTTTCTTTTCCTCTTAAAACCACTCGCCGATCCAAATTCCGCTCAAATCCCAATTCAAACTCTGTCCAAACCTTTAACCAAACTTTGAGAAGAACTATTGAGGTGCAACTTTGGTTATTGGCACTAGACCAAAAACTGAATCAAAGTCTCGAATCCAAGCTCTGAAGGCTGAGCCAAAAACCTGCTCAAAATGTTCTGCAGACAATTGCCATTCAGAAATTTCAGATCGGCCCGATCAGTTCCATTTAACCCAATTCGAGCTCAATTTCAAATATGAAAACTTCTCTTTTCAACTTGCGTAAGGGTTCAAATCAAGCCTTTGCACATCAAAAATTCGTCTAGACATGTTCTCACTGAAATCTCATACACAAAAACAACTCAAAAATGAACTCCAACATGGCCCTTCACGCTGTCTTCCAGACTTAGCAGATTTCAGCTGGTCAACTCTCTCTCTCCTCCGTTACTTTCTTCTTCCTCGAGCAGAACGTACCATGCTGAGCTATGCAACTTTGCCGATCGATTCCTCCACATCCCCTACATAGAATCCAAATCGCCTCAGCCCGAACCTTCCCCACTCCACCAGCTCCATTCTCCACCCGTTCTTGAAGCCGGCCATGGCCTGTACAGCTGGGGATTGAAGTTCTTGCGGATGCTATTTTTTCTGCTATCCGAACCTCAGGTCATCCCCATGGGGGCAGGGTCACTGCATGCAAGCAGGAGAACACGCGGGAAGGAACCGGCAGCGGCAGGCCGGCAGCCCGCCACCGTTGCGGCCGACTCCGCCGCTGCTGTTCCTCTCACACGCAGCTACGCAGTCAGCCGTGCAGCGGCAGTGCAAGGGCGTGGGCGAGCTCCCCTCCTCCCCAACGACGCCCGCGGCCGCTGCAGCCGCTGCGCTCCCTCCTCCTCCTCGGGGCCCGCGCCGCCGTGCTCGCCGATGGCTGCCTCCTCCCCGCGGTTGCTCCTTCGGCCGGGCATGGCTGGGATTTGGCGTGAGGTACTCCTGCGTGCGCGCCACGCTCGGGATCCCGAGTGTCGTCGCCTCACGACGACGGGGGCGTACAACCAAAGCGCGCCCGTCTTCTCCGCCTGGGAGAACGGAACCGCGGCGTCGCCTCGCGAGGCGACAGGTAGCCCGTCTCCAGGCCAAGGCGGGAGGAAATCTGCAAAAGTTGGATCATACAGACGGGGCAAACCGATGGGGTGTACATGCCCTATATGAGTATACGTTTATCAGTGCTTCGACCCAAGAGCCCCCACGCCTAGATATCACCCTCCGTCTTTTTCTTTTGTTACATTTGCATAACTAGTTTATAAATGAATGGAGTTATTTTACAATGCTTGAAAAGTACCAAGAGGTACCGGGAAGTACCTTTCCCATTTGGTAAAGGGACCAGGAAGTACCGAGAGGTACCGGGATGTACCTTTCCTATTTTGGTATGAATTTGATACTTTTGGGTACCTCTGTTTAGGTACCTCTAGGTACTCTCTTTGTTTCCACCGTCCGATTTCTCGGAATGGATGACTCTCATTATTTTTAAGCATTCTAAAATTTCTCAAATGAATAACATATTAGCTGTTGAAATTGTTCTCTTATGCAAACTCATGCTTGTATAGCTTTTGAATTGACTAACCAATTTCGAGCGAAATCAACATTTTTCGATCCCATGACTCCATTTCCGATGTACAGGTTTATTCGTTGTCACTATCCTTTCTGTTTTGTTTTCTGACGAAAATATTATTAGGAAATGATAATGAGAATTTTCAATAGTTTCTGAGCGTTTTCATAAACACTATGTCGAAAGTGTCACGTTATAAAAAGGAAGAAGAATGCATAGCACGGGGTCAGGTTTTCTATCGTGTTGCATTTTTGTGGCAGGCTAGTAGTTCAGTGAAGAGCACTAAATAATTTAGCTAAGCATGGCTTCCGTAAGATTGAAGACGACAGTCCATTGTTATGTTGGGACTTGCTAGGAGCAACCTCATTCAGGCTGGTAGAGATCCACAGTAAGGAGGAATAGGGGATATATCATTGATCTGATCAGTATCATATTCTGAAAACAAAAATGAAGACATTGGATATGATGATCATAATATACATTATGTTCTGTCTCTGTTATCTTGCAATGTGCCTAAAAAAAAGCTTTTGTTTGGTTTTTATATATTTCTATCTTGCAATGTGTCTGTCCATAAATACGGGACATTCTAGACATCGATGGAGTCTGCAGTATGCAGCTTATATTACCACTTTCTGTAAGAGGATATTTAAAAGCTCTTTAGTTCTATACTAGCAGAAGGGCACGTGCCACAGGCACGTGTTTTTTAAAAAATTACTAATTTAAAGATGTAGTCTACATAGACTCTTGAGATTAATCTAAAGCGTTCGATCATCGTAAAATCTGACGGTGTAGGCTCAAAGGTGAGATGCAGTCAACATTGACTCTTTAAATTAATCTAGAGCGTTCGATCGTCATAAAATCCGACGGTATAGGTTATAGATGACGACGGATGAAACGAAAATTTAGTCGTCCTTTATAAGTATAGATTAACCTTTACGTCATAGACCCAGTTGTGGTTTCTCCATGATGTACTCGTCAGGCATAAAACCACGTGCCCTTTGTTATTGGAGAAATATTTCAGATGGTATCAAATAACTCGCAGTGGATGAGCTTAATTGGTTTATAATGTTTCAGAAGAAAAATCAAGATACATTGCATGTTGGGCCTAGACCACTGTGGCCTTTGAGCTGGCCCCGGAAGGGCGGAAGGCCCAACACGCTTAAATCGTGGTTAGCGTCCTGCTCCCCGTGTCACACTCGTGCTGGCAAGCGGCCAGCTGGGCGAAACGCTTGTGATTGGAGCCAACTAAAATCACACGCATTGAACAACTTCTGCACTCGCATCAGCGCAGATGCGGTACGGTGGTAGTTGTTGCGAAACCCGTCGTCAAGGTCGGATCTTCTCCCTCTCACGTCTCTCACGACAAGCACAAGAACATAAATATAAGTAGACAAGAGACAATATAGGTGGAGCTCCTCTTTATTTCTCAAATCGATGTATTACAATGGGGGGTGCTCCTCCGATTATATAGTCTGAACTTAGGCTAGAGATTATGGTAAGAGCCCACAAGCAACCGGACAAGGACTAGGACTTCTAGTCCTCCTTTCCTTCTTGGAAAGTCCGGTTGTTTTACAACACTCCCCCTTGAGCGATTACCGCGAATGCATATGCCTTATCAAAAACTCCATCCGAAAACCCATTGGAAAAAACGGTTCTTAGATAAAAGAGTACATATCAACCGCAATTGTATTGCACATGTTGCCACATCAAAAATCTTATGTGAGAAACTTTCAAGTAAAAACTCACAAAGGAAAAAAAAGAGTACAACATTAAACCTTCCGGTTATACACAATTCTATATTTACTATTCTTTATGAATAGTGATGAATCTTCAAGATTTATGCATGAACTTCATGATTCTTGCACTAATAATCTTCATGATCTTAAATAATCAAGTGGTAAACCTTCACGGTAAATTCGAAAATTAATCATCAAGTTGATTCCTTTTGAGTAACAACATGATTAAAAATATGCTCCCCCTCATGACGACATCCTTTAAACTTCAGTGTTCAATAATGTCTTAGTTACATTCTACATAAATGTGTACGAGTACAATAATTAGTCCTTCAAAGACTTAACTATGATAAAGAGCAATGCTTCAAGCATTAATAACCACTTATTAACTGTGCAACACAAAATAAACTTTATCCTTTCAAAGGAATATGGGGCTAATAAGTTTCAATTCACATATCTTCTAGATATTTGATTTCAAACTTCAATATTCAAATTTGAAATGATAGCAACTCTATCTAAGTGGATTCTAGTTTATAACCAATGATCTATTCACTAGATCTTCAAAGATGGCTTATTCCACTATAGATAAATCAGTCTTCACTTTGGCATTTGAGGGGATAATTCAAATCGCCAATCAGCAATATACCCTCTGTGGTATGTGAGAATACTTACTATCAATACTAGATAGCTATGCACAAGTGCTTAAATGGTACATTCAGGACCATATGATGTTCACTTCATTCTTAATTTATTTGGGTATGTATAAAGTTAATTCATATCTTCAAGATTATTGGTGTTCATTCAGGAAATGACTAATAAATCCTTCAAAAAATTTTAATTCTTCAAGAATATTATTTCTCTTATATGAGAAATTCTCTTATGCATGAGAGAAGTGATTCACACAATCCTTTAAATTTAAATTCTTCTATGAACTAAATATTTGAAAAGTGTTATTCACAATAAGTCATTCTACGACTTTATTTCCTTTCAGGATTTAGCTCTTATAGAGATTTTAATATTCATTCAGAAATATTATCTACCTTAGACATTAATTACTTGGTATGCGATTTAATTTTAATTCCTTCGAGGAATGATGATTCCTTCAAGGATCACCTATGGATTGTCCAAATTCACCAATAAACTGCATAATATTTATTTTATTCTTTCCATTTGCCAGATAAGTAGCAGAATATTCATTCATACATAATGGGAGTTTGTTAGTCTTTTGAAAGACCTATAAACCATTTCATTTCACCATATCATTATTCCATAATGACTTATGTAACTTGAACTTGCAGGTTCTAAGTATATTCTTAATGGTTTAACCTCAATTGCATTATTTCATTGACCCGATATGAGCGCGTCATGCGACTCTGCCATGGACTTTATTCGTGGATCCATATTCTCATTAGAGAAATATTTGCAATTATAGAGGTAATGTTGTCGACATTTATTCTTTTCTCCCATATCTTCAGGATAAGACTACGGTATAGTCAATTAGAATCTGCTTTCCTAACACATAATATTGTGCGCGCTTATAGTGTTAGACATTCATCTTCATGATGATCATTTCATAGTTTGTGAGCTATTTGACCTTCATGGCCTTCATTCCGGAGTTCTATGGAGATTTCATTAAATTTATTTGACAAGTTCATTTAATCCAAAAGCAACAGGCGTCCCCGTAGATTTTAAATTAATGATCCAGTCATTTGCTATGGTGAGTATATTATTAAATACCCGGGATATACCACACATAGCATTATGTTTACGACAAGTAAACTTAACTTCTGGTTGATAACTTCAGGTTATTTCTCCTAATTTCCGCTTTCCCATGTGTGAGTATTCATTATGTGCACGTTCTCACTGGGATAAATTCCTTCGGGAAATTTCACTTCTAGTATGACCACACATCAAGTGTGAGGACCCGGTCTGTCCGAGGACCGGTGGATGGTCGCTTCCTGGTGTGATGAGTGATTGACAACGTGGTGTGGATTGACGTTTCCCTTGGCTCAAGTATTGCAGGTGTAGAATGCGGCTTGATTGCATTGGTGCAGGTGAAGAACAGGCGCGAAAGGTCTTAGCCATGGCGGCCTCCGAGGAGCGGAGAGACAAGTAGGCTTGGTTCGAGGGACCCGGTGGCCAGATGGATCAAGTGCGGTTCACATGGTGCAAGAACGAGCGAGGGGACGTGGTTCCGGTGCGAGGTAGCGGCTCACAACCGAAGCTCGTATGCGGACGGGAAGCCGGTGCAACGTAGCGGCTCACAACCGATGCTTGCACGCGGGGTTTAGTGATTTGGCCACAAAATCATTGGTGGACGGTTTCCCTTGGTTTGGGCCTCAGAACCAAGGCCGAGGACTCGACGAGGCGAAGTCTGGGCAGCTGGGCCGAGGTGACCAGCCAGGCCCAAGTTCGGCGTCGAGGAGCTTCGATCCGGAGGACATGCAGAGTGAATCATTCGAATCATTCGTAGTTTGTATAGGTGAATTCATGGTTGGTTGATTGAGTTTGTGCTGCTCATCTTTGTGCCATGATTTGAATCCACGAGCTCCTTTTCTTTTTCTTATTTTCGGAGTTATTTTCGGAGCTATTTTTGGGTGATTTTTGTTCTTCACTTCCTTGGGTGTTTTCTCTCGGATCAATCGACCGGTTGTTTTCTTTCAATAACGGTTGGAGCATACGCGATCAATCCGGTATACCCTTTCCATGACCGATCGGATCAATCGACCCATGTAATTTTCACTGATTTGACCTGTTGTTTTCCCTCAGTCACGGTCGGAGCATAGGCGATCAATCTGACCGGTGCTTTTCATGTGCGGTCGGATCAAACGACCCGTGCAATTTTCACTGAACTCTTCCTGTTGAGGCCACGTCTTGTGCTCGATTTGTTCGATTCTTTTTCGGCTGCTTTGATCTAGTTCCTAGGGTCAGTAGCTTCTCAGTAGCTACGTGATCTTGGCTAGATCGTTTGGTTGGCTTGAAGTTGATTTGGGAAAAGCCGGATTTGAGAAAGAAATTTTATCGGCTCCCATTCACTCCCCCCCCCTCTCTGGTCGCCTAATCGGTCCTTCAAGGTGGTGTCCTATTTAAGGACTTTCTCACAATTAATTTCCTGGCATTATACTCGGCTTCATGCTCAGATTTTATTTCTTCTAGAAATATAGTGTGTGATTATATTCCTACTTCTAGCATCTAAGAATATTCAAATTTCTAATATAAGACATTCATTAGGTAGGTATGTGCTTTCTCTCCCCCTAATGCCGATATTAGATATTATTCATAGCATACTTCTTATAAGATATCCCCATATCATGAGCTTTTGATGGAAATTCAGATCCATATTTCTTCAATTTCAAGTGGAAGCCCATTTATGTATGCTAAAAATGGTGAAATTGTTTTATAATATTCACACACAATTCAAACAATAGGTATTCTATATGCAGTGAGCTTGACTTTTTAAATATAATATGTAGTTTACAAACTACACATCTCTAAGTGTACGAGACTATTATTGTCTAGCTTTTTTATTTATTTAGCACATAACACTCATACCATATACTTCAAGTATTTTGGATACTTAAACTTCAAGTTTTAGATACGGAATATATAATCAACATGGAATTTCTACAAGAAAAATTTAAATTGCTCGTTCATTCAAGAATTCTCCATATGCCTTAAAATTTTGAACCCATAAATACAAAATAGTTTTTCACATAATGGACTAGCGGGTCCATCTTCTATTCATCCGCAAACTCATTCTAATTGGGTCAATCAATTTCTAATTGATTGAATAAAATCACTATTGTGCCAATTTTCAAACCGGTTTGCTCCCCTGATCTCAACCTACTTGATTAGTGATAAATTAATGACTTCTAGTCATATTGTACATCTGCATAAAATGCACAAATTAGGCCAGCATGCAAGCTGATTGATATTGTGTTGTGATGGCTTGCGAACCATCTCGACGGTAAGAGCTACTACTCAACAGGAGAAGCTTGAGTATATGTATCGCATGCGAGCTAATACAAGAAAACAATAGTATTGTGGCTTCTAGCCAACGTAAAGCAGATTTTTAGAATAATACCCACGCAAAGGCTAATAATGTAGTAACATGCAGGTTCCCACATTAGTGTGAAAAAGCTATTAACTAGTCATTCTTAGTGACAAAGTGGTATATATAGATTACAAAAGCTATACGTAGAGCTTCAGGCTTAGTCATTACAATGACCATGACTACAGGTCAACTTGCGCGTTGGTTTGTCCATCAATCTAACAGGATGCAGCTCTAAACCAACAATACTACAAGATTAGGGATATGCCTATTAGATTTTTCAAGTTTATCCACATTCTTCATGTCTCAGTGCCCCAAATTCCTTCCTTTTTCATATTGTAATTGCACTTCAGGTGATGCTATGCTTCAAGCATGATCTATGAATTATTTCAAATATACCATAGAATTAAATTATACTGCTAGTATATACAAAGTATGATATGAAATCCACATAGTTGTACTATTCAATGTACAATAATATGGCTTGGGTTGAATAAACTTCAAGTTACAGGGCTTATGTATTTTAGTACATAATTGAGTAATATACAATTTCCAGACTAAATTGAATCTTCTGAGTTCAATTGAAAAACATGTACATTACTAGTTAATGTGCTTCATAAAAAATTCAATTTCCGTTCTACCTTCATGGTAGAAATACACAATAACCGTAACCTTCATGGTTATTTGAGGCTTTTAGTGGAAAATTTGTTTCAAATAATTATCAAATAGGCAATTCAAAGCAATTATTTACAATATTCAGCATGTAATTCTTTGTTTATTTCATGAGATTAAAATTATTACTTCAGGTACAAATTGCTACAAGCAAGTGGGCATAAGATAAGGTGAGAAAAAGCTATACAGAGGTAAGAAACACTAATATATTCAATTTGCCCTTCTATTCTGAGAAATATTCTTAAAATATTGCTAAACTTCTAGTATGAAGCAAAAAGTAATTGTTCTGTTCATGAATATAACTAATAATGCACCTTATTTGCCCTTCTATTCATGAATATAACTAATAATACACCTTATGTAGAAAATTCTATTTATGTATGGTTAAAGAGTGAGTATGAAACTTCTTTGTTTCAATGCATCTCCCCTGATCCTAACATCACTTCAGGAATGTACCTTATTTTCCTTCCAATTCTATTATTTCTATATTGAGTTTATGCATATTCTTCTTAAATTGCAAAAATACCTACGTGGCAAATAATGTGATTCTTCACGAAACACATAAAATTTGTATAACTTCATGTTATTTATAAACTCATATGGTTGGCATACAACTTACGAATTTACTGCTATTGTAAAATCATAATGCCATGTTGGAAGAAAAATACCTTGTTTCACATGGACAAAATAACTTTCAGAGTTATATAGCATTTCTTCTTCAAATTATACATTACTATACTTTAAATCAATGATAAAAATTTCTTCTAGAAATAGTGAACTTCATGTCACTTCCTACATTATTCGTGCAATTTCTACAAGCACACTTCATGTGTTCAAATGCATGAAACAAGTGCAAAATTAATTAAGCTTGGTTAATCTATTCAATAGATAGTTTGTTTAATTTCCCAGAACTTTCCTAGCAACATATGTCATATTTATCATTGCTAGGAAAGAAAAATAAAGAGGTGTAACATGTCTAAGGTTCTTCAAGATTGAGAAAGGTCATTAACCTAAAACCATTTTCTATGATAAAAGGTAAAAATTCTAGCCACTTCAGGTATTAATGGTTCAATTTTCAGAATTATATATCCATCAAACACGCTAGAAAAAACAAATATGCTAGAAAAAAAACTAATATGAGCCTCAATGGGGATTTCAAAGTTTAGAGAGCTCATGCCCCTAAAAACCATGTTTCCATGATTTAAAGGCAATCTTACTGAATTTATGAGTAAAAATAATAAAATACCATAAAACAATAAATTAAATTACTTCCTTAATCTGCCGCAAAACTATATTAGCCGTGGTGTTTTTCTGCCAGAAAAGCACTAAAATCCCAAATTCCATTAACGCAACGCGAATAAGCCTAACTCTTCTTCAGGAGACGTGGCTGCGGTGGCTACGGGCCCACATCTCCCCGGCATGCGGCATCGGCTGTGTGGCTGTTAGCGGAGATGGAGGTTCGGTCCAGCTGCGTGTGGGCGTAGCACTACTGCCAGTAGTGACAGGAGAGACGGTATGCTGATGGGGGCTCGATCGGCAGGGGCAGCGGCAACGAAGATGAGGAAGCGGTACCGGTGGAGTCTCCGTTCGGCTCAGCTATGGGCGAGATTACAGATGGGACAGCTTCCGGCTACGCACGCCTTCAAACGGCAAACGTATGGCTTCAGGACTCAACTTCGTGGTGAGTTCAACTGCAGGTGACGCTTGGCATCGGGCGGAGTGATGCACTCGGCTGCAGGCAGTCGAGTTCAGGTTGCTATACACATGATTGTGGCTCAGCCGCAACGACTTCAGTCTTCAGGCGGCACGGCAACTTTGGGCGATCGTGCTTGGTTCGGTTGCGTGCAGTCGTGCAGACCACACAGATCTCGTTCTTGGATGGGACTCGACTTCTTGGTTAGCGCAGATACGGATAGGATTCGGTGTCAGCACATGGCTTCAGGCGAGCCTCAACATGACTTCGGGCACTATTATGCTTCAGGCGAGTTCAATTCGAGGCAGCGACTTCAGGCGGTGACTAGGCTTCTGGCATCGTGTTTGGGTGACGATCAGCATGCAAGCTGCTAAGATCGTGGACATCTTTCATGATGTATTAATTATCCAATTTGTGTGTGTCATTCGCATGATTTTCGACATAGAAATCGATTTGTCCAGAACCGCCGGCATGCAAGCCAATGGTGTATTCATGGTCGTGGCCGCCAAACTATCACGCAGACGGCCAATCACACAAAAAAATCTTTTTTTATTAAAAGAAAATATGTCCGAAGCTAGTTCTCAAGGTGCTGATAACAATGTTGTGCAGATCATGCAGGATCAATTTTACATCTACTACATAGTAGATCAGGTTTATTGTAGATTAAACGTCCAACTCGAAAATTGGACCATCGGATTTAATCTACCAAAAAAATCATACCTTGTATTGTTGGTGCCAATTGATCTACTCCACTTGCCGCGTAGGACAGTTATCAGTAGATACATACCGCGTAGGGCATTAGGCATTATCGTAGACATGCCTGCTTGATGGCGAGTCGGTGCAGATCCATTCGCTGGCGACGTTGATGTAGTCGACGTCGTCGAAGTAGCCGTTGGCGAGGACGACGGCAAGATCGCCGGCGTCGAGCTGCTTGGTGGTGACTCCTCCGGCGTAGTCGACGAAGAGCGATCGTGCTGATAACGTGTTGCGAAACACGTCGTCAACGGTCGGATCTTCTCCCTCTCACGCCTCTCACGACAAGCACAAGAACATAAACATAAGTAGACAAGAGACAATATAGGTAGAGCTCCTCTTTATTTCTCAAATCGATGTATTACAATGGGGGTGCTCCTCCGATTATATAGTCTGAACTAAGGCTAGAGATTATGGTAAGAGCCCACAAGCAACCGGACAAGGACTAGGACTTCTAGTCCTCCTTTCCTTCTTGGAAAGTCCGGTTGTTTTACAACAGTAGTGACCCGTATGACCTCCTCTAAACAAACCAGCATTTCAGAATTTTCTATAACAAGATGAAAGCTTGCGTTGCCCTTCTCTGCGGAAGATTATATATGCAGACTTGCGGCCAGTCAGTTGTGTGTTACAAACATAAGAGTGTACTAATATATACTGTATTTTAGCAGCACTTAGAAACTATTTTGAAGCAACGACTGTTCCTAACACCCGCGTCTGAAAATCTATTTGCGGGACACACATCCAGCCCCTACAAATGAATACATGTCCCTGCAAATGATTACCTCTTGACACCCAGAGGCGGGCCATATCACCTCCCGCTCCTGCAAAATCCCACCGGGAATTATAAGTAGTACGTACAATCCAGTACATTAAAGTACTACACACGTCAACATACCCCCATCAAAGTACTACCAGAGAATCATATCAAAGTACATTGCAAACTACTATTTTTCAATCCCTGCTATGAACATCCCACTCACGAAGAGAACTGTACTTTTTAGTCTTCGCTAAGTCCCTTGAAGTGTGAAAGAATTTGCCTTTGGCGTTCACCACTTGGTGCATTATGAAACGGCAAAGGTCGGCAACTACTTGAAGAAGATGTCTCTCTTCGAGTGCCATAGAGTAGCATGGCTTCTCTGGCACCTGCCCAAAAAACAAGGAAAAGAGTTAGAGAGACAGTGTAATGCGAATACATACGCAATATTGAAATAGTTGATGTAATATTTGGTTACATCCTCAGGATTTGTTCTGTAGACCGCGCTAACCCTAAGGTACTCGCACGCATAATACCCACAATGTAGGGTCCCGAATTCTTGCTTGTGGCACGGGAAGTGTGTGCGTACAGTCAATAATTCTTTCTTTTCTTCGATTATGTATCCCTCCGTTTGCTGTAACAAACCAGGTTTTCGTAACCAGAAAACCCGACTTCCTGTACCATTGTGATACTCCCTGGATCAAGTAGATATCACATACAAAACTCATGACATCAAATATCACATCCATACAACAGAATAAGTGGAAATATCTTATTTATTACATCATTGTCATGATAATACGTCTGATACAAGCCCTTAGGGCTCAATGACATACAAAAGAAAAGCCAACGCTCAATCTTCTTGATCATCACCACATGCAACTTGCGCGTCCAGACGAATGCCTCAATCATACCACGCATCGTGGTTAAACTCGTGCTCATCCTCGGAACCTGCGTACTCAAAAGCTATCCCCAAGGAGTAGGATAGGTTCACGTCACCATCTGTGTATGGCAAGGTTTAACTGGACTAACATCTAAAGGGTAAAAATTATCTCAAGGATAGGCTGAGGTTTTCCTATGCAGCAGCAAAGCATAAGTAAATGAATATCTCCATTTCCATCCATCCCATATCTCACCACATCGGGCTATTCCGGTGCACCGGACTCCCGTCTCCTTCTCCACACTCATCTAAGTCGATGCGAGAGCTCCCTCTCCTCGCACCTCACCAACTACGACCGGATCCTGATAGGAAAGGGAGCAAACTTCCCTTCTGTCCGTCTATAGCTGCGAACCTTAACACTCTCAAAGCTGGCTAAAAAGGGGGAAGGTAGAAGATCTGAAATATGTGAGGTAACAGTGCAAAGGGCAATGTCCAATACCGAGGACGCGACTATACGTATAGATTCTAGACTCTGCACAGCTTGTACAACTGGACCCACTCGTGCTGCGACTGCGAGATGGTTGTCGCCATCTCGAGACGCAACCAACAACACAGACCCTAACCGTGATGCCCGCCTGCGTCTTCCTGTCTTGATCCATCGGCTCCCAATCTAATGCTTTGAAAGCTGTGACAACTCTCTCCCTCGTGGGCAAAGTCGGGGCCATAGTCTATCGGGGAAACGGTCGCACCCCGTTCCGTACACCATCCACCTGATCTCCTAATAGTCCGAGCATCGCGTTAGATAAGTTGGCTGAAACCCGTTCATATGGTTAAGCGGTAAGTACGTGGGCCCCAAAGATTGGTTATCCCACTAGGTTTCAGACCGGGGCGAGCGTCATCGACCAAAGGCGTATCCCCCACGGAGGAACGCAGTCGCAATACCCACTATAGGTAATGCCGTCAAACACCTATGCTCCTATCTATCCATGTGCCCACAACAAGCATGAAACAGGACTCTCGAGTGCGAGAGCCCTCAGCACCTCGATCCGAAGATCGAGTTGTTATAAAATACTCGCCCCCGCCAAGTTTCCCAAAAACATATTCTCCTGCCGGTTTTATCCCCACACACGCCAAGAATCCTAATTCACAATATCCCTTACACATGTAAGGACCATAGCAATCTCATATGTAGTAGTGTAGTAATAATCAAGGTAGCATGGAATAAATCATGGCTATTCATGGCTCAAGCATCATCCAATTGCAATAAGTAAAGCGCTAGCTCATCTAGTTACAATGTCTAATGGGCACTCAAAGATGGGATGGCGTGAACCTGAGGGTACAGTCTCCTCCTTGTAGAAGTCGTCCGGGCAGAACTGCTCCTTCGTTACCTCCTGGCCGTCTGTGGGTCCTATATATGTAATTATGATAAATACCAAGGACCTAATAGCAAATAACTACAATAAAACCAATTCAAGAAAGATGTAAATGGACTCAAGTTGCACACCACAGACTTGGTCATGTTTAGAAAAATATAGAAACCGATTTTACATTTTTTTCTGAGCTAGTATGAATTAGTTATGATTTTTCTAAGTTTAAATCTTTTTCTGATTTTTAAATAATTCCAAAACAGAATTAGTTGTAAAGGTTTCGATACTCTAGGGGTGTCGGCCAAGGATTCCAGGGGTTTAGATGAAAAAGGGTCAGCGTGGGTCTGGTGCTCGCGGTCCATCATGGACCGTGAGGGCAGTCCATGTGAGCCACGCTCACGGGATCTAGTTGCGGCTGGACTAGATCCAGTGCAGCGGATCTGCGCGGCCTCGGGTGCGGCTTCTTCACTACGCGACGCGTGGCGGCGGTGGTGGGACGCACGTGAGGTGCTTGACCAAAGGTCAAGCAGCGGAGCGCGTGCGCGGCGGCGAAGGCATGTCGGCGCTGCTCCACCTCCACCCTTTCCTCGACGACAAGGGTACCAAAGGGTGTGCTAGGACCTTGCACACGCGTTCAAGACAAACAAGTTTAGGGTTTGGCTCCTAGGGTTCGCTACAGCGGGGGTAAAGGTCGGGGTTTTGGTGCGCGAGGAGTTCTCGACAGAATGCCACAAAGTGGCGTTCATCATGTGCACACGAGTTAGGCTCGACTAGGGCTTGGGTCCAGCGAGATCCTGCACAAGAACAACCCTAGCACGAAGTCCAGGTCACGGGAAAAAGAAAAAGGTGGTGCCTTGGGTGATTTTTGGTCGACGGCGTCGGCAGACAAGGTCGCGCGGCGGCGACGAGGATCCAAGGCAGCCGCTTTGGCCGGTGCTAAAGGAAAAAGGTGACGCGAAGGTCACCAACCATCTCAGCGCGCGCGAAGCTCAGGCACACCTGAGTCGCAGCGTGGCCGTGTTGGGTTTGGCACGTCTGTGCTCCGGCGTTCGCGGCGGCGAAGTAGAGGATGGGGAAGGCGTGGCGCTCACCTAGGGCTCGTGGACGGCGTGGGCTAGGCCTGAAGAGGAAGAAGACAGCCGGCGTGAAGTAGAGGAAGAAGAGCAGCGACAGGGTTTGTCTTCTTGCTCCGGATCGACGGTGGCGGCGTTCCGGCGGCGGTGCTCCCGCGAGCGGCTCAGCTCCGGCTTCTTCTTCTTCTCCTCGTCCCCGCCTTCTTCTCCACCTCATCCCCGCTCCTCTAATTATAGCGGTGGCGCAGGTGGTGCAAGGGGTAGGGCTCGCACGTGTGGTTGCGTAGAGGTGCCGCGGGTGCTGGGACACGCGGCGCTTGCGCAGAGGCGGGCGGCGCTCTTCTATCAATTCAACATGCTACTGTAATTCTCCACAGTTTTCATATGTATGTCTCATATGTAATACTGCAGTGAACTATCAGCTCACTCTACTGTTGTAATTCCCTGAATGTTGTTTCATCTTGAGTCTTGATAGCAGATTGAATTATATAATCAAGCTGTTAGATATCTATTTGTCATTTGCCTGTATGTTAGAAGTGTAATGTAGTTTCATTCTTTTTTCTGCAATGTCACAAGTGGCATCACCAGTAACTGAACTAATTGTGGTTTCATTCATTTGCTTATTTGGTTTCAGGTTGCTAATTGTGGAAACTGGGCCCCCAAACATCATTCTAATGCTTATATTTTCTCAGGTATGTGTCATTTGTTCTGTCTTTTCTGTACACTTACTAGCCATTTTAGTGGAACTGTTATTAGTGCCAAAGGTATGACCATACACGCTCTTGCTTGCTTTTGCTTCCCCTCGAAATGCTACTGTTACATGTAATCCGTCGCTGCTCTGTGATCATCACCTGACTTTGTGAAACCATATAGCATCTAAACAAGTCTTCAGAGGCCTAGAGCAACATAGTTTAAGATTAATTCAAAATTTGTAGAACCTGATCTGGGATTAACATAGGCAAACCTGTGCTGCATTATGCTCCCAGTTGCACCAACAAACCATTTTTTCCCATTATTCTCTGAATGAATGTGTTATGCTTCCAACATTTGCTTCATTCACATTTATGTTTGTTCTATTTTTGAGACCATCCATACCTATGTTTGTGATTAAAATGTCTATGGGTGTCAGTGTTTTGGGAAAAATCAGCATCTTGAACTTCTAGAACTTTTTCTTTGTATGGGTGTATTAGTTATACTTTTATCTTCCAAGTAGCTTATGTTACCGTCCTTTTTTTTAGGAATGCTGCCAGAAGTTTAGATGGCAAGAATCCATCACAAAGACCCAACATTGGTAGCTCTGCAGGATCTTCTGCCCATGGTAAGTGTTAGAATACATCAAAATGCGTACAGTTCTAGAATGCATTAGATATGAGCTGTGCATGACTGCTCTGCTCATGCTTCACACTAGTCAGCAGCAACTCATAGTAATGTTTCAATTATCAGTTAACTTGTTCCATGCTTCGAGTTTGTATCCCTATGTGCATAGTGCTCATGCACTGTTGTGTGCACAGATTGTTGCTCTGAACCCCTGATCCTCGCTGCGCTTCAGCATTACAAAACTACATTGTTCAAGCTGTCAATGTATTGCTAGTAATAAGAGATGATGTAGAGTTTCTTGTATTTTATAGTATAGATATAACCAACTACTCTGTGTGCTGCATTTTTTAACATACTAATGTCCAGTTCTCAATGTTTGTACTTCATTCTTTTATTTTGTTAAAGTATGTCGCTGGTTGTTCAATGTTGATGCAATATTATTGCTGCCTATGCCTTTTTTTTTCGAAAAATGAACACATGATTCTAGCTGAGCTTACCAAACCTTCTTATCTCAAAATATTAGTGTGAGATTGTGAAATTTCAATCCTTTTAGGTTCTTAGTTTGCATCAGAAGCTGACAATGGTGCTTATTACTTTTTCTCCAACAGGTATCATCTACAGGCCCTGCCATTATGCCAGCAAGGGATGTTGCTACTTAACTAGATCTTCCAACAGGTATTGTTTTTTGATACTAGTTCTATGATCTGGTTTCTGCTCCTTGTTTATAACTGAACAACATAACTGCATAAGGCTGCTGTTTTTTTATACAACCTTGCAAGTAGCAAAGCTTATGAACTATGCATGAAGTAGAAAACATACGTAAGTTACACATATGAAATACCATGAACCTCTACGCTAATTTCCTGTTTCTTATGGAGAAGAGCTAAGAACACTATAAAAATAGTAACTAAAGATTGCTCTGAATCTTCTTACACTAAATTTGTAACTTCATCTTTGACAGGTGGTGTCACCATTTGTTAGAAACTGAAGGTGGCTTTAGAGATTAATGTGGTGGATTTACAGGTACCAGTTGCATCTTGTGGGCTATAATAATGCAACCGAGTGCTGAATGTAGGCTCATGATACTTGCTGAGTAGCAACACCATGATTTCTACGCTTTATCTTGTTTGCAACTTGATCATGGCCATAATGTTGTTTCTTTACATAATGTAGCACAGATGTATGCATGAGGAAATATTGGTGTATATTACTGTGAACAGAGAGAAGAGGAACTGGGATATATGTATGGCCTTTTTCCTGGCATTTTTCTTTTGCATGTATGTGTGATCAGAGAAAGAATTACGATGTATGTATCATGTATGGCATTCCTGTTGCATGTCCTATTTCTTTTTTTTTGTTTTTTAATTCGTCATTGGAGACGCGTTTTGGTAAAATGTGTCACCATAACTTGCTCATCGGTGACGCGTTTTCTAAAAACGTGTCACCGATGAGGGCCATCAGTGACGCGTTTTCTAAAAACGTGTCACCGATAAGGTCCATCGGTGACGCGTTTTGGCTAAAATCGTGTCTCCGATGACGTTTATCGGTGACGCGAATTTTCCGCATCACCGAACTTCGTTACATCGGTGACGAAAAAAGCGTGACGCGAAAATTTCGCGTCACCGATGACCCTTGAGACGCGTCTCTGATGAGGCGTTCTTACATAGTGGGCGTGGACACGCGGCCTCGGCGTGCGGGCTAAGGTGCGGTCGGCGGGGCAAGGGGGATCCTTTCCCCGGGATGCTTCTTGAAGGGGCTAGGGCTGGGCGGAGCGATCCGGATCGGGGATTTAGGCGCATCTGGCCAACGCTGGATCGGAGCTGGCTCTGATAGGGGATCCTTGATGGGACGGACGGCCGCCGGGCCCTGCTGCTCAGCAGCTAGCGTTCCCTGTCTGCCACACTAAAATGGCCACCTGTTCGTATTGTACATGGGATGTCAGGATAAAAATGTACGATGTAGTACATGAGTATCAAGGAGCAGGAGAGTACTGACTGCCCGATAGATCTTGGCAAGAGGCTGCGCAGCGTTTCTTAATTTGGAGATCCGGGTGGCCTGCTGCGTGCATTAACTGCGGTCTCCACATCGCCTCAGTCTGATGAATTCAATGGGCTGCCGTAGCCGGCCCAGCACCCAGCAGCAGGCAGCGGTAGACACGCTATCAGTTGCAGTCTCGCAGATGTGTGCCTCTCATGGCCCTCGCCTGTCCGATGTGTTCAAACGACATGTACGAGGTACTCGTACTACATTAACATCATATCAGATATTGTCCCATGGGTCTATATAGGGAATGGATTGAAAGTATCCAAATCAGTTACCAAACCATCACATCTCACTCAAGGTAGTATTGCTGCATTAGTTCCAGCAGGTACATCGACATAATTAATTGATCCTCAATACAGTGATTCTTGGCGAAAGATTCTTGGTACGGAATCGCCGGGTATGTGAATCATGTATGCATGCATGCATCGATGCGTACTGGTAGTGTTTCAGCAGGGCCATGTGGCCAACAGTACAACGGACAGTGAATGCGCGTGTCACGTTATTATGTGTAAACCTCCAAAGTGGATCTCCCAAGGTCAATGCAATGGATAAATGGTGAACCGTTTTGTTAATTTGTTGGGCTGTCTCGCTTAGTTGAGCCCCTAAATACTTATAATTCGCTAGACATTCAAGTCTATAAGGCAACGTTTTTGCTAACAGAAGATTAGAATTATTACTCCATTTACTAGAGTACAAGATGACGCATATGTTGGGGAAATGGCCTCTCTCATCCCGTGGATGAGTTACCGGCCTGCACTAGTACAGAGCTTACCAACGTCTATCAACTCCGGTGCCGGAACTGGTGTGGGCAGCATAGTTGGAATTGACAAAGATGCTCCTTTTCACTATCATTATTTGGTGGCTAAAACCGCCAATGAATATATTATCGCTGATTCATAGCTAAAACCAGCAATGAAAATATTATCGCTGATTTATAGATGCCGTGGCGCACGGGTTTGCAACTACGGACGGCGATGCAGTGGAGCATGAGGCTACTGTTACTGGTGGCACGACATCGAGAGGCAGCGCATGCGCTACTAACTGATGACCAAGCGAGGCACGACGATGAATTAGGTTTGATGTTATGTTAAAATTTTTGCATATAGTATACTATGCCAGCCATGCCATAGCCTCCTCTAAAAATGTTTCATGGTTCTGCTACAGCCATGTCTGCCCTAAAGAATAAGAGGGCCAAAATCTAAATACTACTTGGTCTAGTCAGATATTCAAGTCTATATATCGACGATTGTCCAAAGTCAGGTTTGCGATAGAGGAGATGAGGATGGGAGGAGACAACGAGGACACACACATAAACCTTCGTCAGAAGGTTGGAACCTGACCTCCAGTTCCATCAAGACGTGCGCAACGTCCGGGCTGCTGTAAGGAGATGCAGTTTGGCCAGTGGGCGCCACCTTATCTATATCTATTTGCAGTGGTGCTGAACGTATCAATTTATTAGTGATGTTTAAATTCGTAAAAGTTTGCAAACAATTTATGCATTTGGGAAGTATGCACTCTTCCCAATGCATAAATTTTTTACAAACTTTGCAAAATTTAAGGGAACTAAACACCCACTTAGTAGAAACCGTAGTTTAGGCCAAACTAAGGTGATTATTATATCTGTTAAGACTAGAGCTTTACTGTTTCTATGCTTTCTCAGATTGAAATGATGTATACCTTGTTATTTCAAACAGGAATTCATCAAATGACATAAGTACGCCCAAACTAATTCATATATGTTTCCACACTATCTACTTGAAGTTTGTGTTGACCGAAAAGGATTGACGTAAGGAAATTGGATGACTTCTCGATCTTATATGTTTCCCCTACAATTTTAATGGTTCAGATGGATAAATTAGTGCTACTACAATTTACCAAAGTACAAATGAAATGTCCAATCTTATCAAGCTAAAGATAGAGGTGTAGCGGCGGCCATGATTCAGGTGGATTTAGGCGTGGTGGTGGCCATGGTGGGTAGCTCTCCGATCAAGGCCATGGCTGACCACATCTAGGCGAGTGGATGGCCACTAGACCTCGGCGCGCAGGCAAGGAGGCTCGAGGCGCTCATCGTGTGGCCGGGCGTCAGTGAGGCGGCTTTTGTCCATTGCAGAAAGGGAGCCAGCAGGGCCGGTGCTGGTGTTGCAGCCATGCAGGGAGAAGAATGCGGTAATTTAGATCAATTGGATCATGTTAGTATAGAGTACATATTAAATGTCCAATCTTTATCAAGCTAACAATAGAATACACACGAATTGTGAGCGTCTCCAAGAGTCTTTCTGAAAATCTACTATCTAAAACATCATTTGGAGAGTCATTTGAATAAAATTTATCTTTATACTGTCCAACTGGTTTTCTATATCTTGTGCGCAGTCTAAAGAGTTTCCGGGCTCTCCATCTTTGACTAGTGAGAAATCCGAAATAAGTGATATCCATATTTGGATATCAAATTGAAGAGACTGTTGGAGGATGTTTTATTTTGACAATAACTCTGTTCATGTAAATTAGGAAAGATATAAAGAGTCTTTTGGAGTTACTAAACATATAAACTAGATGTTGGCCAATCTGTCACTCGAGTCCCATTCCATTTATCTAGAACGTAAAACCAAATGATATACCATTCTATTACAATCAGAGCAGACATGATTCCGTAATCATGAATAAGTTTGTGTCATATATACAGCATCCAAGATCTTGTAAATACATGTGTTGGTAATATATATATTCGTTGTGATGACTTTTTTAACCTGTCCATACACGAAGAGTGGCACATATAAAGTTAAGTCTCCTGATAATATTTCTTTGTCTGCTTCCTTTCTGTATCAAGAAGCCGGGTGTACTCAAGTACAACATCTGATCCAATTATTTGAGAAAAATGTGGACAAACCTATCCTTGGTCAAGGCGCCAAGTAAAATAAAAATGTTTCTACGGTTATTCCATGGTTGTGTTCAGGATCTTCAAAACTCACTACTACAAAACAAAGATAGTGTAACACTCTCTTGTAACATATACATCAATGTGTTTCAAAAAATTTTCATAGTAACACTAAACTATGTGTTACAGCTGAAGGTTGTAACACATATCACTTCGTTTGTAAAATTGTGTTACAGACACTGATTATAGTAACACAAAATTACTGTTACAATTAAAATGCTACAAATGTAGTAGTATATTGTAACACATAAATGAAAAGTGTAGAATATGTTACAAATACATATTCTTTTGTAACACAAAAAAAATGTTACTGCTATAGTGTTGCAAAGAAACATATGTGACCATTGTAGTCTTCATTAATAATTATTTAAGACGCCGAGTTTGCCTACTTCCTAATATCATAGTGCCAATCTTCCATTTGTTCGTGAGCCAGCACTGTTACGTAGCAGGCTACATACAACATCGTAGAGGTAGCAGAAAACAAAAAAAATAAAAAAATGCATAGAACAGGAGTCGAACTAGGGACATACTGTACAGCAGATAGCGGTCCTACCAACAGGCTACCAAATTCTTTATACTCTAGCGGCCCACAGTTGTATTTGTAAGGAAACTATTGCACAACCGGAGGCAAAAAAAGAGTATAAAATGGCACTTTACCAATGGCGTAGCAACATTTGGTTAGTAATTTGACGCACACGTCCTTATTAACAAATCCGTTCGGCGGAATTATCGTGATTTGTCGCGATCTGCTGCCGCACCCGACAGCGCCACGGAAACAAACAGGGTATCTAATCAAATTAATTTATAGTATACTCTTACATTCTTATAAAAAGTGCAATCGTAGTGTTGGAAAAAAAATCTCACGAAGAATGTAATCCTACGGATTGAATCTCAAGTACCAGCCTAATTAAGTGATTAGATCTTATTTGCATGCCAACACTAACTGCAGATGGCTAACAAATGAGGATATAAGAGTCTTTTCACACCACCACTAACCTATTTAAAAACTTAGAATTGCACTATTCATAGTATAGAGGAGTATATTCTATAATAAAAAATGCAAGTTGCTTCCGAGAGTATGTGTTACAGTTTTATTTATTCGATAATTCCATATTTAAAAAGCATTAAAAAAGCTAAAAAAATAAAAAACAACGAATAGAATTTATTTTAAATTTGGGTTGTCACTCCTTTCTTGCAATTAAAAAGGATATACTCCCTCGACCTTCAAGAACAATTCATTCTAGTTTTGACATAAGTGAAATGGTGAGCATTCATACCGAGTACAGATCGAACATAGGTGAGGAGGTTTCACTTTATGAAACCTTACTAGGTGAGCTACACTCATTTCAACTTCGGAGCTTTTGGGTTTGAATTCATTATTCTAGTTAGTGAAAGTGAATTTAATTTAGTCTATAACTCAAAAAATAATTCAAAAAATATATCTATATCGCTTCTACTTTTGGAGGGAATTTTTTTGTTGAATGAAATTGGGCAAGGTAATTGTGCGGACATTATAAGGAACCAAATAATCAGATACTATCCAACTGATATTAGTAGTCCCGTATACGTACCTGATTTTCATATAGCTATGTCAACTTTATTTATGACCAAATATATAGTTAAAATATATTATTTTTACAAGCCAAAATTATTCATACATGCTCCACGGATTATTATCCTTACATTACAACTTACGGATCATTTTTTTAAGCAGTAAATGACAGATCTCTTATGTATAAAAAAAATTGCACTATTGGCGGCAACAGAAAATATCACGCTAAAAAAGAGCGGGAGCTGAATTCACAAGGTATATGTTTGGCACTGACCAAGTAAAGATGAGTAGTGGGAAATCCCGATCTAAACATAAACTGTTCTCGCTTCGGTCGCTGCTCCGGCCGGGTTGCGAACTTGCGAGAGCAACGGACAACGTATGTCGTCGCCTCGTCGGACGTCCCCATCGCCCATCGGCCTTCGCGCAAACTCCTCTCGCCACCACCGCCGCCCCTTGTCTCTTCCACAACGACGATGAGTCGACGGCGTCCCAGTGCAAATGCAGGTTTGCGCAGTGCCCTAAATCCTGTTTCTATGCTCGATCTGATATCAGAAAACTGGAGAATTTGTGTAATTTGATCCGATTGGAAGGTATTCCATGCCGTAATGATTGGGGGGAGAGGATCCGATCTGAACAGTCAGGTTCGTAACATTCATAATGTTCGACCATCCATGATTCTTATGTGTGTATGATCCTATGTTTTGTTAAAAGCATCCCTCATCTCCCCTAATTTTGCCCGTTGCAGTGCTTCTCCATCTCCTTCGTCGATCATCTCCGTTGGCCCACAGCGATCATCTCCAGCGCGGAGTCCAGCATGGTGCGTGCTGCCAGAACTTGATGACCAAATTTTAGAAGTCAAGTGAAAGGCAAGGAGCATCGTAGGGGGGCAAAATTAGATCTACTACTTTATTTTTTTTCTGTGGCGGCAGTCGGATTTCCCTTTTCTAAAAAAAAAACTTTATTTTTTTCTCATTGTACAGGTGCGCATCGACACTGCTGTTCTCTGTTCTCTATAGGTCACATCATTTGTTACCTTTAAGGCTTTAACACATCAAGTTCCTACTGCAACTCAGTTTTGCAACTCTAATTAAATGGTATGCCACTGTTCTAGATATCATCAGCTTTGTTTATGTTTATGTTGGTATTACGGGAAATCCTATCAGAACCTTATTATTCATCCTTTGCTTGTTTGATTCTTACAGTAGAACTATCTAAGGGCAGAAAAAAACAAGTTGGGAAGGAGGGCATTTGGCTTCTATATACGAAGAACAGGCTAATATCCTGACACTGTAATTTCTCAGGTTTCATGTTTTTACTTCTCCAACTATTATAAGAAAATATCATTACACAAACTTGTGCTTGCTGTAAATCTTCTAGTGCAAAACAAACATGTCTGGCGCTATGATAGTGCCTTGTAGCACGATCCACAGTCCTTACTCGGCATGTTCTGAAAAAGCTACTTTGCGATGAATAATTAGAGCCACATGTACTTTGCTTATGAACTTCTCTCTCTCTTTTTTGGCTACTAGATTCAGAAATCATTATGTATCTGTTCAAAATGATAGATCTTTAATTCTTTCTTTGCTGCCTAGTGGCAGACCCAGCCTGGGCTCCTCAACATGCAAGTCCACTAGGCCCAATCCTTTAAGTAGTGCCCTATGTATAGGGGTTCTGAGGTCTAATTTTTGTTTAATCCACTAAATCACCTGGAATCCTAATCACCTTTGGATGGGCCACTGTTTTGTTGCCTGATTTGATTAACAGCAATTCTTTGCGTTCTAATTTATTCTCAAGCTAATATATATCACTATCACTGAAATGTAATCCATTGCATGTCTAAATTAAAAAGACAGCACTAGGACTATATTTTCTGCTATTTAATTTAGTTCCACCAAGTACGATGGAAGCGAGCACCAGAATGTTGAATATTTGTTACCAAAGAATTTGGACGAGCAACTCAATTATTATTCTTAAGAAATTTCTTACTAGATTTACTTTGCTATTGGTACTCAGTTTGGATGAGATTGTGCATTACCAAGGTTGTGGATATTTGGACCCTAGATCTTGAATGTGAGGAGGATGCTTAGGGATGAGAATTCTTGCAGAAGCCCCTTAGAAAGGCCCATGCCTGACTACATCTTTTGTGATGCTCATATGCCAAAGAGGTATTAAGTACTTGGGTTATGATTTCTGTATGGTAGACCTGACTTTTCAAAAAATGTAATGTTATAACAAGATTACTCTATGCAGGTTCAAATGATCGATGTTACAACTACCTTTCTCTATGCAGGTTGAGATGATCAGTGGCCGAATGGATGCACACTAGAATGGATAGATTATGAAGCAATCAGTGCCAAGAATACAAGATATTTACATACATGTTTCTCATTTCTACTAGCCAGAACTTGTACCTTTCACTGTTATGTATATTCCCTCTATAGGATCATATCATTCTGTATGTATAATTTCATATGACGTGAACAAGTACTACAATTGTTTCCTTCCAATCAATGAAGTTTGCCTTCATTATTGAAAAAATGTGGTTTTTGTGGATGTGCAATGTTTCTTATTTATTGTATCATTATATCTAATATTACAAGCATATAATAATTATTTATTTGAAAATGTGAAAGTGTTACAATAGGTAAAACATGTGCTGCAAACAATGTGTTCCTGTTTTCTCAAGTATGTTCCTATCACCACGTGGAAGTGTTACTAGAGTTAAAAAAGAATGTTACACAAGAGAATCTTTGTAACACTTATGAGTGTTCCAATAGCTAAAAAGTTGTGTTACCGAGTAGTAACACTTTTTGGGATGTAAAAGAACACATGTCTTCTGTTCCAATAGATCACCCTATTGTAACATTGGATATAAGAACACTAATAGGATGTGTTATAAGGAGACCTAGTAACACATTTATTGAGTTATAGTAACACAGGTTGGTGTTACTAAAACCATGTTTTGTAGTAGTGACTCTGAAACGGTGTTTGCATGAATGAGCCACAATGTTAACATAGAGGTGCCCACAATAGATCGAACAATGCAGCCATATATCTGCAACAGAGCCAACACTCTGGCCCATTGTTCACCAACGACAGTGTCCTAATAGATCATCTGCTAATAGCTACTTTTGCACCTTGACGGCACGGGCATCCTATGGCGATGTCAACGCCAAACAGCTTCACAACATGGGAATCATTGGCAGTCACATCTGCCGTGGCATCATCATCCTGCTTCTTCGGCGGTGGCTTCCAGTAGTCTATGTGCAGCTTCTTGAACGGCCCGACTGCCGACCGGTAGAACGCCACCGTGTCCCCGGCTTGGAGCTCCTTCTCCCGGACGAAGCGTCTCCAGCCCTTGGTGATGA
Source organism: Urochloa ruziziensis (assembly GCA_015476505.1). Taxonomy (NCBI): domain Eukaryota; kingdom Viridiplantae; phylum Streptophyta; class Magnoliopsida; order Poales; family Poaceae; genus Urochloa; species Urochloa ruziziensis. The sequence goes on along the minus strand of CM027120.1, from coordinate 33,241,070 downwards.
TGTAGATCCGGCTGCTTCGGCAGTACGAGTACCGGAACCGCCACGTGTTCCCCTCGCCGTCCTCGAAGCCGAGGAGCACGCCCATTCCAGTGGCCATAAACGGACTGCGCTTGATCAAGAAGTGCTTCTCGGCGTGCTGCTTCGGCACGACCAGGCGGTTCAGGTTGCCCACGTCGCTCGGCGTCAGGGACTTCTGGAACAGATGCTCCAGAGCGCCCTGCCGCAGTCTCCGCGCGTGCGTCGCTGGAAGCACGTCGCGCACGGCGGTTCCTTCGGGGGCTGGGAACGAGCCGGCGGGCCACGCCGCCGCCGGTGCGGGGCGTTCGTAGCCGTAGGCAGGGGCGCCAGCGCCACAGCGCCCGTTGCGCACCGGCGAAGATTGAAGCGGTGGCGCCGCCACGTCGTCGGCACGGTGTATGGCGGCAAAGGGCATGTTGGTGCCGGACTGCTGCATCGTCTCTGTATAGGCGTCGCCAGAGGAGGGCCTCGAGAAGGTCAAGGTGGTGTGTGTGCTACGATGCAAGTATCTCAGTAGACACTGCGTGCTAGGAGGTCATTGGTAGATGGGTACATATATTTGCGTTGTGCAGTGCAGGTCCGTCTAGTACTTTGGTACCTGTATGTGTTGTACGTGTTTATTATGTTTTTGTATGCCTGTTTCTCCATTTATTATTAATTTAGGGACCGTCATGTATTCTTCTTCTGGAAGAATGTCTTTGATAGCTAGCACATATAATAATAAACTATATTGTTTTTGTTGTGTTTATGTTAGCAATATCTTCATGCAATTTAGTTACATCGATTCAGGTGCATTAGTGTTGTATTAGGAATTGAGGTTATTTGCTGCATACCACTTGTGCAACTCTGGCCATATGAGAGGCTTATCGAGTACAAACTTCTTCCTGCCTCGGAAATCTTTTAGGGCATTCCCTATAGCAACTGAACCTTTGTCAAATCCGTTTGCACTATCATCCCAGCCATGATCACCAGATCTCTTGATTCACTTGGATGTTCTTCAACCTGCACTACCAATGAAGCGATCGATTGATCGATTGTTGAGACTGTTCTCCGAGCTGGGGAATGGGCTTTGCATTTCTTTTCAGGTTCACGGGGTTGGCGCGGCACTTTCTAATCTACCGATCATAATCCGATTATTTCTTTTTCTCTTTTGGTAAGGTCTCTTTCACGAAGTGTGCCTTCCCAACCGGATCTATTTCTGGCTTCTTATTTAAAAAAGCCGCACTCTTGTGCTTCTATTCTTCGAAGAAGGCTTGAACCACGTCCACTTCCTCTTCCATGGCCTCTTCCATGGCCGCAACCTTCTCTTTCTTTTTGCTCTGCCGCTTAGAAGGTGGTTGGCCTGAAGGCATCAGTGGGTGCCTTCCTCCGAAGCTGTTGTGCGGCTGGTGATGGCGGAGTAGGGTCGTTGTGTGCTGCTGGTGATGGCGGATCCATGCTGGGGTCCCGTGCAGCCAGTGCAAAAGGTGGACTAACACTTTTATTCCTGTCTACTGGCGTTGGTGATCTTTGCCTTGAGCTCTGAGCGGAACCTGTGGCTGCTTGCACCAATCTTATATCACGCTTTGGCCAAGCGACCCATGTGCTTATGACATGTTGTAGTTTCGTTTCTTTAGGACCTATATGAATTGGTAGCTCCACAACATCCCAGCTATCTTCCACTCAGTCAATTTGGACTTTGGTGTATCCTTCAGGAGCCGGCACGCAATGCTGTATCTCCCCTTCTTCTGGTTCTTCCGCAAAACCCTGAGCACAAACTTTGAGCTTTTTCCTAATAGGATATAGATGCTCACTTTGGGTCCTCACCGTGATGGCATCAATGGGGTCCGTAAGTTGATGCTCTGTGTCACCGACATTGCTACGATGCTGGGAGGCAGGGCTGACTTCCAAATTGGGAGCTGGTTCTACCAAAGTGTTGGCTAACTGTTGCCTCAAGATAAGCTATCTGCTCTTCTAGGGCACATAACTTCTTTGTCGCTGTTCCCTTGCTTCTGCATAGGCTTCGGAAGGTTTCGAGATCTTCAGCGAAGTCGCGATTCCATGGAATTACGCCCATGCCTCGAGTCCTTCCAGTGTGTTTGGATTCCCAATAGCGTAAGTCAGCTCGTCATTCTCTCTGTTTAGCCGGAAAGTTCCACTTTCCGCACGCCTCATTGCCCACCGCAGTCTTAGGGTAGCCTCTCTTAGTGCGTCGCTAGTCACAAACAACCCAGTGTCCGGGTCTACTGTGCCTCCATGAGTATAGAAGTAATAGCTTTCTCGTTTTGGCCAACTCAAGGTCTGCGGTACGATCCTTTTTTCAATTAGACGATTCTCCATCCTTTCCCATTTTGGAATCGCAACCTGCATAACCTCCAGGCCCAAGATTAAGGTTGCTTGTCCTTTTGCTTGCATTCTTTTTGGCTTGTTGTGATCGTGCCTCGCTATCTGCCGATAGTTTATTCTGCATGAATTCATTCCAACACAGACGTTGCTTCTTGTAATGCTTGTCAAAAATTGGTGTAAGGCCCTTTTTAACAAAGTTCCTGACCAACTTCTTTTTGAATGCCTTAAATTGAATAGCCATCTTCTGAAAATCCCATTTCATCACTTTATCTTCTTTTCCTTGAGGAAAGAAAAAGTGCCCCTTAATCTCATTCCACAACATAGCTTTCTCTGAAAGTGGAACAATCTCTTCTTCATTGTCAGATAATTGTGTTCTCTCCCATAGCCTATACTTTATGGGTACGTTTTCCCACACAAGAGCGCCCACTTGATTTACAAACATTGTCTTGACGCCAGGAGGGTGTGTCGGCTCGCTGTTATCAGACACTGCCATGATGGTCGTATGACCTTCCATCTTCATCTTAGATCCATGTTTCCGTTTTTTCTTCATCGATTTTGTTGTCTGAAAAAATATATATCAATTAATACATGTTGTCGGTGCGCATGTGAAAAATATATATCATGTACATAAATACAATACAATCAAATTAATATTACCACGGCTTCCCCAACATTTTCTTGATCTTCCTCCTAATTACTCTCTTCCTCATCAAAATTCAAGTTTAATATATTGTCTGCCATCGTCATCAGATGCTTCATTCACTTCGACAGGTCCGTAAGTGGTACCATCACGAATGATCGCATGCATGTATTCATCGTCGTTATCAAAAGGATCCATTTCCACTAACAATAAACAAATATTAATTCTCAGGTGACGCCAGTACATGTCCAAACATGTCCAAATATTAATTCTAGTAATTTTCAACTAATCTCTAGCATTTTCTACTATTTTTTAGCATTTTCTAATATTTTTTATATTAATTATATGAAAGGAAAATGAAAAAAGCGCTAACGTCAGCACAATGATGTACTGACATCAGAGCTGGACACGTTACATGTCCAAACATTGTTTACTATTTTTTGGTAATTTTCTACTAATCTTTAGCATTTTCTACTATTTTTTATATTAATCACATGAAAAGAAAAATGAAAAAAGCGATGACATCAGCTAGCATAACCCGCGCTTGAAAATGCCCATTTTTAGCAACAGTCGATGGACCGATCCGTTGCAGCAACGTTGCTCCCGCTGGTCCGTAGCTAAAGATCGTTCTTTTGGCACGGGCGGTTGCTACATTGTCGAACGATGATTCTTGGAATGGCTGACCTTTTCCGTCAGCGCCTAGAAAAAAAAACCACCAGCCTCCATAAACGCTTTCTGTAGTAGTGGCTCATGGTGCCAAATTTAGCGCAACGCTGGAAATTGGAGCCAACTAAAATCATACTTCAACCAATGACGAATAATGCGAGAGAGATGCCATGTATATGTTTCATAATTTGATCCTACCCTCCATATTATAGAAATCAACTCATACTACTCATGTCTGAAGAAGATCCGCTAAAAGAAAATGGTGCATGGTCGTCATATGCCTTCTTGTCATTTGTCAATATATAAGTTTGTCTTAGAACGAACCTCTGACTATTTGGAACCGAGAAGTAACAGACCATTTTTACTATCTAGTCTTGAATGGATTAATGGGTGCACAAATAAAATGTTTTAGCGCACACATATATGACTTGTTCTTTGCAGGTAGATAATCATCAAATACTGTGAAAAAAATCATGCGTATTTGAGATGCACATGGATGCAACCCGCTAGCAACATGACAATATTATTAGTGAGAATAGCTAGTACAGCATAGTCTATCTGGCACTAGTTGAGAAATGACCTTTGTTCACTAGTCATTTAGTCTAAGTTGTGTTTCAGCCGGTACTAAAGTGCAATTTTAATACTGGTTTATTAAAATAGTGCTCTGGGCTACAGTTTAAGTACCGGCTGAGGATACCAGCTACTAAATGATGCCTCGGGCACCGAAAGACAACATCCTGATGACCTTTTAGTACCGGCTACCATTTCTAGCCGGTACTAAATTACCCCGTAGAAATTTAGTACCGGCTCAAACATCAGCCCGGTACCAATCTTCACCATAAAAAATATCATTCTCTCCCTCCTAGCGAGCAGCATGCGGCAGCTTTTTCCCTCTCTCTCCTTCTTTGTCTCCTTCCCTTTTCTCCTCCAATCTTATCTCCTTCTCTTCTTCTCTATACTTCTTCTTTCTTATCTCTAACCCGCTCTCTCCTTCCCTCCCTCTGCAGATCGAGATGCGCGGGCAGCAGCGCCGGCGCCGGCATGCGGGCCTGGGCGCTCTCAGGCGGCCGACGAGGGCGGGCGCTCGCGAGTCCAGATTTTCCTATGTTCTTGTGAATTTTTCGTTTGAATATCTCTTGTTGTAGAAACTTTTCTTGTGAATGTTTGTAATGTTGGATTGAATTTCGGATTGAATGTTTGTATTTGAAGTGAAGAACAGAGGAGAATGATCTCTATAATCTCTACTCCTCGTCCCTTTCTTTCTTCTATGATTTTCTTCCCGCATGTACATGCTTTGTCTCTTCTTTGTTCTACAAGAACTGAGATGATAGTTCTTGGAGAACTTAGAAGAAAGATGAAGCAACGGTGGTGGAAAGGAAAAGTATAGGAGAGAGAAAGGGACAAGGAATAGAGAAGCATCTGTTTTTTTTTGTGCGGGAAAATCTTTAGTACTGGCTTGGGGGAACGCCTAGGACTAAATGATGCACTTTCGTATCAATTTCACAACCGGTACTAAACTGCATGCTCATTTATTCTCAAAACTTTAGTACCGGCTGAGGAACCGGTACTTAAACGTGGCTTCCGAGCTGGTACGAAAGCTCTTTTTCCACTATTGTGTCATAACGCGTGCCCAGAAAAGTTATTCTGGACATATACTAGTGACAGATGTTTTTGTGTTGTTTGTTGTATTAAACGAAGTGGTGTCTTTCAGAAGTGTCATTTGTATAAAATGGAAGCAATAATGGATTGCACGAGGTCAAGCATTTAGCTAACCAAGGCTTCCCAAAGATTGAGAACCACATGACCTGCACCAGATCGGAAGAGTATGATGTACAGATTTGCTAAAAGCCACATCTTGAGACTACTAAAGATCGACAAATATTAAGGTTCTCTAGCAGATAGGCGTGCTCCCATGCTTCCAATCTGCAGATGCACCCGTAAATGTGTATGAAAAATTTATATAAAAATTATGAATGTATACATCTTGTCATTTTCTATGGTCATGCAAAAATTTAGGATGGTCCAAAAATTATGGAAGAAGAAACAGAAAAGAAATGAACTAATATTTTTGTGCTCCCCTAATAAACAAAACAAATTATTAGTGACCTGCTTATCTCGAGGATTTTTACTCCCACTACCTCTTGCTTTTGTACGCTTTCTTTTGATGAAACAGGAGAGGAGTCCCTACTGGTTATATATTATAAAAGAGTTTTACCCGTTTTCAGACGTTCGAAATCTCACCTTCTTTCAATCACCGGCTATAGAGGTGGCAGTAGTGTGTGGGCGGGCGGCGAGGCGATAGAGCACCGCCGGCCTTGGTGGCGGTTGCCGGGCGGGGGCGTCACGCCGGAGAGGTTAGGGATGGACGGCAGGAGGGGGCGGCGACGGAGGCACGGGGCCGCGCCGGAGCCGAGGGATGCGACGATGGGAGGGGGAGCTCGGTCATCAACGATTAGCGTTGGCAGTGACGGCGGGCGGCGGTGGAGGCGGTGGTAGCCGTTGGAGCCAGGCGGAGGTGGTCGCAGCCTGTTGGTGGTACGACCACGGGCCTACAAGGACGCATGGAGAATCTCTGAAGGAGTCGTACAAAGCGTGAAGACTACGAGTAGAGTACTGCAAGGACTCTCCTCGTTATGGAAACCAGTCGTATGACTTGTAAACTACTCGGTTGACTTGTAAAGCACTCTACGAATTGTATTAGGTTAGGATTCTACTCGGAACCGACCTTGTAACCCTGCCCTCCATGTATATAAGGCAGGGCAGGGACCCCCTCCAAAGAACACGTATCATTGAATACAAACCACCATACAGGACGTAGGGTATTACGCTATCTCGGCGGCCCGAACCTGTCTAAAATCCTGAGTCTCTTGGCCTTTGTGTTACTGATCTCGGCGAAACCCCACCTGAACTCTACTACCTAGGGATACCCCTCGATAGGATCGACGGTAGAACACCGACATCTGGCGCGCCAGGTAGGGGTTTTCCTTAAAGATCCCATGGAGAACGCAATGGTGACCTACATCCAATCTGAAGCGCCTCAGGAAGGCACGAGGTTCAACTTCGGTTCCTGGGTCTACGTCGTAGACGGCTCGGGTGGCTTCTACAGCTACCTCGAGACGCCCCTGGAGAAGAAGAAAGAACCAACGCCCATCATGGAAGATCTGACCGAACAACTCGGCGAGATCATGCTCGCGGACATCATCCGCGGGCACGAGTCCGAGTCGATCACAACTGCGGAACAGAAGTTGTAAACAACCCTCCCACCCCAATTCCTGTTTCGACTCCGCAATTCGACTCGCTTCTATTGCGAGGCATTGCAGAGCCAGACCGAGTCCGCTTCAGACTCAGACATGAAGCCGGTGCAAGGTAGCGGCTCACAACCGAAACTTGCACGCGGGGTTTGGTGGTTTGGCCAGAAGACAATCAGGTGGACGGTTTCTCTTGGTTTGGGCCACAAAAGCAAGGCCGACGACTTGGCGTGGCGAAGTTTGGCCGAGGGGCTGCGGTGCCAGCCAAGGGCGGTTTAACCGCCTCCCTCTGGGCTGGCCCAACTCGGCATCGAGGAGTTTCGATTCGGAGGACACGCGGCGTGACTGCAAGGCTTGCATCGGAGGGAATCTAGCTTGCAGTCGAAGGTGTCCCAGCCGGAAAAATCTTCACGGAAAATGTCAATTTTGCCCCTAAGAGGTATGTATCACTTAGGGGTAGTTGTGTCATTAGAGCACCACCACTTGGACTATATAATAGACCCCCTAGGGTTGGTGGCTACCATCCAAGTAGTCTAGTTTATTTCCCTTGCACTTGAACTATTTTCCTTTAGTTTTTCCCTTTCAAGTTTTCTATAGGCTAGCAAGTGCTTCATCGGTGAAATCTTCAAGAGGGTAGGATGAAGGAGGATAGCTAGCCTCTTTGTAAAGAAGTTGACCTCGTGATGTATGGAAGATTTAGCTTTTGCTCATCCTCTCTTGTGTGATTTCTTTGTTCATCCCGTGGCTCTTTTTGGTCACTTTGCAAGATTTTCGATTCCTTGTGTTTGCGGCTGTTTCTTTGTGGGATTGCTTGGGGGATTCACACATGAGGTCGTGGACACTCTTTTCCTAGTGATTAGCCCCTCAAAACCCAAAGAATCGCTTCAGATTTGGGGATTTTTGGATGAACTCGGGGTGGATGTGTTCTTCACGAGATCTGAGATTCCGGGAGTTCTAGTGAGTTAGAGGCCGAGATTTTTGGAGAATATACTCTAATTGAGGTGTATATCATCTCCCCAAAGTTTCGTCTCAAGTAGGGATGAAAACGAAAAACAATAATTCTCGGTTACCGAAATTTTGGATGAAAACGAAAAACAATAATTCTCGGTTACCGAGATTTTACCCATTTTTTAGACTAAACGAAAACGATAACGGTTATGAAAAAACGAAAACGAAAACGATAAAAAAATTCAGAAACGAAAACAAAACAATTTCACCTCATTCCGACCGTTTTCGAGAATTACCGCATTTAACCGGTAAAATATCGTCGGTAATTACCGAGCATAGTCGATTCCCTTCTCATCTCCCATTCTTTTTCCTCTCGCACTTCTTCCTCCCCATAGCAACTGTCTGCCTTCCGCTTCTCCCGTCAGTCTCGGCAAATGGCGTGGCTGAGAGATTTGAATTAATCCGATTTGATGGGGCCTGGGATGCCGAAGCAAGGGTGCAGGAGTGATAACCGCCGGATTTGCCATGGATGCCTGGCGGCGACGGCGCTGTGCTCGTGAGGAGGAAGAAGCGGAGCGCGTGAAGGTTTGGGCCAGGCCTAAAAGCGATGCTGTACTGCTCGCGAGGAGGAAGGAAAACGGGCTAAAACATAATAAGCTATGGGGCCCACATAATTAAATATTCAGCTAAATGAGCAAATCAGTTTTATTAGGCTATGATCGCTCGGGTGACTGCTTGAGAGAACAGATGACCGTGAAGGCAGCATTTAGTCAAGCCGTGAAGGGCATCATATTTCTATACTTTGAGCTTGGTTAATATACTTGTGATTGTGTGTTTCAATATAATGTGCGCCATGTATGCAACTATGTGTGATGTGTCATGGATAAATCATGGTTTCATTTTTAAATTAATCATTAATCTTTAACATCTAGTACTTAGATTAATATATCAAGTGAGTTATATATCTAATGTTATGCACTACAGTTTGACGTGTTTATCGTTTTTAAAATATCGTTTCAATGAGTTTTGATCCTTATCGATCTGTCGTCGATCGTATAGTTTCATTTCCGATATTATCGAAATACCTACATCGTTCTCGTTTTCGACAATATCGTATCGTTTTCGTTTTCGAGAAAAAAGTATGAAACTGAAAGTGGTGGAGCCTTCTTCCGATCGTTTCCGATCGTTTTCATCCCTAGTCTCAAAAGCTCAAGCCGTTTGGGAGATCCACTCACGAGTTGACTTTTTCCCGAAAGCTTCCTGGCCAGGGAGGTTAAACCGCGCCCCCTGGGACGTTAAACCGCCACCTAGGCGACCGCCCCTAGGAAGGTTAAACCGCCCCTGGCTGAGAAGAGGTGGTTTTGTCTTGTTTCGGTTCGATTTCGATTAGATTTGCTTGATTTGTTTTCCGCTGCTGTGATCGTGTTCCTAGGGTCAGTAGCTTCTCAGTAGCTACGTGATCTTGGAAAGATCGTATTGCGAGGATTTGGAGTTGAGTTTGGTGAAAATCTGAATTCGTTGAGAAGAAATTTTTATCGGCTCCCATTCACTCCCCCTCCACTCTGATCACGTAATCGGTCCTTCAATTGGTATCAGAGCCAAATACGGGTCTTTGCGACTCTAACCAGTCTAAGATCCAAAGATGGCGTACCAAGATCGTGGTTCCGGGCCTCCACACTTCGATGGGAGGAATTATCCGAACTGGGTTGCGCGTATGGGTGCTTTCTTGCGAGGCAAAGGAAAGTTGTTGTGGGATGTGACGAAAGATGAAAACTATGTCAATCCTACCAACTTAGATGTCCAGGATGCAAGAGATAAGTTCGAGGCCAATGCTAGGGCTATCGATTACTTGTTCCGTGTTTTGTCGACTGAGGAGTTTGAGCGGGTTTTGGGCGAGGACCTAGCTAGCCAGATCTGGCTAAAGCTCAAGGTAGCCCACAGTGGTGATAGCCATGTGAAGGCTAGGCTTTTCTCGGTGTATCGTAGAGAGTATGAGAAATTTGAGCAGTTGCCTCGTAAGTCAGTTGATGCAATGTTCAGCGCTTTACTGCCATAGTCAACAACATGAAAGCCAACATTGCCGCACTCCCATACACGGATCATGACAGAGCTTTGAAGCTCCTGCTTTGACTTGATCGATCCGTGTGGGGTGCCAAGGTTGAGGCGATCATGGAGTCGGCTAATTATGAAACTTTGAAAGTTGATGAGCTTTTCTCCAAGTTGAAGTCTTCTGAGGTTGATAGACAGCTGATTGCCAAGGCTAAGAGTCCGACTGATCCCCATAGTCTGGCTCTAGTCGGTGGCTCTGGTTATGGACATGCTAATACTTCCAAACACTTTGCCTTGTCTTCTCTTGTGTCTCTTCCAGATGAGGAGTATGAGGTGCTGAGCGAGGAGGATCTCGCGTTGCTCACGAGGAGGTTCGAGCGCATGTACCAGAACTGGAAGGGTTCGAGACACGCGGGCAGTATGTGCTACAGGTGTGGGAAGATGGGCCACTTCATCGCGAGACGAGCACAAGCACCGCTCCAAGGGCAAGTACCGCTCCAAGCACAAGAACAAGGAAGAGAGGTGGACGAAGAACAAGCACGGTGGGTACAAGAAGAACAAGCATCGAGCGATGGTGGCTGATCGGAGCGACATCGACACGAGCTCCACCAACACGTCGTCAAGCTCGAGCAGCAAGGATGAAGACCGCGGGCACCGCAAGGAGAAGAAGCACATGAACCGCAACTTCAACGGCATCTCTTTCACCGTCGTCGACTACTATACCATGGCGCATGACTCCGACAACATGAAGAGCAAGGACGACTTCGACTCCAACTTCGAGGATGAGGTATTGACCGATCCCACCTCTTTGCGTAAGGAGATTGCTAGGCTAGAGGAGTTGGTTGATAATCGTGATGATGTGCTTAGGAAGACCAACAAGGAGAAGAGAGAGTTTAGGTCTTTGCTAGGAGAGTCTAAGGAAAGAGTTGCGGAGCTTGAGGCCTTAATTTCTAAGACTGGAACGAAGGCGATGGACTTTGAGTCTTTGCTAGATGAGTCTAGGAAAAGAGTAGCTGAGCTTGAGGTTGAGATCAGTGTGTTGAAGGATGCTCCTATTGTTTCTGATGAACTTGAATGCTTTGTTTGTGATGTGCACCTTGTTGATCTGGTAGCTCTTGAGGAAAAACACATGACATGCCTTGATGATCTAGAAGGAGCTAGGGTTGAGCTTGATGAGTTGAAGTCTAGATCCTCTTTGCTAGGTGCTTGTACCTCTTGTCATGCTTTGCATGCTCAGTTGCTTGAATCTCGTACCATGATTAGTTGCCTTGAGGCTGAATTGAAATCTCCTATTGCAAATTCTTGCTCTGCTTGCGATGTTGTTGCTTTGAAGAATGTTGAGCTTGCACAATATGTTGATCATTTGCAAGATGAGAATGATGAGTTGCGACAGTGTTTGGGTTGATTGTCGGGTCGCGAGCCACAACATAAGATGTTGATTGCTGGGTTTAAGAGAGCTGATGGTCGTGGTCTGGGTTCTGAGAAACCCGGTGAGTGTAGTGGTGAGAAAGAGAGAGAACCAGAAAACTCCACCACAAACATCCCAACACCACCAGAGAAAACTCCACCAAAGAACAGCTTCACATCTAAACCCAACCACCTGTTGAACAAGCTCGACACCACTCCGGATCCTCCCAAGTTTCCCCCAAAGACAAACAACTTCCAGAAAAGAGTAGCCTTTGTGAGGAGTGGGGTTTACCAGCAGAGAGAGAAGCCACAGCTGAGAGAAACCCCAAAGCCAAAACCAGTCCACTTCCATTGTGATCATTGTGGAAGGGATGGTCACCTAGAAGAGTTTTGTTGGAGGAAGAAGAGAGAAGTGAGGCGAGAGAAGGAGTTGGGTAACAGGGGCAGGTACTACTCTTCCGTAGTGTGCCTGTGTCTCGTTCACCCTTGCCTAGGAGAGAGGCTTTTGTGCGTACAGTTCCTTTGTTGGTAGTCGTGGTGTTCCAGCTCGTAGTGAGTTTGCTAGGCGGCCTCCTGCTCGTGGTCAGTTTGGTACAGGGAGGTTTGACTGTAGCTTTGAGGCTAGGAGAGAGTCTAGACCGCGATTTCCCCCGCGTGGTGCTAGAGGTCCTACGGTGAGATACGAGAGGGTTCCATAGAGTAACGTTGATTTTGCTAACCCCTCTTTTGAGCAGATGGCCCCACACTGGTTTAACTCTTTTTGTGCTAACCCTAGTGTCAAGTCGTTTGCCCATTCTCGTTCTCGCTTTTGATTGTGCAGGTGGGAGGCATGGAGAACTTTTGGTTGATGGTTCTCCACACCTCCTGGATGGCCCCGATGTGGCCTTTGTACACTTTGTGTTGTGAGTATATCTTTTATACACACTTGTGCCCACTTGTGTATCATTGGCATGATTTGAGTTGTATCTTGATTTTTGGGTTACATTTTGCTCGTTTGAGACTTCTCTTTCTTTTGCTTTGTGATGGAGCTTTCTATTTGCTTTTGTACACCGTTTCCTAGTTTTCTTTTGCTAGGCATCTTTGGTTGAGGGGGAGCTTGACTTTATTTAAGGAGGAGAAATTGCACAAGTTGATATGAGAAGGAGAAAACCTTGCTTATAGCCTTTGGATTGCATGAGCTGTTGAGTTTGTTGTGTTGGCACTTCGGTTGTGCATATCATGGGGAGTTTGATGGTTGAACCTGAACCTTTGATTTGCATTTTGGTTGCACATTCCAGGGGGAGCTTTGTATTTATTCTTTGATCATGCTTGTGCATTGGCTTCTGATAGATGCTTGAAATCTTTGAACTCTTTGGATTCGAGTCCCTTGCTTTGTCGTGAGCCTTTCTGAGCTGAGTTTTGGAGACTTTGTTGTAGCATATGTATACTAGTGTATCTTTGATGTACATTTTTCCATCTTAATTTGTATCTTGATGTATAGTTCGCATTTTTGCATCTTGTGATATATCATGCTGCATTTGTATCATATCTTAGGATGAGCTTCTCCTACATGCAGTGATTGCTACAACTTGCTACATCTTAGTGTTTAGGTAGGCTTGCTAGGGATTGGTTGATGATTGGCTATGCTCTTGATGGTTTTGATATATATCCTTTTGAGATAGTCAAATTTTGAAGTAAAAATGACAAACTAAACTTAAACTCTTTTCACCCATGAGTAAAAGCCTTTGCATCTCTTGTTTGAGCCGTAATGGCTAAATCTTGCTTGAGATCATGGTAGGATGTGATGTTCTTTTCAACTGGGTCAAAGACCTTTGTCATTGTGAATGATTAGCCCATGTTTTACCTTGTGGAGGGGCATAAGCTTCTTTTTGTCACAAAGACATTTCATGCACCATGCTTAAATAGAAACACTTGAAAAATGAGATGTCTATGCATGAAAGAAGAAAGATAAGAAAAAGATACATTTGAGAAAAATTTATGCTCGGTTGCTTGTTGTTTGCCAGAGAAGTCTCCCATGAGAAGTGAACACATGGCTCCGTGCTTTGACATGACATGAGATAGAACTTGGGCGTTTATGATGATCTTTTGTTGAGAAAGCTAGTCCTTTCATAATCTTGATGAGATAAAGCTCATTTTTGCTTGAACAATCCATGGTTAGAACTTTGCTCATGTGGTGATATTTTTGATAAAAATACACAAATTGATCATGGCTTTGTCAATTGGCTATATGTCTTTACCTTCTTGATGGCAATGCCCGTGTGACTCGATGAACTATCTAGCTTTCCTTTCCTCTAATTTGTAGCACTTTGTACTGCATTGTATATTTGAGAAGCTTGTAGTTGCATCTTTTGCATTTTTCGCCTTGATTTGTGCATTGTCAACAAGGGGGAGAGTTTATGGAGTTTATCTGAAAGGGGAGAGTTTCTGAAGGGAAGGAAACACACTTTTTGAAAGTTTTGAGAGCTTTGTGTGCTGGAACTGCCTAGGGCGAGTTTGTGAGGTTTTGAGCCATTTTCGACACATTTTCGCACGCACAGGTTCACTTGTTCAGGGGGAGTTTGCATCAATGCAGGGGGAGTGCTTTGTGTTTCCTGAGAAGTGATTTGGAGATTTGTGGGTCGTGCTTTGTGATTTGCTCTTTTGCCGATGGTGTTGAGCCCTTTCGCTTCTTCTTGAAGGGTCGGCGTTTTCTGGAGTTTTCTCTTGTGAGTGACTTTGTTCTCAGCTTGTTCTTGCTTTTAGTCACTTGCTTGAGCTTTGTTTTCAATTTCTTTTCTGTTTTCCTTTGATACCTATTGTGATTATGTGTGTGTTGCCAATGCACTCATCAAGGGGGAGATTGAGGACCGGGTGTGTCCGAGGATCGGTGGATGATCGCTTCCTGGTGTGATGAGTGATTGACAACGTGGTGTGGATTGACGTTTGCCTTGGCTCAAGTATTGCAAGTGTAGAATGCGGATTGGTTGCATTGGTGCAGGTAAAGAATAGGCGCGAAAGGTCTTAGCCATGGCAGCCTCCGAGGAGCGGAGAGACAAGTAGGCTTGGTTCGAGGGACCCGGTGGCCAGATGGATCAAGTGCGGTTCATATGGTGGCAAGAACGAGCAAGGGAACGTGGTTCCGGTGCGAGGTAGCGCTCACGACCGAAGCTCGTATGCGGACATGAAGCCTTTGCAAGGTAGCGGCTCACAACTGAAGCTTGCACGCGAGGTTTGGTGGTTTGGCCACAAGACCATCAGGTGGACGGTTTCCCTTGGTTTGGGCCTCAAAACCAAGGCCGAGGACTTGGCGTGGCGAAGTTGGGCCGAGGGGCTGCGGTTCCAGCCAGGGGCGGTTTAACCGCCCCCCAGGGGCGGTTTAACCGCCTCCCTCTGGGCCGGCCCAACTCGGCGTCGAGGAGCTTCGATCCGGAGGACACGCAGCGTGACTGCAAGGCTTGCGTCGGAGGGAAGCTAGCTTGCAGCGGAAGGTCTCCTAGCCGGAAAAATCTTCACGGAAAATGTCAAATTTGCCCCTGAGGGGTATGTATCACTTAGGGGTAGTTGTGTCATTAGAGTACCACCACTTGGACTATATAATAGACCCCTAAGGGTTGGTGGCTGCCATCCAACTAGTCTAGTTTATTTCCCTTGCACTTGAACTATTTTCCTTTAGTTTTTCCCTTTCTAGTTTTCTATAGGCTAGCAAGTGCTTCATCGGTGAAATCTTCAAGAGGGTATGATGAGGGAGGATAGCTAGCCTCTTTGTAAAGAAGTTGACCTCGTGATGTATGGAAGATTTAGCGTTTGCTCATCCTCTCTTGTGTGATTTCTTTGTTCATCATGTGGCTCTTTTGGTCACTTTGCAAGATTTTCGATTCCTTGTGTTTGAGGCCGTTTCTTTGTGGGATTGCTTGGGGGATTCATACATGAGGTCGTGGACACTCTTTTCCTGGTGATTAGCCCCCTCAAAACCCAAAGAATCGCTTCGGATTTGGGGATTTTTCGATGAACTCGGGGTGGATGTGTTCTTCACGAGATCTGAGATTCCGGGAGTTCTAATGAGTTAGAGGCCGAGATGTTTGGGGAATGTACTCTAATTGAGGTGTACATCGTCTCCCCAAAGTTTCGTCTCAAGAGCTCAAGCCGTTTGGGAGATCCATTCACGAGTTGACTTTTTCTAAGAGCTTCCAGGCCAGGGGGGTTAAACCGCCCCCTGGGAGGTTAAACCACCACCTAGGTGGTTAAACCGCCCCTAGGGAGGTTAACCCGCCCCTGGCTGAGAAGAGGTGGTTTTGTCTCGTTTCGGTTCGATTTTGATTCGATTTGCACGATTTGTTTTCCGCAGCTGTGATCATGTTCCTAGGGTCAGTAGCTTCTCAGTAGCTACGTGATCTTGGCAAGATCGTATTGCGAGGATTTGGAGTTGAGTTGGGTGAAAAGTCGAATTAGTTGAGAAGAAATTTTTATCGGCTCCCATTCACTCCCCCACCCCCTCTCTGGTCGCCTAGTCGGTCCTTCAGCCAGGTCTTTGTACTCTTGGGGTCCGACATCACTGAAGACCTGCCGTTCCAACATGGCACACCACTTGAAGAAGACGAGGAGAGTATCACAGAACTCCTCACCCCAACCACCACTGACTCTGTCGAGCCCAGTCGACAGGTGTTCATGGCCGACGCCGGAGGAGCAGCCGCAGCTGATGCTGACACTGAGGATTTCGAGGAGGAAGACGACCCACGTTGGGCGTTCGAGCTGGAGGCTGACATCTCTGAAGACGAACTCGCACCCGACGAAGAAACAGGAGAGCAAGCAGCGGCAAGGGAGACCCAAAACAACAAGAGGGCTCTACGACGCCCTGATGCCCGCGATCGCCGTCTCGCCGAGCGCAACCTCTCGCATGAATTCGCGAGGGTCGCGCGCTACGACTCCCCCATGGCCAATGCCATGGAGATCGCCTACCATATTCGAAGCTTACCAAGAACCCCTCAGTCTGAAGCTGCAGTCGATCGGATCAATGCCATGATCCGCACTCTCGACAAATCACACGCCACCTCATCGACACGCAGTGAACGGCCAGCTGCCAGTGAAGAAGTCAACAACAGCGCTCATCACCGCTCACGAGATAGACAACCCCACTCAATGGCTCCAAGTTGCCTGAGAGGCGCAAACCGTGGAGGAGGCGCAGTCCCAAATCGCCTAGAAGATAACCGCGCGACTTGACGAGACCAACCACGGCCCAATGCCAGTCGCAACAAGGGAGCCCGAGCCGCGTCCTCACACCGGCCAGCAAATAACGACGACCTTAGGAGAACCATCAACGCCAACCGCGAGGCACGATCCATCATCGACTCTAGAAGGTGCGATGAAGAGCGAGGCTACAAGGAAGAGGACGACGAGTACCCGATGTTCTCCAGGGACATCAGGATGGCGTCGTACCCGCATCCTTTCAAGCCAGCAGGCTTTCAGAGGTATGATGGCAAGACCTTCCCTGAGTCATGGCTGTGCATCTACTCTACATCCATAGAATACGTGGCAGCAATAATGCAATCAAGTGCCGATACTTCCCACTAGCACTCGAGCCCGCCCCGCTCACATGGTTCAAGAACCTGCCACGACGATCCATCGACTCATGGGAACGACTCAAGAAGCTGTTTGTGGTGAACTTCCAGGGCACCTACAATCAACCCAAGACTCGACATGACCTGGCCATGTGCAAGCAGCAGCCTAATGAAACTCTCCGTGAGTACATGCGCCGCTTCATAGAAATCAAGACCCTGGTGGTAGACGTATCTGATCGCGACTGCATCGACTTGTTTCAGAACGGCATCACAAACAAATACTTTGATAGGCAGTTTGGCCTGCATAACCCAAAGACTCTGGAAGCTCTACGCAACCAGGTCGAAGCATGGGCCGAACAAGAAGACCGCGACCTTGAGAAGTACGGTCCTCCCAACGGTAAGGAGAGGCATGACAAGGGAAACAACTCTAAAGCCCAGCAGAATTATCAGCACAACAAGCGCAAGCCCGATGATACAATCGCGACGCTGGACAACGCATGAGAAGCCAGAAGAAGAATTATCCTGGCAAGAGCGACGTTGAGAAGATCATGGATAGGCCATGCCCAATGCACCCAAAGCATAAACACACCATGGGCCAATGCTATGATCTCCAATGCACAGATACTCAGCAACCGCGTGAGGAAAAGGGCAAGAAGAAGCCAGCAAGGGAACCACTCGACCCTGCCACCAAGAACAAGGAGAAGGCGGATGACGAGGAAGATCAAGATGACAAGACGAACAGATTCCAAAAGGCGGACAAAGTTCTCATGGTCATCATCGGAGGCGACTACGGTTTCCCAACTCGGAGGAACCATAAGCTCGCCATGCGTCACGTCATGGCGGTCGAGCCAGCTGTCCCATGGTACTTAAAGAACTTGGAGGTCCCGATCACTTTCTCAAGAGAGGGCCAGTGGAACAGCTACGACGAACCAAGACAATTACCACTCGTCCTGGATCCCATGGTGGCGGGGTCAAAGCTCACCAAGGTACTTATCGACGGCGGTGCCGGGCTGAACGTGTTATTCTCCGGCACTCTGAAGAGGATGGGCCTCGACATCAAGAAGCTGCTGACGACCACAGAATCCCCGTTCTACGGCATCGTTCCTGGTAATGGTAGTCTCCCACTTGGCCAAGTCACATTACCAGTAACGTTTGGCACTCCGGTGAACTTCAGGACAGAGTACGTCAAGTTCGAGGTGGCAGACTTTGAAACTTCATATCAAGCCATCCTCGGACGTCCTGCATTGGCCAAGTTCATGGCCATCCCCCACTATGTCTACCTCGTCCTCAAGATGCCAGGACCCAAGGGCGTTATCTCCCTCCGTGGCGACTTGAGGCGATCGAACGACTGCGACAGAGAAGCTGTAGGGTTCGCAGCCACCACTCAGGTGCCGAACTCTATGGCTCAAATCTTTGCGGCCGCTCAAAATCTCAGGAAGACAGAGCTCGAGATTCCTACAAAGGAGTCAGGGACACTCAAGGCGACCACCCCTGACGATGTGGCAACAAAGGACGCAGAGTTGATGGAAGGCGACCAGTCCAAGACCACCAAGATTGGGGCTGGCTTAACTCCAAAATAGGAAGACGCGCTCGTCAGGTTCCTGCAGTCTAACCGCGACATCTTCGCGTGGAAACCCGCGGACATGCCATGGGTGCCAAGGGAGCTGATCGAGCACAGCCTGAATGTCGACCCAAAAGCAACTCCGAAGAAGCAACGATTGCGACAATTTGCATCTCACAAATGCGACGCAATCAAGAAAGAGCTTGCGAAACTACTCGCTGCGGGATTCATCAAGGAAGTCTTTCACCCCGATTGGCTAGCAAATCTAGTCTTGGTGAGAAATAAGAACAACTACGAGTGGCGGATGTGCGTCGACTACACCGACCTGAACAAGCACTGCCCCAAGGACCCTTTTGGGCTCCCGCGCATCGACCAGGTTATCGACTCTACTGTTGGCTGCGCTTTGCTTTGCTTTCTTGATTGCTACTCGGGTTATCACCAGATATCTCTGAAAGAGGAGGATCAAATCAAGACAGCGTTCATCACTCCCTACGGGGCCTACGCCTACACTACGATGTCTTTCGGGTTGAAAAACGCCTGAGCGACTTATCAGCGTGCTATCCAGCTCTGCCTTGAGAAGCAACTACACTGCAATGTGCAAGCATACGTGGATGACGTGGTCGTGAAGACCAGGAATCCCGATGATCTCATTGCTGACCTGGATGAAACTTTTGCTTCTTTGCGGAAGTGGCATTGGAAGCTTAACCCAACGAAGTGCGTTTTTGGAGTACCCTCTGGGAAACTACTCGGGTTCATCATCAGTCACCGAGGCATTGAGGCCAACCCGGAGAAGATCAACGCTATCACTGCTATGGAGGCTCCAAAGACGATCAAGGACATCCAGAAGCTTAGTGGGTGCATGGCGGCACTGTATCGTTTCATCTCACGACTCGGAGAAAGAGGCTTGCCCTTCTTCAAGCTCTTGAAGAAGGGAGACAAGTTCCAATGGACGGAGGAAGCGGCAGCAGCATTGACGGATCTTCAGCAGCATCAGCAAAAACCGCCAATACTAACTGCCCCGCACGAAGATGACAAAGAGCTGCTACTCTACATCGCAGCAACCACTCATGTGGTGAGCACAGCGCTGGTCATTGAGAGGATTGAGGACAATCACGCATATCCCGTGCAGAGGCCAGTGTGCTTCGTTAGTGAAGTACTCACAGAGTCCAAAGCCCGATACCCGGCAGTGCAGAAACTACTCTACGCACTACTCATCACGTCAAGGAAGCGGCACCACTACTTCCACACATACACCATCTCAGTGGTCATGGATGTTTGGCCTGGGAGAAATCTTACACAACCCGAGACGCCACTGGGCAAATTTCAAAGTGGGCAGTCGAGCTCTCGAGCACTCAGCCATCAAGTTCAAGTCCAAGAATATGGGGATCAGTCGGACTCTTAGCCTTGGCAAGCAACTGCCTGTCAACCTCGGAAGACTTCAACTTCGAGAAAAGCTCATCAACAGAAAGAGTCTCATAGTTTGCCGACTCCATGATCGCCTCAACCTTGGCACCCCACACGGATCTATCAAGTGCTTGCAGGAGCTTGATAGCTCGGTCATGATCCGAGTATGGGAGCACGGTAATGTTGGCTTTCATGTTGTTGACAATCGAAGTGAAACGCTGAAACAAAGCATCAACCGACTCTCCAGGCAAATGAGCAAAGTTCTCATACTCTCTCCTGTACATCGAGAAAAGCCTAGCCTTGACATGGCTATCACCACCGTGGGCTACCTTGAGCTTCTGCCAGATCTGGCAAGCTAGGTCCTCGCCCAAAACACGCTCAAACTCCTCGGCGGACAAAGCACGGAACAAGTAGTCAACAGCTCGGGCATTCGCCTCAAATCTCTCCTTTGCATCCTGGGCATCTAAGTTGGTGGGATTGACATAGTTTTCATCTTTCGTCACATCCCACAGCAATTTTCCTTTGCCTCGCAAGAAAGCGCCCATACGCGCAACCCAGTTCGGGTAGTTCTTCCCATCGAAGTGCGGAGGCCCGGAACCCCGATCTTGGTACGCCATCTTTGGATCTTAGACTGGTTAGAGTCGCAAAGACCCGTAACCGGCTTTGATACCAATTGAAGGACCGAAACGGCGACCAGAGAGGGGGGGAGTGAATGGGAGCCGATAAAAATCTTTCCAAACAATCCGGCTATTCTCCCAAAACAACTCCGAAACCTCCGAGAGCAATCTTGCCAAGATCACGTAGCCACTGTCAAGCTACTGACCCTAGGAACAAGAAACGAGCAGCGGAACTTGAACCAATCGAAACGAACACCAAAACGACCCGAAACTCGGCTCGATCTAACACACCCAGGGGGGGGGCGGTTAAACCGGCCAGGGGGGCGGTTAAACCGCCCGGGCCTGGGAGCCTCGGGAGAAAGTCAAAACAAAAGTGGATCTCCCAAACCGCTTGAGCTCTTGAGGCGAGATTTTGGTCAGATGATCTAGACCTCCAGTGGAGTGTTTTCCCAAAAGATCTCGGCCTCTAACTTAGTACAACTCCCGGAATCGCAGATCTCGCGAAGAACACCATGACCTCGAGTTCATCCCGAAAATCTCAAAACCAGAGCGATTCTCGGCGTTTGGGGGCAAGGGATCACCAGCAAAAGAGGCACAAGGCACTCATACGTGAATCCCCCAAAGAAATCCGAGAGAAAATGCTCGGGAACAAGAAGAACGAAAATCCCCCAAAAATAGCTCCGAAAATACCCACGAAAATAGAAAAAGGAAAGGGAGCTCGGGAAATCAAATCATGGCACAAAGATGAGCAGCACAAACTCAATCACATAACCATGAATTCACCTATACAAACTAGGAATGATTCGAAGTAGTTCTAGGTGGAGGGGATGAAGGGAAAAAACAAGTTCAAAGTAAAACCTAAAGAGATAACTAGAGAGATGACAGCCACCAGCCCTGAAGGGGCCTATTAGTAGTCCAAGTGGTGGTGTCCTAAAGACTAAACTACCCCTAAGCGATACATACCCCTCAGGGGCAAATTTGACATTTGGTCTTCAGATATTTTCCGGCTCGGGCACCTTCCACTGCAAGCTAGCTTCCCTCCGACGCAAGCCTTGCAGTCACGCCGCGTGTCCTCCGGATCGAAGCTCCTCGACGCCGTTCTTGGGCCAGCCCAGGGGGGGCGGTTAAACCGGCCCTAGGGGGCGGTTAAACCGCCCCTGACAGCCCACACAGGCCTAGCTGCCCAAGTCCGCCTCGTCGAGTCCTCGGTCCTTGGTTTTGAGGCCCAAACCAAGGGAAACCGTCCACCGATGATTTTGTGGCCAAATCACCAAACCCCGCGCGCAAACTTCGGTTGTTAGCCGCCACCTTGCGCCGGCTTCTTGTCCGCGTACGAGCTTCGGTTGTGAGCCGCTACCTCGCACCGGAACCACGTCCCCTTGCTCGTTCTTGCCAGCATGTGAACCGCACTTGATCCACCGGCCACCGGGTCCCTCGAACCAAGCCTACTTGTCTCTCCGCTCCTCGGAGGCCGCCATGGCTAAGACCTTTCGCGCCTGTTCTTCACCTGCACCAATGCAACCAAGCCGCATTCTACACCTGCAATACTTGAGCCAAGGGAAACGTCAATCCACACCACGTTGTCAATCACTCATCACACAAGAAAGCGACCATCCACCGGTCCTCGGACACACCGGGTCCTCACAATTAAGTTGCAAGTCTTGGCAGACTTCATGGCTGAGTGGCGCGAGAATCAAGTGGATATCCCGGTCGGCAGACCAGAACATTGGATCATGTACTTCAACGGCTCTCTAAAGCTCGAAGGCGCCAGCGCGGGAGTACTTTTTATTTCACCCAAGGGCGACCAGCTCAAGTACGTTCTGCAAATCTTTTGGAAGGTGTCCAACAACGAAGCAGAGTACGAGGCGTTGCTGCATGGGTTACGACTGGCAATTTCCCTGGGAATCAAGCGATTGATGGTATACGACGACTCATTTGTCATCGTCAACCATTGCAACAAGGACTGGGACTGCCAGAAGGAAAATATGGATGCTTACTGCGAGGAAGTATGCAAGTTGGAGAACAAGTTCGCAGGACTCGAGTATCATTGGGTAGCCCATGACGACAACGTCGCTGCTGACGTGTTATCCAAGTTGGGATCCACTCATGCAGAAGTCCTAGCGGGAGTTTTCGTTCAGGAACTCTGCAAAAGGATGATCGACTTCGAGAAGTCAACTCCTGCCAACAATGGTGACCACAGACCAGATCGAGAGGTCCTAATCATCGAGGAAGACTGGCGTATCCCTTTCATCGAGTACATGAAGAACAAGGCTCTCCCTCTGAACAAGACAGAAGCTGAGCAAATCCTGTGACGGTCAAAAGAACTATCTATTGATTGGAGATCAGCTATAAAGAAGAGGACTATACACCAATGTAGCTATGCAGTGTGTCCCAAGAGCAAGAGGTAAAGGAATTTTACAAGAAATACACGACGGTGCGTGTGGGAATCATGCAGGATCACGCACAATGGTCGGAAAGGCGTTTAGAGCAGCTTTCTACTGGCCTACAGCTCTGCAGGACGCAGAGGAGATTGTTCGCAAGTGCTCCGGGTGCCAATTCTTCGCCAGACAGCAACATGTGCCTGCACACAATTTGATTGCTATTCCTCCATCATGGCCGTTTGCATGCTGGGGGCTGGACATGGTGGGCAAGCTCACGACTGCTCCGGGTAACTTCACACACGTGCTGGTCGCCATCGACAAATTTACCAAGTGGATCGAAGTCAAACCAGTCACAGATATATCAGCAGCAAAGGCCATAGGGTTTATTACTGATTTGATGATCAGGTATGGCTGTCCTCATCGCATCATCACAGATCTGGTTTCTAATTTCAACAGCTACGAGTTCAAAGACCACTGCGAGAGGCACGACATCGAAGTTGTTCACGCATCAGTAGCTCATCCCAAGGCCAATGGACAAGTCTTGAGAGCCAATGGTATGATTCTGGACGGTTTGAAGAAGCGATTGTTTGAACACGACAAGAAATATGGCAGAAAGTGGATCTACGAGTTGTGCCATGTAGTCTGGGGGCTTCGTACTCAGCCTTGCAAGCTCACCGGCCACTCGCCATACTTTTTGGTCTACGGATCGGAAGCTATCTTACCAGTCGATCTCATGTACAAATCATCACGAGTGGAGCAATACAATGAAGGCATCGCTGATGACACGGGACGATTGGAGATTGATTTGATTGAGGAGGAACGCTGCACAGCATTGCTAAATTCTTCTCGATATCTTCAGGGATGCGGCGCTACCATGACAGAAACGTCCAGGAGAGATCGTTCAATGTCGATGACTTGGTATTGCGCAGAATTCAGAAGACCATGGGTCTGCACAAGCTTATGTCTTGCTGGGAAGGACCTTTCATCGTCCATAAGGTGACAGGACCCGAGTCGTATCGTTTGAAGAACAGCCAAGGAGTAGAAGAGAGAGATTCTTGGAACATCGAACACTTACACAAGTTCTATGCTTAGAGTTCTTCTTTTGAGTCAGTCAGAGTCTGTAAATACTTTTGGGATTCATGGTTGAGTCATCAAGATTGAATAAAGTGGATTTCAAGTTCTCAGCATCTGATCTCTCGCCTATTATTGAAGTAAACGCTTTTGTTGTCTTATAAGACTACTCTAGCTCATTTAAACTCCAGAGTTCCTTTTGATACTTGTTGATACAACAATATACATAAGCTAAAATCCGAAGAGTCACTAATACGACTACCAGGATCCCTGAGTACTTAGTTTTAACTAAGACTAGGCTGAGCACCTGTAGAGGCTAGCTAGCCTTAGAAAGCATCTACCTACGGGTACTTTACCAGGATCCCTGAGTACTTAGCTTTAACTAAGACCAGGCTGAGCACCTGTAGAGGCCAGCTAGCCTTAGAAAGCATCTACCTTCTGGGACATTAAAATTTCTTCCAAGTTTGTTGATTTTTACTCATGAGTACATCACAACTTGAAGAGACAACTATATAAGTCTACTAAATTCTAATTCTTTGAGTACTGATTTAACAGTACTTCAGAGTCTCTACTCTAAGAAGAGTAGTGATTTTCGAGGCATATGGGTGCCAGAACTGCACAAAGAAGTCATAGTTCACATATACATAAAGTATGTTACAAACATTAAGTACTCTCATATTACACAATTGTGGCAAACAACTCTGTTCTTACAGGGTTACAAGTTACTGCAACTTTAAGTTTTCTACAACCTCTGCTGCTATGGGCTCGAAGTGCTTCAGATGCTCTTCGAACTTGGTCTTCTCGCAGTCATCAGCTCTACCCGTCGGGACATCATCTATCTCCGCCTCTGGGTAAAATGACTAGATGACTGCCAGCACATGATCCGCCACATAGCAATAGTTTTCTTCAAATATGCTGCGAACTTGCTGGGGGCTTCTTGGATGTGTTGTAAGAGTGGTTTCCCAGACTCTTCAGGAGCATCATGATCAATGAAGTTCACCAGAGTAGTCGCCGCCTTGACAAGTTCAGCATGTTTGGCCTTTAGAGCCTGGTACTCCTCTCTGACTACTTTGCCTTTTTCCAAAGTGTCCTTGAGGGTGGAATCTGATTGCTCCAGCATCTTCATGGCTTGATCATACTCTGTCATAAACACGTTATGAGTCTCATACAGCGCAGTATAATCACGGAAGAGTTTTTCCTTTTCTTCTGTGACTCGATACATACCATTTTGCCACGAAGTGCATCCGTCCCTGAGCTTCATGTATGCCGTCATATGATCTCCGCAAGGATATGGTTTCAGTATAAAACAACAAAATTACAAGTCATGGAAGAATTTTTTGAACAAGGAGACTCACCGGTATTGGTTTTTGTCAATGTCTGATTCCTTTTCTTCAGCCGTTCTTCTTCGGCTTTCCATTGTTCTTGGCGGGTGGTATACTCCTTCCGCACTTCCTCCTACTCTTGATGAGTGGATAGCTTCTCTGCCTGGACTGAATCAAACTGTAGAGATAATTTTGCCAGTTGCTCCTTGCTCTTGGTCAAATCGATTTCCAATTTATGAGCCCGAATTGATGCGTCTGACATCGCATACAAGGCTTGAGATTTCTTCTTGGAGCGAGCGGCCAAGTCCTGCAAAAGTTTATTAGATACAATTTGGCATCGACTATTGATTGGATAGCTTTGGATAGACTCATTACCTCTACATATTTAATTGAGCCCTCTGCCAGGTTTGCAATTCTCCTTTGCGACTCGACGAAGGCCCAATCGCGTCGGCGTCCAGCAGAGGATCTTCAAACAACTCGGCTGCTCCTGGCATGGCAGCGCTTACATATGACTCGATGATTTCTTCAGTTGTCCCAACCCGACTAGAAGTTGGAAGGAATTGAAGTCCAATGGTTTTCACCAGTACGGGTTGGGCACTCGGTTGCGCCGTTTGCTCTTTGTTTTCGGCCTCCTTGTTGGTGAGCAATGGAAAGTCACGAGCTACATCCATGGCTTGACCAATTGACTCTGTCATGGTGGGTGCGGCTTGGTCTTCTTCTGCGGCAGACTTCTCTGGAATGTGTCCTGACGATATGAGTGGAGTATTTGCCGGCAGAGTGGGCTCCTTTACTATTGATATGCTCTGTTCTTGCTCACCGGGAGTGGATTGCACTGGTTCTGGTCGTGGCACTTTGGCCGACACCTTGGCTTTCTTCCTCGGCGGCAATGGAGCGGATTTTCTACATTGACAAGTGGATACTACTTCAAATTACTACTCTAAATACGGCTAATGCTTGATTATGAGTATAATTGATTACCTCTTGGACTTCTTGTTTGGCATTTGTGGTTCGCCAAATACTAGTGAAGGAATAATGTTTTCACTGGCACTTGACTCCAGAATTTTCTTCGGGCTCGCGGGTGATGAATCACCCATGGCCTCGGCTCTGGATCTCTGGGACTGGTGATATGCTGGGGGCTACGACTTCGCATGCTGTGTCCTTCAATGGGCTCGGGGGCTTCGAGCTCACTTCAGACTGATTCTTCGGACCCTCATCATCGCCATCCCTACATTTTGTAGGAATTAATACACATCAATGAGTGGTAATTTAAAGTACTCTTGCTTTGGGACTGGTGTACTCACTAGTATACTTACCGGGGGTTGTCGCTGACAGTCGACTCGGTGGAAGCTGTTTTCGCAGCGATGGTCTTGCGCTTGCGGGCAGCTCTTTTCTTTCGTGCATCTGCTGGAAAGGATATGTCCTTGCCTCTATCCAGCAGATATGCATTAGAAGTGCCTTGATCACCATCCTTTGCATGAGGCATAACTCGGAAGTCTTCAAAATCACTCGAGTGGAGTGATGACTCTGATTCATCAGAGCCTTGCATCGGTGGTGTGGCAGAACCGCTCAAATTAATCCGGCTTAAGTGCGCTAACCTTCCTTTGGTCATCACGCAATTAAAACAGATTAAGATGTCGATCTGTCGGGTTGAGCCCGATGCAACCACGAACAATTACCTCGATCGAAATGAGTCGTGCAATTACTCACTCGAAGGTGAGACCCAGAGATTACAACAATCCACAATTAATTAAAGGTCCCAATTGAGGTACTTTATTACAAACAGTTCAATGCATACGGTAGCAATGTACTCAGAGTTTTGAAATGCAGCGGAAACAATTATTTATTCGAAACGACCGTGACATCACGTGAAGCGGTCGTGACATCACTCAGAAGCATCCTCGTCCCATACAACGGTCCAACCAGGAGGAAGGGTGGTTGGCCAGGTAAGACTTGCAACCATATCCTCAAGAGCACTTCCTGAAAACAATTCAACAAGCAAGGCTAAGTATACTAATACTCAGCAAGACTTACCCGTCAGGTGAAAACTACATCACCGACTCCTAGACATATAAGGCTTTTGGCTGGTGGGTTTGTTTTGCCAAAGAGCGACTAAGAGTGGGTCCTTGCTTTCAATATTTTAGCATCAAGTTCTAGTTCGAATTTAACCATTATAGGTAAGCAACCTGTACTAACCAAGCAAGTGGAGCAAGCAATTAAGCCAGCATCAGGTTTCTTTCCATCGTCATGTTCCATTTCTTACTCAATGCGGCAGTACGGTCAAGTAGTCTCATTAGCTGCGAGAAACAGACAGTTCGAACCGATTTCTTAACCTTGCAAGGGGGACCCAAACACACGGATCATCGCACTCAGCCAAAGGCTAGCGCTACCAGGTAGTTTCCAGCAATCCTTCAGTTGCGTCCAGAGCCAAACTCCCCTTGGCATACAAAGTCCAAGGTCGCCCGAACCGAACACTTGCGCCCTTCGTACCCACATGTTCGAGGCATGGGGAAGAAGTTCCCGATAGGAGCAGGAAAAAGTCCGCACACCGGATTCATGTAGGTACTAAACTTACCAACCCCATAGAATCGATAAGTGCTTGGTACGTTCAAAAACTTAACCAGCAGTACCGTACCTTTCGACCTTAACCAATTTTAGCATACATGGACGGGACATCTACATGACCAAAAATCCCCACCCGTGATCCTTATGATTCCAACATAAGTAAGGCAGGTAATTCCTATATCTCGCGAGTGACAGGAAATCACTCGACTTTTACCGAGTTCTTATAGCATGGCAGCTATCGACCTATCACATTAGTATTGCAAAGCATAGGTACCTGGGATCATGCAACTAAGGTTTCAATTCAACTCCTGAAACGTAAATGCGCAAGCAAACTTAACAAACATAGTTGCAAGAGTTGAAACATAGGACATGCTCCGGGGCTTGCCTTCGGGCATGATCTTAGTTTGGGACTCCTCCGCAGTTGTGTTCAAGTCTTGCTCGACCCGACGGCGTTCACTTCTCCTTCAGCTTGGCCTTCTCCTCCAGCGTGTACGAGTTCGTAGTCGCCGTCGGCGAGGACTTGTTCTACACGAAATGCATATGCAATTAAGAGTATGATCTTGTATCGAGCCATCACTATTGCAAAATGATAGACCCGGGGTGTATTGAGTGACACATTCACCTTGACAATTTTGGTCTGACCTTCCCTTTCTTTAATTAAGTTTGTGATTACTCATTAAAGTACTTGGGGTGTGTGGGGGTGATTGTGTACACATCTATTAAGATTTAACTTGATTTCTCCAGAAAACAGCAAGGTGTGGGTGGTGACGTTTTTAGCTCTTTTAAATGGCTTAAAGAGGTGACTTATTATTATTTAGCCATTTAAGCAATGAAAATTGAATAAATTATTCTGGCAGTTTGGTTCATGATTTTAATGTAAGAAAATTACAGTATACTCTTGGTGTGTTGTTTGATTTACTGACAAAAAACCAGACCAAGGTCATGCATACATTGACCACAATAAATTAGAAAAGAACAGCATACTAATATCAAGAATAAATCCTAATAAATCACACTTTTATCAATTGGTCCTTAGCAAATTACTAGAGCTTACACTAGTCTAAACAAGCTCACACACAAAAGGGTAGATTCAAAAGATCAAAAGATCTTGCTGTTTGAATCTATTAGGTTCAAACTGTTATAAATTAAAAGAGCAAGTTAGCCAGCCCGAACTAAGCTCTACTTTTTACTAGATACTCACCAAAGCATTATAGAGCTACTGCAAAAAGAATAAGCTCAGAAACTGTACAGATTAATTATTAAAAACTTTTGATCCAGATGTGCACTGACAGCCTAAACAATTAATAACTAAAAATCTAGTGTGTAACTTCGTGCCAACTTTTTACAGAAGTCTAAACGTATCATCAGCTACAACATACCCAAAATTAGGACAAACAAGGCAGTAGATTTCGAACTATGCACAAATTTAAGTTTGAACAGGTTCGAACTTAGTTTGAAATCTGCACAGGAAACACCTATACATGCTTTCTATAAAAGATAGAACACAACATAGGGAGTCCAACAAAATTGAGTTTGCATTTTTCTGATTTTTAACCGATTTAACAGGATCTCAGATTTCAAACCTAGATCTATACAATCTATTCACAGATTAGCCCCTAGAAACTTGCAGAAAGGACCGTGGAAAGATCTAAGACTTTGCAATGCGGTCCCTAGGCATGGCCGGCCGTGGGTTTGGCCGGAATCTGGCGTTGTGGGGCCACGGGGTTGGACGAGATCATGCTAGGGTTGCTCACCGCCTCACCTCGAGCAGATCTGGTGCAGAGAGCTCGGTCGGAGGTGGAGCGACGGCGGCGGGAGGCGGAGCGGTGCGGCGGCGGCTCTGTCTCCCCCAATGCCGGCGACAGCGGTGGCGAAGAGGAGCAGCTGGGGCTCTGGGAAGCTAGAGTGGGGGCGTGGGCGAGCTCTAGTGGTGTTGGACGACAGAGGAGCAGCCTAGGCGTCCATGTCAGAGGCCGGCCGCCGCGTGGCGAGCGCGGTCGGGCGCGAACTCGAGCGCCGGCGCGTGAACGTCGTTTCGTCGAACATCTGTCGGGCGTCTGTTCAAACACGAATTTCTCCAAAATGTTGAACTGAAGTTCAAAATCTCCAAAAAGCAAAGTCATGTCCCAGACTACCAGCTACAAGTTTTGTAAAGGTAGACCAAGGAAAAAGTGAGTGGATTGAGGGAAAAAACGAGAGGAAAACCGGTGAACTTTTGTGCCGGCCAGCAGTGAACTTCTGAAGATCTGCTGAATTCGACTGAGTTTTAAGGTGTCTTCCACTTAAAATCTCGAAATGAGACAATTGACAAAAATGTGTCCCATTTAAAACTGAACAACTTTTGTATTGGTCGATTTTCAAGTTCTTAAGTGAAAATTTGAATCTAAACCATGCCAACCAGGAAAGGTCCAAAGTTCATCGGGATGCAAAGGGTTTTGGGTGGACTTTCCTTAAGTGAGAATCTAGGTGGAGCTTAATTACACCTAATTAGGCTAAGGCACAAGGTTTAGCAGGTGATTAAGTGAATTAAAACACCTAGATTGTCACAGGTGGTTTCCACAGGTGAGATGGAATTGAGAATTTGGGATCCGCACCTGTTGGAATTTGATCAGGCATGATGGGCCATGAGAAATACAAATCCACATCTTCCTGCGCAATCAGAAATCATTACTATCAGAGTGGTAATTTTACGGGTATAGTAGTGTATATGATATACCGCGAGTACTATACTTACAGGTTTGGGTGGATTTGTGGCATCAAAGAGCTTGGGGAGATATGGTATAGCGTCAACCTTTGGCATCAACATCTGCACCTGCTCCATGATCTCCTCTTCACTGAGTTCTTCACGACTCATTCTGGACAGATCTTCTTGTCTTTTGTACTCGAAGCCCCCGTGGTCTTTTTGCGCGAGTGGTTGCACTCGGCGTTTAATCCATGAATACACCACGGAGGCTCCGGTCACACCTTCTTGTTTCAGCTTGGCAGTGCGGGAGAGTAGTTCTGGGATTTGAATGTTCTCTACAATGGTGGGTAGACTCTTCCACTCGGGGAAGTCTACTGGAGCAACTCCGGTCCACTCAGGCAGTTTGGGCTCATAGTCTCCAACATACCACCACTGCTCTTTCCATCCCGAGTTGCTGCTGAACATATCGTACTCGAGATCAATGTCCTTCACATCTTGACGCAACTGGAAGCCAACTCTGCCAACAGGGCATGTGGCATCTTTCTTGGGTTGCACTGAAAGAGCCTCCTGAATTGCTGGAAGTGCGGCCTAATTCCCAAGAATGCCTCACAAAAAACACATAAATAGAAATCTGAAGAATTCCATTTGGTGTCAGATTTGGCAGTTCTAGCCCATAGAAAAACAAAAGACCTCGAAGGAAATCACAAGTCGGGAGGCCTAATCCCATCAAGATAAAGTGGCTAAACATCAATGTTTTATCCACAGGAACCATTAGGGCCTTCTCATTTGGATCTGGGATCTCCCATAACAATACTTGCTATTCCTTAAGAAATCCATCAGCAACCAACTTCTGGAGATGATCCTCGGTTACCTTGGATGCTTTCATGTAGGTGTTGGGCATCGGATGAGGTCTCTTCTGCAACTTGCCGCACTTTGGCGACGGCAGCTTCACTTCCTTTTCGCGGGATTCACCAGGGCTTGTCCTCTTGTCCTTCTTGATGTCATCTTGGTTGATGATTGGAGGCGACCCTGATGGCTAGATCTGAGAATGGAGGGCTTTCGCTCGGGTCTCGCGGATTACTTCGCTCACTGGGGATTGGCAGCGCTTGCTTTGGCGGCGGTAAGGGTTTTGTTTGCCCTGACAGTCCGGATAAGTACTGGTGGGCGCACCGTTTAGCATTCACAGCTACAGTTAAAGGTTATTTCCATTTTTTAGGAAATGTATTTAAAATTAATTGATAATTCCAGGGGTAACCTGGGAATACAATTATTTTTATTTTCCTTTACTCTAAAAATTTTGGATTTATCTCTTTTCTACTCTCAAACTACTCTGTCACTCTTGAGACTTGATCCTTTTCTATATGTACATATAGTTCAAGGCTCGGGGGCTGCAGGGTAGTAAAGGAATTGGGATTTTATTTTTTGTGAAGAATGAAGACTTAATCAAGACCCTCGACTCGATCCTGTGATTCGAACCAAGGCTCGGGGGCTACTTGATATCAAGTGCAATTTTTAAAATTGCACCTTTCAAGACCAGATGAAGATTCAAGATTCTGTAGACCCTCAACCTGATTCTTCGATTCAACTTAAGGCTCGGGGGCTATTCCATATGGAGTGCAACTTTCGTCGCACCCCATATAAAAGATTGAAGATTACAAAATTGATCAAGATCAGTGGGGCATAAGCACCTCATGGCCTCGCGACAACCAAGGACTTCCAAGATTGAGCAAATACTCGAAGCACTCGAAAATGTACTCGGTGGATTTGGCAAGTACTCGGTTGATAACAAAGCTCGACGATGAAGCGCTTGGGGGCTTGTTGGAGGTACAACCATGGGCCTACAAGGACGCAAGGACTCTCCTCGTTATGGAAACCAGTCGTATGACTTGTAAACTACTCGGATTGACTTGTAAAGCACTCTACGAGTTGTATTAGGTTAGGATTCTGCTCGGAACCGACCTTGTAACCCTGCCCTCCGTGTATATAAGGCTGGGCAGGGACCCCCTCCAAAGAACACGTATCATTGAATACAAACCACCATACAGGACGTAGGATATTACGCTATCTCTGCGGCCCGAACCTGTCTAAAATCCTGAGTCTCTTGGCCTTTGCGTTCCTGATCTCGACGAAAGCTCACCTGAACTCTACTACCTCGGGATACCCCTCGGTAGGATCGACAGTAGAACACCGACACAGCGGGGGGCATACGGCTCAAGAAAATGAACTGGGAATTTGGGGTTAGGCTTTGGGGGTTGGGGGGTTGGGGTTACCTGTGGATTTTGGGTCTAGAGGGAGCTTTAGGGAGGTCGTCGGCCGGCGGTGGTGGTGGGAGAGACGGCGGTGGCAGAGGCGGCAAGGGCGCCGCCGGAGCGGGTGTTGGAGGACCCCCGATGGGCGGCGGGAGCGGCGGGGCTTCCGGCTCAAATGGATTCGCGTTGGGCGGCGGAGGTGGGCGGCGGTGGGGGCCAGGCGAAGTTGCGAGGAAGACGAAGAGATGCGTCATGAGGTAGAAGATGGCGTGCGGCGTGTGCTGTCCACTGGGAATAGATAGGAAGGAGAAGATTGATCCTGAGCGTTTGATGGAGATCTAACGGTCCTCAGCAGCGATTGTAGGGGACTCATTTTTCAGTCAATTGAACAGGAGACACGTCCTTTATAAAGACCTAAAGAGGTGATACATAGCGAAGTCCGCAACTCAAGAAACAAAAAAGGAAATGGAAAATATCAACCAAATTACAAATGAAAATCTAGCCATGATAGCGTAGCCTGCTTGTCTGTTTCTTTTGCTCTTAGGATAACCAAGACAAAATCTTTTTTGAATCTTCGTTTGCAAGAGAGAACGTCTGGCTGAACCCCTTTGAAGATCAGATCATTTCTAGCCATCCAGATTGTCTAGCACATTAGAATAACTAGTCGTCATCCCGTGCATTCGCACGGGCTAGTTTTGAAATTGTAATGGGCAATGCCCTTGGTGCACCCGATCTATGTGCTGCTCATCGTTTGCATATTATAGCTACAAATGCAAGTTTGCATGGATAATTTTTAAAACGTAGTTAAGTATGTGATAGAATCGTTTCTCAAAAAAAAAGTAACCTCATTAATATTGATACTTATCGACGGGTTACGGCTTCATCAGCCTTGGATGGCAGACATCATCGTTGGCTTGTTGCAATGCTTGATGGTTGTACGCTGAAGGCTGTAATAATGGTCATCCTATCGCCCCTGTGGCTTCACCACGGTACCTATATTATTTTGGCGAATATAGCATTCTGATGATATTGCAAGGAAGAAGCTTAAAGATCAAATTAGTGTGGGTTTGACAGCTATATGCTGGGCAATATGGTTGAATAGAAATGATATGGTTTTCAATCGTTCTAAATCTAACACGTTCATGCAGGTAATCTTCAGGGCTACATATTGGACCCGCGCATGGTTGTTGTTGCTTAAGGACGAAGAAGCAAGATCAATTTGAAGAATGCCTGCCGCCTCTTGGAGACGGTCGTCATGCAAATGTTTGCTGGTTTTGGTTGGAAGTTCTCAAATAGAATTGCGGCGTAGCTGTCTTGTTTTGTTTGTAACCTTTTTATCTCCTTCATGCACTCTTTGGAGTGATTTGTGAGCCTAAGAGCTCCCCCCTGTAATGAACCGTTGTGTACACCATTTCGATGGTGTAGAGGCCGGGACCTGTGTTCCATTATTAAAAAAAATACAACCT
Source organism: Urochloa ruziziensis (assembly GCA_015476505.1). Taxonomy (NCBI): domain Eukaryota; kingdom Viridiplantae; phylum Streptophyta; class Magnoliopsida; order Poales; family Poaceae; genus Urochloa; species Urochloa ruziziensis. The sequence continues at coordinate 33,206,919 of CM027120.1, read as the reverse complement.
TCCCCTTAACAGTACAATTGTGACTTTTCAGCTCACAATTGTACTGTTAAGATAGACTCAATCCCGATCCAACAGGATCCCTGTCAGCGTTGTCTCCTTCTTCAGGCCAGTTTCTCTGTTCACGATCAGCGTCATGTAATCCTGGTTCATCTTAATTTAGGGAAGGTTTTTGGTGGAGAGAACATCACTTCCGTAAAGAGATAAAGATATGGGAAACAGACGATTTTTGGCATGAACATTTTGTGGCGTTAGATTTCTTTTAATGTGTCAGGCTTGCCTTGGTCCATGTCTCCTTATGCGTGGCACATATTGTTAACGTTGTGGACGACCAAAAATAATTTGAGACAATTAAAGACTTCCACGTGCAGGACAAACATTCAAGTTTACATTCTTTTATTTGGAATTTTGCAACCGTGGCATGCATGGACTGAGCTACACGATAGGAAAAAACTGCTACTTATGTTCTCGATATATTTCTTTTGTGGTGGGTATCGTTTGATCTGAACCATTGGAAGTCATCCTCGTGAAAAATATATGGTCAGATATTTTTCTTTTTCTCCGATTAACGTGGGAATTTCTAGAGAGTCTGTGATTAGTATAGATATAGAATAGATAGATAGATTATCTCCATGAAAAAAGGCTGTTATATCTGCCCTTTGAAACCCTCAAACACCATCAAAGGATGTGTATGTTTATGTTAAAATGAAGACCAGTAGGCCCCAGCAACATTGTGCGAAGCTACAGGAAAGAAAGAGATGATCCAAGGATTTTTCTGTCACAGTCTGGCATAAGACACAATCATAAGATTTTAGTTCCATATTATTCCTTGCCGAGCCTGTCCTTTAGGAGTAGCGAGAAAAAAAAAACTTGTGTTTAGGTTGTCATTTGCTTTTCCAAAGCCATCTATCTATACCTATACTAATCACAGACTCTATAAAAAATCACACATTAATCGGAGAAAAAGAAAAAAGGTTAACCGTTAATTCATAGTTGGACTGAATAATGATCGTCCAGATCAAAAGATAGATATATAGAAGTAAATTTCCCACGGCACATTCACGTATTGTTTATGGACTCTTCACCTTGAGCGTGATTGATACGAGACTTTACTACTTATGTATTGGTGTTCGACTGTTAGCTGCTGGCAATTAAAACAAGTACGTCAATAAATGATGCGTTGCTCCGAGTTCTCCACAACGGCACCTTCCATCAACACGGCCGCCTCATACCGAGATCCCAATTCTGCGTGTGACCGCAAGAAACATGATTTGCGCTCGGTGGCTTTTGCGGCGAAAGTCATCCACGTGTGTGGGCCCGCCAGTCTGCCGCGTGCCCCTCCAGTCTCCTCGCTTTTCTGTCTCCGGGCGGGGGCGTTCCTCGTCCCTTTTCTTTTTCTTGTGTTCTGCGCTCAGATCCACACCAGTGAGCCGGCGACTCTGGGCCGACTAGGCGCGCGGGCGGCGGCGCTGGCCGAGCAGTGGCACGCGTTCGCATCCATGGCGAGCCGAGCGAGCAGCGGCGGCCCTCGCCGGACCTCCCGGCGAGCTGGGCGACGGCCGGGGAGGGCGCAAAGGGCAGTGGCGCTGGCCGGCCGCGGGGCAAGTAGAGCCGCGGCATGCCGGCGGCTGGCCCAGCGCAGGAGTGCAGGTGATTTTTTTTTTTGCAAAATTTTTTTCTAGAAAACTTTTTCGGCAAAACTTTTATGTAAATATTTCGTCATCTCTTTTTTGCAAAACTTTTCTGAAAAGTTTTTATGAAAATCTTTTGGAAAACTTTTTCCAAAAATCTTTTTCCAAAAAACGTTTTTGAAAATCTTTCGTCATTTTTAAAAAGTTTGCTCAAGATTTTGTTGCAAAACTTTTATTGTGAAATTTTTTTCTGACATTTTTCTCCAATATATGTTGCAAAACGTTTTTCTCCAAATATTTCTTGCAAACTATTTTTAAAAAAATTCTGACTTTTTTTGCTGCGGGGAACCCGTAAGGCGAGTGGGCGGGGTCCACCGGTTTTTGCCGTGGCCGTGGAGTGGGCAGCGTGCCGTGCGGAGGAGTGGGGGCCTGCATGGGGCCCGGCGAGTTTGTCGCTTAGCGCGAGCGCACGGACCCTCCCATGCGGCCGGCCGCAGACTAGCATAGCCCGCCTCATACCCCTTTGTACGCAAGCAGCATCGCCGATACGAAGACAAGCTGTGGCTCCATGTTTTTCTTCGTTGTCATGCACTCATGCACCGGCCGGATTGCCACTATGTCATTCTTCTACGTATGCATTTGCGTCGCGTTCATCCTTCCTCACGGCTCGACAGGTCAAATCTAGGCAAAGGTTGCAGCGGTAGTATGCGGGCATATTCTAGGCTTCTAGCTGAACTCGCTGAGTCATGCTCATGCATGGTGTTGATTGATCGATCAGTCTGGTATCCTAACTCCGGACAATCCTAGCTCTTCCTCTATTCTACCTCTGCATCAGTTACTATACAGCATACATTACAGCTTAATTTGGTTCTTAATGAAGCTTCAACAATCTTGATGCCTTTTTCCCTGTGCTACACCATGCATCAGTTGTTGCATGACCTATGAGAAAATTGGTAAGCTCAGTGATTCCACAATGTACATCATAGATATGCATCTGATGCCCTTGCCAATCCAAAATATTTGGCCACGCCATCATAGCCAACAAATTAATAGCATGGTCCTTTGGCTTAACGAAATATATGTTAACATAAGAAGGGCATGGACGCCTATCACGGCGTCGTATGCCACTGAGTAGGCATATGCACTATGGGTGTGTACATGGAATCCAATAACTATTAGACTACCCAAAATGCAATATGTACTGATACGCCATAGCAGACAGAATAGCTGCAGGTGAGCATTAACGACAAGCAGTATAACCACACTGCTCCTTTGCATATACGTAAGCCACAAATTTCAAAATATTAAAAAAATAATATTTACTATCCAATACGATTATAATGAGAGCTGTAAAGTTCATGCGACCATGCACATCTATAGAACACGCACAAATTACAAAGTGACCCGTGCATCGCACGGGTTGACGACTAGTTTGTATATTTGATGAACTGGGTGAGTACCAACAGGTGCTTATATATGCTGGACTTGAGGAGAAGATAGGTGAATTGCAAATATAGACCCTTTGATCAGATTCCTCAGTGATTTGCACATTGTCCAGCTCATCTAGAAGTCATTCTAGTTGATTGAAGGCCTGCACGGAGATTAGCAGATGTAGAAGTTGATTCACATTAGTAACTAGTGATTTGCGCGCGCCCATGCGCGCGGCTGAATTTTTTATGCATCCATTGTATTTTGTTACAAATATATATGCATACATATTGTAAAATGCATACTGAAAATAATAGAGCAGATGAGCACTAGCTGATACATATTTACGTAGAGAGTTCAATATACAAGCCACACACAATAATTTACTAATACACAGAGATGATATGACTGTCTCCATGTTTGAGTATCATTCAGCTGCTAGGTGCGAGGTCATGGTCCATGGAAAGATCAGCAACCCTGCGTAATCATTGGAGATTAGCAACAGAGGGGATATTGCACAGTCAAATTGAAATTAAGAATTAACCAATCACTCTATTACAAGCATTATGGTATAATTAAGAATTAACCAATCACTCTATTTAAACAGGCATGTGCACTATTATCATGAAGTCACGAGAAAACAGGAAGCAAGCAATAATAAGAAGCAAACTTACAGAGTCGTCAGCGCTTCTGAAAAGATGACAGACCAACACAACAGGAAGTAACCCGATAGACTGAAGCTGGCTGCCGGTATGGCCATTGGTTGAATTGCAGGGAGGAGGCACCAAACCAACTGGATAACAGACCAAACAAAGAGCGCTCCACAACAGTGTGACATCCTTCTAGTCGATGACCCTTCACAAAGGAAGCATTATGTTAACACAAGGTCATTCAGTGCTATGCAAATGATTGTTCGAACTCATTTGCAATTCTATCAGACCAAATTGAAAAAATAGAAAATATCATTGATAAAGGACAGTTCATCTGCCATACTACAGCATTTGTGTTGCTGGTAACAAAAATAACAAAGGCCACACACTGCAAAGTGTTGTTATAGCCAAGAACATTTACTCATAAAAAAACAACTGCTACTGTATTTCAACCTTTTTGAGGTTTTTCTCTGAACATGCCACTTTCTTTTTAGGAAAAAAAATCATTTATTAAAAGAATTTAGGTACCACCTGCCCTAGAGAAGTGAACACCTAAGAGAAGGATCAGCATACCTGTGGTGCTGCCATATACTGTAAAAAAAAGGATAGATGAAGCCCATCCATTTTTGGTACCTAAGCATCAAATAAAAAAAATGGTTTAGTGGAAAAAATTGCATGTTTGCAAGATTAATAGGCAAGGCAAACTTTTACACTACCATGGTGGAAACACCATAAAACAGGAAGAAACCATCAACAAATGTCAAACTTACGAAGCCATCGTTTTTTTTAAGATGGCAAACAAACACAATAGGAAATCTGATCACCAACTGTACCTGCCACAGGAAGAGGTTAGTAATTTGTATATATACAGCCGACACAAATAGAAATGGCACAAATAGAGTGGGTTTTGCAAAGGTTGCAACCAATGCCTCGGATTTGTTTTAGCAATTCTACTAATCATTATTATAACACAATATGCATGTTGTGGTGTAGTAAAAACCTGTTGATTAGTCTGTAATAAAGATGAAATAATTTGCTTGTTGTGGTGTCTTCTTTTGTGATAAGGAGAGTGACTTACATAGCTGGGGCGTCTTTGGAAGTAGTTTCAATTGTGTAGAGAGTAGCTGGAGGTGTCTGTAGAATTTGGAGATTGTATAACATGTTAGGCTCAGAAATGTAACATAGAACCAATTGGTATAATCAAGATGAAGAAGTGCATTTACATAAAGTGGTGTAGGTGTGTTTGAAATCAGCAGGATTGGAGTGGAAAGGTTTTCTTGTGTCACCAGTTTGTTGCTTGGACCATGGGAGGAGCTATCTGGGTTGCCTGAAAGCTGTGAGATTGCTCATTGTTTACCGTGAGCATCGACGACAGTGGTAACCGAATATGTTCTTTTTGGAGTGTGGTAGATGTCATCGGTTAGCTTGATTGCAAAAGTAAACCTGTGGAAAACCACGTACACTATTGCTATATATGGTAGTATGTATTCCTCCTTGTTTGACTGACTGCACCAGAGGAGGACGTGGCCTATATTTGGTGATCTGAAATGGCCTATATTTGGTTATCTGGAAAAAATGATGTTATCATGAATATAGCACTAATGATAAATTCAATATGATGGAGATCTGTACAGTTGTTGTGGTAATACAGGAAACATTACTAAACTACATCTGCCACCAAACCTAACTGTGTGCTATATGTATGCCATCTCTACTAAATCTGAGGAGAAGAAATTGTTAGTATGTTACAATTCACTAATGCTGAACACAGTTCAGGAGTTTTATTAAATGCAGGTTGTGATCATGTGTTCATAAGTGCATTGTGACTTGATGATGCTTCCCTTTGCAAGCTGTGAAAGTTGTGAACCTGGTTAGTATAGCATGAATTAATTTATAAGTTACATAAGGAAAATATAAGATGGAATTATCTTTACGGTGATGGAACCTAGAGAAGGGCTTAGAATAGGTACTATATAAATTTACCATAAACTAAGAGACTGACATACATGGAAAGGGACCAAATAAAATGTGAGTCGGTATGTGGAAACATACACGAAAACCAGACATGCGGTGAATACATCTGTTAATGGTTGAGTAATAGAATCGAGGATATGGGATCAACACTATTTACCTTGATGTTAAAGCAGGGTACCATCGAGGATAATCTGGGCATGACATGGATCTTCAATACATTTTCATGTACATTCTCCTTCACCATAGCATGTGTAGAGGTATAGTGAACAGACATGTACATTCTCATTCATGATGGCATGTGTAGAGGTGAATTGAACTGTGCAGAGCGGGAAAATATTGATAAATTTAGTTTATAATGATACAGATATATGTAGAGGGATGACAAGAGAGAGTTGAATGGGGAAGTTTTGTAAATTTTGTTGCTATACAAAAGTGAAAATGTAAAGTGGTTGAGTATTCTGAGCACATGAATCAAAAAGTACAATGACAATTGTTCTAATTTCACATGTGACTTAGAGGATGCAGCGGACCTGACAGACCTTCGATCGAAGCAGCCAAAACTCTGAGCAAGGAAAAAAAAAGAGAAAAAGGAAGCAACAACAAACAATACAAGCTGGCTCGTGAGATGTGTGCAGCACGCTGGCTCGTGAGATGTGAGCAACCAGCACAGCAGGAGGGGGTGCGCTCACGTCAAACCAAAAACGAGGAGGAACATAGCACACGGTCATTTTATCGAACACCTAGTAGACATGCAAAATGCAACCTCCGGACCAGCATCATAGACGTTCAATTAGAAGTCCAGGGGAGGGGAAAGGCGTCCTCACCAGCAGCAGAAGTTGAATGGAGATGGCGAGATCGATGGCCGACTGTGATGAAGGCGTTGTGTTACGTCACACATTGGTGGCAGCCTCCGGCGATGAACCGATGGTAACAGCTTCCTCCGGCGAGCTCGAGATATGGTCTATTTGAGGCAGAAGTAGGCGGCGCAGGAGGAGTGGAGGGGCTGGAGGCTGCTGCCGCTGCGCGTGTTGCCTACGGATGGGAATGCAAATAGGAAGAAAAATGAGGAATCGTGTAGGGGAGAGCTCTGAAGGAATGAATGAAAAAAAAAGAACGCACAAAGGACTGAAAAAAGCAGCAGCTGCCGCTGCCGGATGAGCTGATGTCACCGTCCCAGATGCTCATCATGCCCGACCTTGCCGTCGCCTACGACATCCCGACGCATGGCAGCGGGGACGGCACGGAGGGAGGCGTAGGACGGCGCCGGCGACGAGCCTGCGCCGACGCGCGGGCTTCGGCGGGCGGGCTGCCGCCGTGCCGCTCGTGGCCTGACGCTGGGCTGCCGCCGCGCTGTATCCGCAGCCACTGCGTGTGGCCGAATCTGCACTCGACGGCGCCATCTGCGCCACAGCTTTGGGCTGCGTCGCCGCAACCATCCCTCATGGATGGCGTGCGCCACAGGGCTGGTGACCGTACCCAGGCCCACCGCGCACCTGGGAGGCTGCACGCCGCCATGCGCCGAGGCCACGAGCGCCCGCCGCGGAGGGCTGGCTGCCGCCACGCGATGAGCCCGCGAGCAGGCAACCGTAGAGAGACACGGAGTTGGAGGAGAAGACGAAGAGTCTGGTCTCAATAAAAAAACGAAGACTCCAGATATTTTACCTCAGCCGCGCGGGTGTACAAGGATCCCGAAGTTTCCAGCCAACCAGATGGGAACACGTTAGGAGAGTGGAGCGTCGGTTTTTTATCCGGCTCTTCGAAGCCAGAGGGGACGAGGCGTCTCTGGAGGCTTCCAGCCAAATGTAGTGGCGACACGTGTCACGGGGCTCGTGGGAAGGCAGACGAGCGCTGCTGAAACCAGCACATGGAGGTACGCGGGCGGAATTTCCACCGTCGGATGACGAAATCGGACGGCTGAGCGATTTTTGATGGCGTGGACCGGCTGGCTGCGCGCCGACCCCGCCATCTTTCATAAGGAGAGATGTTTCTTGCTGCATGCATTTGGAAAAGAAAAGCTCTGGGTAAGCCTGTACTCTATCATTCCAGAGATCCGTCGACATCATTGCTCTTGCTTGTACACTTGAGGAGACGCATCTCAGGTTTGTGATGAGTCAGCATGTGGCCTTGAGAGGTTTGTGGACGGTGCCTTCATCACGCGCGCGTGCTGATGCCAATCTGCACAGATCTGGTACCCTACAAGGCTACAGTTAAGAGCATCACCCCTATGCTCGTGAATTCACCGTGACAGAGAGCCATCATCGACGTAGATACCTTCATTATTAATCCCTGCATCAGTTTTATTTTTTCGGTTCCTCCATGGGCTCGGAAACAGATCTTATACTATATTCCAATTTTGATCAACTCATAACATAAGGTAGGGACACTGAGACATTGGAGAGCTTAATCAGCTGTATTTAATCCTAAGTGTTCGTGTAAAACATTTACTCCCCACTTTATTTTATGCCTTCGTTTAGCAGCCATTACAGCGCTCTCTCATGTGGATCCTGTCGATCTCTCCCTATCTGCGCGTAGACTCATGCCTGACCAAAATTGCACGGCCACTCATGCCACTTCCAAAATTATCCATGGCGATTGGCCAGCCCACAAAAACGGAGAACAAAAACCAAATTTCCAAGATGGAATCACGAAAATTAAAACTGAAACGTCATGAAAGGGCGATGCCTTCTCCATCCCGCATCTTATGAACAGTTTTATATATGTGTGTTCCTTTGATGGCATGATCTTATTTATGGATCATGATTTGGAGCAAGCTAAAAATATGAAGCTATTGCTCTGTGTCTTTGAACAATTATCAGGATTGAAAATTAACTTCCACAAGAGTGAGGTTTTTTGTTATGGAGAGGCTAAACAGTACGAGCAAGAATATACTGAATTGTTTGGCTGTGACTTGGGGGAATACCCTTTCAGGTACTTAGGTATTCCGATGCACTACCAGAAACTCCGAAATTTGGATTGGAGTGTAATTGAGGAAATATTTAAAAATAAACTAAGTACTTGGAAAGCCAAGCATTTATCCTATGGGGGACGGCTGATTTTATTGAATTCTGTGTTAAGCAGCCTTCCCATGTTTATGATGTCCTTTTTTTGAAATACCTAAAGGTGTCCTTAAAAGATTGGACTTTTATCGATCCAGATTCTTTTGGCAAGGCAATAATGATAAACGAAAATATCGTCTAGCCAAATGGGATATCTTATGTCGTCCTAAAGATCAAGGGGGTTTGGGAATAACAGATCTCTGGATTCAAAACAAATGCCTTCTTAGTAAGTGGTTGTATAAGTTACTTAATGAAGAAGGCACCTGGCAGACTTTACTCAGGAATAAATATCTGAGTTCAAAGTGTTTATCTCAGGTTCAAATTAAACCTGGAGACTCGCACTTTTGGAAAGGTCGATTAAAGGTCAGGGAAGAGTTTTTGGGATGTGGCACCTTCAAGCTAAAAGATGGGTCACAAACCAGATTTTGGGAGGACACTTTGGTGGGCTCTAAACCTTTGAAGGATCAATTTCCTAACTTGTACAATATTGTCCATTATCCTCACGTCAAAGTGGCAGATGTGATAAATCAAACGCCACATATATGCTCGAGGAGATCCTGTGCCCACTGCGTAATCCCGCGAATCACATAAACAAGGAACCTGAATCGGAACGCCAGGCTACAAGGCTAGGCCGGCCGGCCTGTACTGGGCCGATCGGCCTGGGCCTGTGGCCGTCGTCGTCGACTCGACTCTAGGACACGGTTTGCAACCCCTACATTTGATCTTTTCATGATTTTGATCTAAAATTCCTGGCTAAATAATTTTAAAACTTGATCAAAACTCATGAAAGTAAACCCCTGCGCATGGCACCTTGGATATACCTGTGATATTTCATGAGAAAATGTTTCATCTCCTTGGAACTTTTTAATAGGATTGCCTGATTCTCGTTAATTGATGCTTATGATATGATGATTTGAGAAGTTGAGCCTTCCGATTCGAGGTTTTGGAGATTGTTCTTGAAAATAAAACTTAAGGCAACCCTTGTTATCATCAACTTGAAGTGTCCTATCCAAAGCCATATAACAAATTCAAGTTGAAACTTCTACATAGCTACCTTCTAAATTTTGAGCTTGCTCGAATTACTTGCCTTCACGTTCGTGCTATCTTGTTCATCATGGCCATCCACGTACACGAGCATCAATAAAGTCCAAATTGTCGAAAGCTCTTCATCCCCTGAAAAAAAAACATGAAGAAAGGAATGATACACTCCCTGTCTTCAGAAGAAAAAAAAAGAGAGAAAGGGGAAAGATGAAAGATGCTTGAACAAGGACTCAAACATCAAAGTACAAATGCACTTGGCCAAGATGTATGAGTAGTAGGAATGATTAGACAAGTTCTTCGATCTTGCAAAATAAATAAAGAAGAGTGAGCAACATATCAAAAGCTCCACCTTACAACATAGAGAGGCTTGATTCTAAGCCCAGGGGAGGATCCAAACACTATGAGTGATCGAGAGATGTTGAGAAATAACAAGGGAATGCCTCGTTTTCTTTATAAAATTATCAAAAACTCCAAATGCCAAGAGGAAGAAGTGCTCGACCAATCAATGAGTTGTTCTAAGACTCAATTGATGAAGATGAGGGTGTTAGCCACCAGAATCCAAGGTATGAAAGAAAACTCAGAGATATGACTTGTGTATACCTTGAGCTCATGACCCTGATCTTGCTAAAGTCCCGGTGATTTAATTCATTCTTTGCTAAGGGACTAGCAAAGTTCAGGTAGGGGGGCGTGTTGGTGGTCGTTACGATACGGTTTCACCACCAACATTCCGTCACATTTCAGGCTCATCCTGCTCATAACAAAGTGAAATTGATTATTTCTAATGAGTTCCACAAGTTTTGTATAATTTGTGAGTGCAGGAGCAACCAAGCAAAAGATGAGCCACATTGGGCACAAAGCCAGGCCGGCCGGCCTATGCTAGGCCGACCGGCCCCCTCCTGTGTCCCCTTGCCACGTCCCTGGTCCAGGAGATCACAAACATATCACTAATGATCCTGAGACGTGCGATCAACGTCGGTTTGATCCAAGGACCCGAAAGGCCTAGAGTACAAGACACATGGATTAGAGGGCCCACAACCTCGGATTCTTGGACAGCCCCAACTGAACGCAACCGTTACCGACCTCAGGAGGCAATCAGGAGCGTTCAAGACGAAGGCGGTGGCCAGAGGCGCCAGGTGTAGGCCGATCGGCCTACACCAGGCCGGCCGGCCTCCTGCTGCAGCTCCACGCTACCAGCTTCAGCGTGGAGGTTAAGCAGGTGGTTGGCGTGACGGTTAAGCTGGCTACCAACCTTGGAAGTCTATAAAAGGCCACCCCCTCTCCATTCCAAGACACCATCCAAAGGAGAGAAGAGTAGCTTAGTGGTTTTTGCTCTCATCTTTAGAGTTAGAGTAGGGAGAGAGTGGGTGAGTTGCTGTTGGCGGTCGATATCTATGACTTTTACCGCCAACATTTCTCCGGATTTTATGCTCATTTAGTGATAATCATGCTAATATCATTTATACTAATGAGTTCCACAAGTTATGTGCAATTTGTGAGCGAAGGAACAAACAGGAAAAACAGGAGGCCAAACTGGCACAGGGCCAGGCCGGCCGGCCTAGCCTAGGCCGACCGGCCCCCCTCTGCCTCTTCTGGCCACGGTTTTGATCCACAAGCTATCTAACACACCAAGGATGATCATGAGCCGTGAGTTTGATGTCGGTTTGATCCGAGGACCCGAAAGGCCTAGCCATGGATTGGAGGGTCCACCTACCTTGGATTCTCGGACAACCTTAGCTCAACGCAACCAAAACCGCCTCAAGGGACAACATGCAACCGTTGATGAGCGAGTCGGTGCAACGGAGGGCTGAGAGGGGCCAGGGCCAGGCCGGCCGGCCTCCCCTAGGCCGGCCGGCCCCTAACTATCGCGCTTGAGGTGAACGCAACAACTACCGACTTCAGGACATCATCCAGGCCGTCCCTGCAAAAGTCGGTGCCACTTGGCACCAGGGCCAGGTCGGCCGGCCTATACCAGGCCGGCCGGCCTCCCATCGTGGCTTCCACGCTTCCTCTTTCGCGTGGATGCTAAGCAGGAGGAGTGCGTCACTCCTAAGCAGGATTTCACCCCTGGAGGGCTATAAAAGGCGCCCTTCACCTCCACACAAGACACACCATCCATTGGAGAGAAGAGAAGGCTCAAGATGTAGTCCACTATTATCTTAGAGTTGAGTAGAGTAGAGAGAGAGTGGGTGAGTTGCTCGGGTGACAGCCGAGCTTTGTAGAGAGAGTCCGGGATTTCTTCCTCGGTCTCGTCTCAACATTTCCACCCCCAAGGAATAAAGCTTCAGAGATATCTTCAGTAAGTTTCTCGGTCTCTTGCCTTAGTATCTCGCTAGTTTACTCTTTACTTTCAGCAATTTATCTTGGCTATCTATGATCTGCGGGTACCTGAGTCTGCGCGAGTGACAGCGACTCTTGTTTGGGGTTTCCTCTATAGCCCTTCGCGTTGGGTGGAGGTCAGTGGCTAAAAGCTTAGGCGTGGTGCCTGTGCTGGCTAGTCACCTCAGGTTGTGTTGCACCCCACGGAACTGCAGTGGTAGGCGGCAGGTGGTGACAGCCCTGTCCGTCCTTTGTACTCCACCACGTTCGGGTGTACTCATAACAGTAGTGCTGAGCCCGGAAGAACCCCTCTCTCACCCCGTTCTGAGTTCTTCCCGTTCTAGCCGTCGAAGCAGATCATGTTAGATTAAGATAGGTTGTCTGAGGGTAACGAGTGGCTAACTAAGGTTAAGCTCTCTACACCCTTTACCCTTTCCTCCCCTGGTGGGTCCGGTTAGGAAAGTTCTAGACTAGCCGCGTCTACCGTTCCTTGGATTTGACATCCAGGTTTCTACTCCCCTGGTGAAAGGCTACAATGTACTCCGTGCGCTTGCGGATTTAGTTAGGCTAAGGAGTGCCAACAAGCTTTTCTGGCGCCGTTGCCGGGGAACGGTAGCAACACTAGTGTAGGATCTTTTTAGCCGTACACTTTATCCCCATAACCATCCACCACATGGAGTTTTCTCCTAGTTATCAGGCAGTTCTATTTCGCGAGTGTTTGGAATTGACACCATCCTTCCACCCCGTTATCTGATGGCTTCGAGATCCGCCCCAATCTCGTTGCCATCGTTTGTTCACACTCCTTGCAATAGATGAGGAGAAGTTCTCTCCTAACATTCCCGGGATGAACCAAGACGGAACTCTTCCTGTTTTTCTCTGACGGGGGAAGCAAAGTTTTGGTACAATCGGAGTGCAAGAGGAGTTGGAGGAGATTGGATCAAAGTGAACGTTGAAGTTTGTCTGTTTGTCTATCCCATCCCCAAAGCTCAGAGATGAGCTACTTGGAGCAACCTGGGAGAAGTTTGGTATGGTGCTCATACAACGAATCGTTGGTAGATTGAGACATAGTGCTCATCCTCAGGATCAGTTTTCTGATTCTCCCATCGACTTCCCCATGAACCAAACAGCAAATCCTCACTCTTTCATTAGATCCACCGCCTCCAACCACACGACATGAGCGAACAAAAACCCCCAGACCAAGAGAATTCCCTTAAGGATCTACCACATTAGGTGTGCACGCTAAAGGTCTGAGTAATTCATTCCGAAAGTCACGACCGTAGACCAAGGGTCTATCTGCGGTTACGAGCAAGGAATGACGGAGGAAGCAGAAGTTAGTCGATGCTAGCTTTAATGCCCTCCACCTACTGAGGGGACTGACACACAAGAAGTTGTCCATGATCTTTCGTAAGCACCTGAAAGGGATCAACGGCCAGATGTTAGAAAACAAAGGAATTATCCGAGTTGTGCCTGAGGGGCGCAACAGAGTGATCCTTGATTTCCACATTTTTTGATATCCTCGAAGGTGACAAAATCTTCTTGTTGGATCAGCCAATAGAGCATCTTGTCACGATCGAGCTATAGCTCAGGGTTGACAAAGAAAAACATCCTGATCGACCTTGCACGATCAGTGAGTTCAGCCTTGCACGATCATTATCGCAAAGGGCTAGACAGACCCCGTGAAGAATCAGTGGGCATATTTTTCAGATGCTTACCTAATCCCAGGGGCAGAACCGGGCAGTCAAGCTCGACATGGTGGAGAACCATAGCCTCCTCCACTAGAGTTGTTGATTGCTGCCACTTGGATTGAGACATGTCTCTCTTCCACTTGGAATAGAGATATTTACCACTTCACGACAATCGCAGCATGCCAGTCATCATCAGTGATAAACTGATAGAGAATGAGGCTCGGCAAGCTGCAACAGTCTTAGAGAAGTATCGGTCCATTTTTAGGTATTCTATACAGACTAGACGGGGATCAACCCCAACACCCATCGTATCGCTTGAACCGGACAAACAGCCTTTTGGCTGAATGATGCGATGAGGGAGGTAGGCACACCTGCATGTGGGTATTATTTACCCCATGTAAGCACCCACTTCAAGTGGTGAAGCACTAGCCAATTTTCATCTACCTCCACCTGTCTTTATTGTTTGGTCTATGCAATGCACCAACAGAGGTGTATGATATCAGCCTTCTCTCCCATTATCGAGGACATCTTTTGTCCTTGCCGAGAACATCATGAAGGAATTCCTTGATGATTTCCCAGTCCATGGACAACCTTTGGTTTATGCCTCGCAGATATGGATAGAGTTCGTGAGAATCCCAAAGGCTCCATCTTGTCCCAAATTGGGAGAAGTATCAGCTGAGAAGGCCCCCATCATACAACCTCCTGATTGGATTCTTCCTATCAAGATCGTGTGCAACGCTAGTAACCATACAATCGGGACAGAGCTGGATCAATGCATAAAATCATCATTATCAAAAGCAGTGACCAGAGTTTGACAAACAACGGAGAAGGAACTGTCTGTAGTGGTATTCACCCATGACAAGTTCAGACCCTACTTGGTCGATGTCAAAGTGTTAGCACACGGACCATGCTACACCAAGATATCACCTGACCAAGAAGGACGACAAGCCACCACTCATCCGTTGGATTCTTGCTCCTTCATGAATTCGCTTCACAAATCAAAAGAAGAAGAGAGCAAATAAATATGTGGCATATCATCTCCCAAGGATACAAGTTCAATCATATGAGATGATACTCTCTCAAGGGTAGCTTTACGAACTTGGATTAACACTCTTAGAGAGAAGAAATTCATTCACCCTACCAGATTCCACCTAAGGGATTTCTATCATACTGGTTTACTCCACCGCTGCAACCCATATGTGAGACCCGCAAGATTCTTAAGTGTCGGTTCCATTTCTCACAGAGAATGAGCTACGGAAGTTTTTCTTTCCTTCCGTATAAACCTCGTGCTAAGGTTCGACAGACTGATCACCTGACCAACCAAGCACACACACGCCAAGACTCTTTGTGGTGCCCATGATGCTCATTTAGTCAAAGGACTGACAAGCATCTTGGTGATCATGGACTAAACGTCCGTAGTAGTTGAAGCACTTCATGTTGTGGATAAGGAGATGGAGACTCTCACTCCAGCCTTAGAAGTGCAATAGCGGGTTGGAAGTAAATCACCGGGTCGCAAATCCATACCATCTTCAGATAGTCAATCAGAAACATCGACAGAATATCATGAACAATCTGACATGGAGAAGGGATGGAAGGGCAATCACCCGAGACACTTTGTGCACACAGAACATCATTCCCATTAGGAGAACAAAAAGGTGAAACAGAGACCCCCAATCAACCAGAGTCCAAATGATGAAATCAAATGGCTGAATTGGAGGATGGAGAAGGAAGGTTTTCCTTTATGCTTCTCCTCGAGGACAATGACAGGGATGTTTTTAGTTGAAAATATTCCTCGAGCCCGATATCCCGGAACTCGAAGTGATGGACTACTATGAGTATCCGAGTTACAACCATAGTCCATGGTCATGGCCGGACCTAAAATGTGCCATTATCTTAGTATAGGTTTGGGTGCTGCAATTTCCCTTTTCATTTTGTTTTCCCGATATTTATTTTCCAACAGCACCCCCATATTTCCCTTTTGAATAAAATTTTGCTTTGTTCTTACCATGCTTTTGGTGGTTGGCGCACACTTGTGTGCCAACCACACCCCTGCTCTAACTCTACACTAAGTGCGCAGAAAATAGGACGAGCAACACATCGACGAGCAGTCTTCACCCGTGCCCAAATAACCACATGGCAGCCATCTGCTGAGATTCAACTACGCACGGAGGTTTGAAACCCTTTCCCCATTTCCTCTCTTGGTTTTAATTCAAATGCGAGCATGAGTTCACGACAATTAAAATTTGAATGAAACACCTAGAAAGAGATGAAAATCCTACATGTTTATCAAAGGTGCATAAGCTTTATTTCCTTTGCAAGTACCGATGTGCCTTTGGAACTTTATGATAGGATCACTTGATCTTTCGCTTATTGACTCTTACGATATAATGACATGAGAGGCTTGTTCTTTTCTAATTCAAAGTCTTGGAGAATTTCATTTTAAAAAAATAAAATAAAAAAAACAAAAAAAAATGAGGCAACTCTCATTCATGCTCAACTTTGCCAAGTCCCATCCAGAGCCATATCATACATGACACAGTTTTGAAACTCCACATAGCTATCTTTACATTTTGAGCTTGATCAAACATCGTGCCTTCAGAGACATGCATGTTCTTCCTTGCACTTTGGTCATTCACGTACACGTTTCATCAAATAAAGTCCATCATAGAATAAAAGTCCATCAAAAGTGGTTCTCAAGCAGCTCTTCATCCCCCTGAAAAAAAAAGAAAAGAAAAAAAAGAGATGAGTGGGAGGTCCTACTCGAGTAAAAAAAAAGAAGAAGGGGAAAGATGGAAGAAGCTAGAATCAAATACCACTAAAGGACATTCATCATCCATCATCCACATTCACTTGCACTTGACCAAAGTTCATGGTTGACATGATCTCTCGGAGACAAGTTATTTGATCTCGCAACATAGATGGAAGAGATAAGCATTTCTATCGATACCTACCTTGAGCCCCACATATAACCTTGTAGAGGTAGGTGAGGCTATTTGAAAAGCCGTAGTGAGGATCAAACACTTTGAGCGACTGAGTGGCTTGAGAGAATGAGAGTATGCCTCCATATTTGAAAACAAAATCTCCAAGTACTGAGAAAGAGAAATCAGGCTCTCCGTGGATTTATTCTGAGGTTCAATAGGAGAAAGTGAAGGTGTTAGCCACTTGGAATCCAAGGTATGAGGGAAAGCTTTGAAATAATTCTTATGCATACCCTTGATTTCATGACCCTAGGCTTTGCTTGATCCTCTGGATCTAACTCAACCCTTTGCTCGGGATGAGCAAAGTCTAGGTGTGGGGGCGTGTTGGCGGTCGATATCTATGACTTTTACCGCCAACATTTCTCCGGATTTTATGCTCATATAGTGATAATCATGCTAATATCATTTATACTAATGAGTTCCACAAGTTTTGTGCAATTTGTGAGCGAAGGAACAAACAGGAAAAACAGGAGGCCAAACTGGCACAGGGCCAGGCCGGCCGGCCTAGCCTAGGCCGACCGGCCCCCCTCTGCCTCTTCTGGCCACGGTTTTGATCCACAAGCTATCTAACACACCAAGGATGATCATGAGCCGTGAGTTTGATGTCGGTTTGATCCGAGGACCCGAAAGGCCTAGCCATGGATTGGAGGGTCCACCTACCTTGGATTCTCGGACAACCTCAGCTCAACGCAACCAAAACCGCCTCAAGGGACAACATGCAACCGTTGATGAGCGAGTCGGTGCAACGGAGGGCTGAGAGGGGCCAGGGGGAGGCCGCCCGGCCTCCCCTAGGCCGGCCGGCCCCTAACTGTCGCGCTTGAGGTGAACGCAACAACTACCGACTTCAGGACATCATCCAGGCCGTCCCTGCAAAAGTCGGTGCCACTTGGCACCAGGGCCAGGCCGGTCGGCCTACACCAGGCCGGCCGGCCTCCCATCGTGGCTTCCACGCTTCCTCTTTCGCGTGGATGCTAAGCAGGAGGAGTGCGTCACTCCTAAGCAGGATTTCACCCCTGGAGGGCTATAAAAGGCGCCCTTCACCTCCACACAAGACACACCATCCATTGGAGAGAAGAGAAGGCTCAAGATGTAGTCCACTATTATCTTAGAGTTGAGTAGAGTAGAGAGAGAGTGGGTGAGTTGCTCGGGTGACAGCCGAGCTTTGTAGAGAGAGTCCGGGATTTCTTCCTCGGTCTCGTCTCAACATTTCCGCCCCCAAGGAATAAAGCTTCAGAGATATCTTCAGTAAGTTCCTCGGTCTCTTGCCTTAGTATCTCGCTAGTTTACTCTTTACTTTCAGCAATTTATCTTGGCTATCTATGATCTGCGGGTACCTGAGTCTGCGCGAGTGACAGCGACTCTTGTTTGGGGTTTCCTCTATAGCCCTTTGCGTTGGGTGGAGGTCAGTGGCTGAAAGCTTAGGCGTGGTGCCTGTGCTGGCTAGTCACCTCAGGTTGTGTTGCACCCCACGGAACTGCAGTGGTAGGCGGCAGGTGGTGACAGCCCTGTCCGTCCTTTGTACTCCACCACGTTCGGGTGTACTCATAACAGTAGTGCTGAGCCCGGAAGAACCCCTCTCTCACCCCGTTCTAAGTTCTTCCCGTTCTAGCCGTCGAAGCAGATCATGTTAGATTAAGATAGGTTGTCTGGGGTAACGAGTGGCTAACTAAGGTTAAGCTCTCTACACCCTTTACCCTTTCCTCCCCTGGTGGGTCCGGTTAGGAAAGTTCTAGACTAGCCGCGTCTACCGTTCCTTGGATTTGACATCCAGGTTTCTACTCCCCTGGTGAAAGGCTACAATGTACTCCGTGCGCTTGCGGATTTAGTTAGGCTAAGGAGTGCCAACAGTTGCTCGGGTGACAGCCGAGCTCTGTAGAGAGAGTCCGGGATTTCTCCCTCGGTCTCGTCTCAACATTTCCGCCCCCGAGGAATATATTCAAGAGTTATCTTCAGTAAGTCCTCGGTCTCTTGCCTTTAGTACCTTGCTAGTTTACAACTTACTTTCAGCAAGTTATCGTATTTATCTTGATCTGCGGGTACCTGAGTCTGCGCGAGTGACAGCGACTCTTGTTTTGGGTTTCCTCTATAGCCCTTCGCGTTGGGTGGAGGTCAGTGACTGAAAGCTTAGGCGTGGTGCCTGTGCTGGCTAGTCACCTCAGGTTGTGTTGCACCCCACGGAACTGCAGTGGTAGGCGGCAGGTGGTGATAGCCCTGTCCGTCCTTTGTACTCCACCACGTTCGGGTGTACTCATAACAGTAGTGCGGAGCCCGGAACAACCCCTCTCTCATCCCGTTCTGAGTTCTTCCCGTTCTAGCCGTCGAAGCAGTTCAGGTTAGATATAGATAGTTTGTCTGGGGTAACGAGTAGCTAACTAAAGTCAAGCTCTCTACCCATTTATCCTTTTGCTCCTTGGTGGGTCCGGTTGGAAAAGTTCTAGGCTAGTCGCGTCTACCGTTCCTCGGATTTGATATCCAGGTTCTTACTCCCCTGGTGAAAGGATACATCGGACTCCGTGCGCTTGCGGATTTTAGTTAGGCTAAGGAGTGCCAACAATAGGATAATGCTGCTATGGCACGATTTCGTGGTGAGTTGAACAGGGAAATTCAGGATATACTCGATTATAAGGAGTATAATAATATGACCACATTATTTGAATATGCTTGCAAAGCTGAATGTGAAGTGCAGGGACGCCGCTCGAAGACATATACTAACCCTTTTGTAGGAAGAAGCCCGTCGTCCAGCTCCACGCCTTCCACTCTAGCGCCCTCTACACCTAGCACTACACAGCGCGAGAAGACGACGAAACCTGCAGCACCCCCAGCACCAGGCGCAGCTCCTTCCTCCGGTCGTGCACGGGATGTTCGGTGTTTGCGTTGCCAAGGCTTTGGGCACATGCTTCGTGACTGCCCCAACAAGCGGGCTTTGATCATACGTGACGATGGTGAGTACTCTTCCGCTAGTGATTCTGATGAACCTCAACATGCTATGATTGCCACTAACCATGTAGATAATGAGGCAGTCCATGCTAATCCCAGCGACGCAGATAGGTATGAGAGTCTTGTTGTGCAGCGTGTTCTTAGTACACAAGTCGCTCCGCCGGAGAAAAATCAGCGACACACTCTTTTCCATACAAAGGGTGTTGTGCAGGAGCGGTCGATTCGCATCATCATTGACAGCGGCAGCTGCAACAACTTGGCGAGTACTATGCTGGTCGAGAAGTTGTCATTACCCACCCGCAAGCATCCGCATCCCTATCATATTCAGTGGCTTAATGATGGTGGGAAGATTAGAGTATCACAGTCGGTGCGTGTTCCGTTCTCCATAGGTGCGCATTCTAATTTTGTTGATTGTGATGTTATTCCTATGGAGGCATGTTTTTGTTACTTGGTAGACCTTGGCAATATGATACTGATAGCTTGCATCATGGTCGTTCGAATAATTATTCTCTCATGTTTAAAGGTCAGAAAATAATTATACATCCCATGACTCCTGAACAAATTGTTAAAGATGACCTTGCTCAAGCCGCTAAACATGCTAAACAACTTACACCATCACCATCGATGTCGGCACCTTCTGAAATCAAGTTGAACGCTCCTGTTTTATTTACTACACGTGTTGATTTTGATGATTTATGCATTGATGAGCTACCTTGCTATGCATTTGTTTGTTCTAGTGTGCTCGTTTCGCTTGACGATGTACCATCTTTGGATATTCCCCCTGTGGTTGCTAACCTTTTGCAGGTGTACACTGATGTTTTTCCCTAAGATTTACCGTCAGGACTACCACCACTTCGTGGCATTGAGCACCAGATCGACTTCATCCCAGGCGCACAACATCCGAACCGCGCCCCGTACCGCACAAATCCCGACGAGACGAAAGAGATTCAGCGCCAGGTACAGGCGTTGCTTGACAAGGGTTACATTCATGAGTCTCTTAGTCCTTGCTGTTCCAGTGTTACTTTTTCCGAAGAAGGATGGATCGTGGCGTATGTGTGTAGATTGTCGTGCTATTAATAACATCACCATTCGTTATCGATATCCTATACCACGCCTTGATGATATGCTAGATGAGCTTACTGGTGCCATTATTTTTACTAAGATTGATTTGCGTAGTGGTTACCATCAGATTCGAATGAAATTAGGCGATGAATGGAAAACGACTTTTAAAACTAAATTTGCTTGTATGAATGGTTGGTTATGCCGTTTGGATTGACTAATGCTCCCAGCACTTTTATGCGTTTGATGAATGAAGTTCTAAGGCATTTCATAGGTTTGTTTGTTGTTGTATATTTTGATGATATCTTGATTTACAGCAAGTCTATGGAAGAGCATTTAGAACATTTGAGTGCTGTTTTTAATGCGTTGTGTGCTGCTCACTTGTTTGCTAACATGGAAAAATGCATCTTTTGCACAGAACATGTTTCGTTTCGTGGCTATGTTGTTACTCCATAGGGCATTGAGGTGGATAGCAGCAAGATTGATGCAATTCGGGAGTGGCCTACACCGACGACGGTCACGCAGATTCGGAGTTTTCTTGGGCTTGCAGGTTTCTACCGTCGATTCGTACGTGATTTTAGCTCTATTGCAGCACCTCTCCATGAGCTTACAAAGAAATGCGTGCCATTTACTTGGATGATTCACAATAGCTCACCTTTACCACTTTGAAAGATAAGTTAACACATGCTCCTCTCTTGCAATTGCCTGATTTTAGTAAAATATTTAAGCTAGAATGTGATGCCAGTGGTATTGGGTTAGGTGCTGTTTTGTTACAAGAAGGAAAATCGGTTGCTTATTTTAGTGAAAAATTAAGCGGTGCTAGCTTGAAATATTCTACTTATGATAAAGAATTTTATTCTTTAGTGCGTACTTTGCAAACTTGGCAGCACTATCTCTGGCATCGTAAGTATATAATCCATTCTGATCATGAGGCTTTAAAACATATTCGTACCCAAAATAATATGAACCGTCGTCATGCTAATTGGGCAGAATTCATTGAGTCTTTTCCTTACATCATTAAGCACAAGAATGGGAAGGAAAATGTGATTGCTGATGCTTTATCTCGTCGATATACTATGCTGTCCCAATTGGATTTTAAAATCTTTGGTTTGCAAACAATGAAAGATCAATATGTCGATGATCATGATTTCAAAGATGCTTTTAGACGCTGTATGACCGGTACACCATGGGGCAAATTTCATATGCAGGATGGGTTCCTGTTTCGTGCTAACAAGTTGTGTGTTCCAGCTAGCTCGGTTCGTCTTTTGTTATTACAGGAAGCGCATGGAGGCAGACTAATGGGACATTTTGGCATTTACAAAACATATGAGGTGCTGGCCGCCCACTTCTTTTGGCCCCGGATGCGCCCTGATGTCGAGCGCTTGGTTGCACGCTGCACTACATGTCAAAAAGCTAAATCCCAATTGAATAACCATGGTTTGTATATGCCTTTGCCCGTTCCTACTTCCCCTTGGCGCGATATTTCTATGGACTTTGTTTTGGGTTTGCCTAGAGCTAAGAAGGGGAGGGATAGTATTTTTGTGGTTGTTGATCAATTCTCCAAAATGGCTCATTTCATACTTTGTCATAAGATTGATGATGCTAGTAGTGTTGCTGAATTGTTCTTTAGAGAGATTATTCGCTTGCATGGTATTCCAAATACAATAGTTTCTAATCGTGATACTAAGTTTCTTAGTCATTTTTTGAGATCGCTTCGGGATAAATTGGCAACTAAATTGCTGTTTAGCACAACTTGTCACCCTCAAACTGATGGTCAAACTGAAGTGGTTAATAGAACTTTGTCAACTATGCTTAGGGCTGTCCTAGAAAAAAATTTAAAACATTGGGACGATTGCTTGCCTCATGTTGAGTTTGCTTATAATCATGCTACGCATTACTCTACAAAGATGTGCCCTTTTCATATTGTTTATGGTTACATTCCTCGGGCGCCTATTGATTTGTTTTCGATTGATGCTGATGACCCCCCACACTTAGATGCTGTTGCATATGTTGAACATATGATTAATTTGCATGAACAAACTCAACAAAATATTGTTGCTGCTAAAACTAAATATCATATTGCTAGTAGTAAAGGTAGAAAACTTGTTACTTTTGAACCGGGCGATATGGTTTGGTTGCATTTGAGAAAGGATCGTTTTCCTATTTTGCGTCGTTCTAAATTAATGTCTCGTGTTGCTGGTCCTTTTAAAGTGCTAACCAAGATTAATCATAATGCTTATGTCCTTGACCTGCCTGCGGAGTTTGGTGTTTCCACTAGTTTTAATGTTGCAGATTTGAAGCCGTATGTGGGAGAAGATGAGGAGCTGCCGTCGAGGACGACTTCAATTCAAGAAGGGGAGGATGATGAGGACATCAATGACCACACGCGTACATCTACACCAGCAGCACCTTCATCCCAGGCGCCACCCTCAGCTGGACCCATCACTCGGGCTAGTGCAAAAAGAGCTAAACTTTGTCACGCTACTAAAGAATGACGACCCAGAAGATTAGAAAGAGATTTCGGACTGCAGAAAAGGGTCAACTTCAAACGGCCGCCACGACTTCATATGGACTCCGTTTGGGGCGTTCAAGAACTTGATGGAAAGCCCATGAAGTCTACTTTCATATGTATTCAGTCTCATGTCTATATCTACTCTGAGGCGGCCGCAATCATCAAATCATTGACCGAAGGTTTTTCTGTCCAGGTGTTGCACCACCTTATTTTGGCCCACGGGCCGTGTATCAAGTTGGGTCCATTAGGGACGGGTCCTAGGGTTGGAGCACGACCCCAGCACCCCTTTGGTCGTCTTCCACCTATCATATACCCCTAGCCACCGCCAAGAACACTTGAGTTTTGTTTTACATCTAGCTTTAGCTACACCGAACACGCACAAACATGTGCTGTCCTCGTGTGATTCAGAACCCCACCTTCGAGTGATATTAAGATTGCTTGCCTTCTTTTTCTTGTTCGTTCTTCGATTGCGTACAGGAAGTTGCTGATCTTGATTGCAACAGGTTCGGTAACCCAGGGAGTTGGTTCAGCGATTGCATTGGCGATTCGGGTTCGCTCGTCGTAGTCGGATCGTGAGGGTCTACTTCCACCAAATCGAAATTGCCTCCACTCATCGAAAGATCGGGCACTTCAGCTCTATCAGATCTTTCGGGGACCAAAAGATCCGAGACTGCGTCGGATCATCCGACCATCTGATAGTTTCGTGAGAAATTTGCAGGAATTTTTAACAGGCCCTATTCACCCCCCTCTAGGCCTAGTGTTGGTCCTTTCAATGAGTGGGCTTCAAGTCATGTCTTGGGCGCTGGGCCTAGTAGGCCTGCTTCATACGATCTTCCGGCCTTCGCCTTACGCTTGTCTCGAATTTAGCTCATATTCGTCTTGATTTCATCATTTATCTTGCATAAACCAAAATACTCCAAAAACACATGCATATACGAAAATGTCCCATTATAGAGTATGATCAATAGTTTAGATATTAAATTCATGCAATTATCGAAGTTAAACAGGGGTAAAAGTGTGGCATTTAAGAGCGCCAACATTAAGCAAATGAAATTGACCCATCTTGATAGTACGACTATCTAGCCTATTAATCCGGTCAATTCTCAACCACTAATCACCTCTTGACCGGTAAAATAGAAATGCCCTATCTTATACCTTTACCTTGAGCCATCCAACATGAATTCACCGAGAATATCACCATAGCACTTATCGAGGCTTAACTCATCTCTGGAACTAACCTAAGCTCATATCTCAAATGAAATTGTTAGTCCACGATAGTTGTCATTAATTACTCAAATCCAAATCAGGGACTAGATGCTTTCAATAAGGATAGGCGGTATATAAACTTGGACGCCGCCATGAAAATCTTTGCCACACACGGTTGGAGTTTCATAATTAGGATTGCCTCTTAGTTTCATTTGGAGCTTCCAGAATTTCAGTTTTTTAATTTCATGGCTTATAGACGGTATAAACTTGTAATAAAGAACAACATTGTTATGCATTAATCGATGCAGTGGCTAGAATATTAATATATATTGCCTATTTTAAAATACAAATGTGGTTCATTTTTTAGATATAATAAAGATGATGTTTGTCATACAGATATTAAAGTCCGAGCGCACTAGGCCATATGATGTGCATGGCAAAACCTTTTCACCATTTGGTTATCCACATTCCTATTATCAATATGAATATAAGAAAAAATCCCTATTCACGCTAAAGTTCCTAATTTCTCCTTTGGCCCTTCAAAGTTCAAAATTTCTCATTTGACCATGATTTCAACTTTGGTTCCTATATAACATTTTGTTCGTTTTTTCGTCTGACTGGTGTTAGATGCCGTGTGAAAAGACCCTTTTGCCCTTGTGAAGAATATGAGCCCTACCACAACCTATCTTCTACTTCCTCACTCCCTTCTCTCATGGCTTGAACAGCCTTGGCCCTGTGCAGCACCACCAGTCGTCCCTCCACCGCGCGCTCCTTGGGGTGCCTCCTTCTCGCCCTCCTTTGCCTGATCCCTCTCCTTGCAAGTGTAGCCATGGCGGAGGCGGCGAGGGGAGGATTACCGCCTCTGCCATCGCTGTCGGCGTCCTATGGTGTTGCCATCGGGAGATGCACGTTGATCCAATATAGCTTGAGGGTGAGTTTTGCGAGGGTTGCCGTTGAGGTTTGCTGGCCACTAGACACGAGCAGGACGACATGACAAGAGCGATGATGTTCCGACGAGGGAGAGGAGGCGGGAAGGGAGGAGCGAGGTCAAGACGGAGAGCACACAATGGATAGATCGGCTAGGGTGGGCGGAGCATGGCGACGGTGGCTAGGGCGCATAGGGACGGCCGGCATGGTGCATATCGACGACAAGTGGGCTATCGATGATGCAAGTCCTTAGGTAGAAGGAGGAGCACAACAACATTGGTGGAGGAGGAGCACGACAGCATTGGTGGGCGTGTCCACCAGCATGTCAAAGACATTGATGTCTTCTATCCGGAGTAGGAACGTGTTGACCACGTCAGGGCTCCTTGCTCGTGTTGCATTGGTCATCAAAGTGGTTGCCGCCAGAGCTGTTGTTGGTAGTTGTCAAGGAGGACACTGAGGACGACGTGGTGACAGACATGCCGTCATCGCTGCCGCTCACAGTAAACTCAATTGCACAGGACAACGGGGTTGTCCAGGCAATCAAGCCATGAGAGAGGGAAGGAAGGAGACGAGAGTGGGGAGGGAGGAAGGAGAACGGTGGATGCAGCGACAAATTTCTCTTTCCATGTGTTAGTTAACATAATTTGGATGGAAAAACGAACCAAGAGTCATATAGCTAACCAAAATTGGAATCGTGCAAATAAGGATTTTAAACTTTGAAGGGCCAATTAAGGAATTAAAACTTTAATAGTGACAAATAGGAATTTTTCTCTATAATTAAATATAACTATTTTTTATTTGCCAAAGGCTCGATCTAAATAGTCTGCCACTACATCAAACAACATTAGGAAATACGGAAGGGGCTCCTCTAACTTTGGCTGCCTACCATTGAATCACTGCCATGCGGGCCACATGGAGCTTGGGCCCACCTGGCAACGTCTTCACGGTAGGGGAGCCAAAGGCAGAGGATCTCGTTCAGAAAATACTCCCTTCGTTATAATTTATTAGTAGTTCAAGGTTATATCGTTTTTGCCAATGTATAAAATTGTCCTAGGTGCTCTAGCCATTTTGCCTCTGATTTTCCGAAACGGCCCGCGTCCATTTGCTAGTGCTTGTTGTCACCATGCCCTCCATCCTAGATCTGTGGCAAGTCCCCTCCCCCACCCCCGAATCGCCTCGCCTTGCTTCCTCCGCCCATAAATCCGATGCGAGTCCTCTCGGCCCTAAATCTCCTTTCCTTGCTCCCTAACACCGTGTTGTTTCCCACGCCTTCTCCATCGGACTTCATCGGGCGTCTCATGGTCGCAACTCGTGGTGCCTTAGGAGGAACCCTACAAATCCGCCCCTTCATATGCGCCGATTTGATTTGCAGCATCACCGATTCCCACTGTGAAATCACGCCTTTGCAAGGTTGCTTGCTCAGATTCATGGGGATCTTGCAGATTTGGGTGGATTTCGGGGATTCTGGATCCGTACTGGCTTTCTTTCCCCTCTTTAGACAGGTGGCATATGACACGATGCCATTCGTTGTCTACGCAAGGGGATTGCTCTGCGGTCTTCTCCAGGTCTAGTTATTTCTTGGATTTGTTTCTCGTTTTTGTGCTAGGTGTGAAGTGGGGGATGAGATCTTGGTTGGGTTTGATTCCTAGAAAAAGAGTGCTGGTCATTTTAATTCGTTATTGCCACCTAGCTTGACTATATTGAATTCAAAGATTTCAACAAACTTGTGGGTGGATAAGTTCGCTGGCTGTGACTGATTTTGGCCGTTTCAGTAGTGTTCTGTGAGGGAAGAAAAGAAAGAATAAGACAGAGCTCGTTGTGGCCGGAAAACAGATAAACAGAACTGGGTGAACGAAATTTCAAAATTTGATAGCTAGCTTCCATGTTTTGTTGAATACTAGCTAGAGAAGTGACCGTTCCCTATTTCATAACAGATGTAGAGTATTAGCAAGGAAATGTAATGGCTCATGGAACTAAAAAAAAATCTTTATAGCCCTGCATGAGACTGGTAGATTTTTTTTTCCTGAAATGAAATGACACGGGTAGCCGCCGTTCCAAAATGGCAAAATCTCTCCTTTCATCAAGGAACAGCCGGAATGAAGAAAAGCAAGCCCCCAGGAGGCCAGGACCCCTGAACAGAACACTCACTTTGAACAGAAGCCAGACAACCCAGCCTTCTCTTCTCCCTCTGTCCGGCCCGGAAGACCAGCCGCAGATCCGCCCCCCCCCCTCCCGCCGCCCCGCTCACCTCACCGTCGTCGCCCCCACTGCCACTGCCTTCCCCATCCGCTCCCCCACCTCCTGCTCCAGAAGCTCCCGCAGAGGGGGCGGGAGGCCCTGCGGGGAGGGGATAAGACGGGAGGGCCCCAAACCCTAGCCCTACTCCTACCCCCGCGGGTTCCTCCTCCTCGCCGGCGGCGGCGGGGATGGACATGGTGGTGGCAGCGACGCCGCCGGCGCTCCCCGCCGAGGTGGAGATGGCGCTCATCCGGGACATCACCGTCGCGGCCGAGGCCCAAGCCAAGGAGGGCGACACCTTCTTCCTCATCACCACCAGGTCCGGCCCGTGCCTGCCCGGGCTTTCGTCTGTTTTCCTTCCCCAATCGTTTCGATCTAGTCCGGGGTTCTGCTGCCGTTCTCGCCGCGGCGCCTGGGAGGGGCTTACGGGGCGCAAGATTGTTTTTTT
Source organism: Urochloa ruziziensis (assembly GCA_015476505.1). Classification (NCBI taxonomy): domain Eukaryota; kingdom Viridiplantae; phylum Streptophyta; class Magnoliopsida; order Poales; family Poaceae; genus Urochloa; species Urochloa ruziziensis. Next base: position 33,178,836 of record CM027120.1, on the reverse strand, counting down.
TTTTCAGTTGCTCTTTTTTTTTTTTTGACCGTTTCTGCGCTTGTTCGTGGATGGATGAATGCGCATGGCCGCCGGCGAGGTGTGCCTTGGCGTCGGCATGGAGGTGGATTTGGTGGCGTGGCAGGTTTAGGTGTTCCCGTCCATTGAAAGATTTTGGGTCTTTAGTTTTATTCCTCGCACAAGCGTTGCAGTCGGTCTGCGCTAAGACTTACAGTTTGGTGCGTGCCTCTTGGCTCCGGTGGTGCACCTCTGGTTTGCAAAGAGAAATGGGCAGCAACGGTGCTGGGCAAGAGTTGTTTGCAGCTGGGGGAATTCTAAGGCTGCTGTGTCGGGCATGACTGGAACCTAACCATTTATTTTTTCGTCTACATTTGAGATTCGTGATTCTTATTTGGAGCCCCTTGTAGCATTCTGTATGTCATCTCTGAGCCCCCTTACAGCATTTTAGGACTTCACAAAGCAACCTGGCGAGTGTCGAGATTGTGATGAAGAACTTTTTTGGGGTATGGATGCACATATCCATGGGCCATGGCAGCATGTATGGAATCAAAATCACAAGAGAAAACATGGGCCATGGCAGCATGTATGGAATCAAAGTCACAAGAGAAAATTGCTCTGATTACGCTTAATCCAAATCTTCTTGCTGCGGTACCATTTTTTTTTCTCGATTGCAAAAATACCACCAAATTCCTTTCTGTGTTCCACTCCATGTAGCACTCTGTTAGCACCTTATTCTTCTTGTATCCTCCCGGTAGAGGGGGCAGTAGAGAGGCGAGGAGAAAGACAAAGGGTGCTTGTGGGAGTGTGCACCATGGCTCGGCCTCTGGCATTGCCAGGCATCGAGCTTCGTGATCCCTTCAGCAGTTCTCTTAGCTTGTTCCATCGGTGACTGGGAAATGGAAAGATATTGGTGGAAGGCTCAGCAGCGGGGATGGGCTGTGGCAACTCGCTCGTGGATGAGCCACCTGCTTCTCCCTTGACGGATCTGGTTTGATTTTGCCAGTGGGATCCAGCAAGGTGAGTGGGAGTGTGCACCATGGCCCTGCCTCTGGTGTTGCCAGGCATCGAGCTTTGTGACCCCTTTGAGCAGTTCTCTTCGCTCGTTCCATCGGTGACAAGGAAATGGAAAGATATTGGTGGAAAGCTCAGCAGCGGGGATGGGTTGTGGCAACTCGCTCGTGGATGAGCCACCTGCTTCTCCCTTGACAGATCTCGTTTGATTTTGCCAGTGGGAGCCAGCAAGGTGAGCGGGAGGAGCATGTACACAGGAAGGCGTGTCATGGAATGAGATGACAACCACAGGGAGGAAGGCATGTCGTGGGACGAGATGATAACCACAGGGAGGTGAGTAGGCGACAGCTGCCAGCAGCCCTCACCTCTACCAAATCCACCAGAGACGATGGAGAACGGGAGAGAAAGAGGAGAACAGAGGTCTGATGCTAGACAGAGTGAGAGATGAAGCACATCTGGTGCTATTGTTGCAATTGGTAAACACAATGGCATAAGCGGACCTCTTCTAGTGCTATGCGAGCAAGTGCGTCAACTCACAAGTATCATCTGTTGAGGACCTTGCTTGTCATGTTATGATTAGAACATTTTAGGATATGTTTTGGCAAGCTGTACTGCTACTAGGACACTTAATGTGATGAGAATATGAGATACATGATGTATCAAAGCTTCCTGTGTCTTTAATTTGGTTGTAGTCTCTTGACTTGCATGTTTACAAATGACGACATGGTGGTGATCATGAAAAATATCTATTTTAGAAGGTTTCTCTGTAAATGCAGATCAATATTATTTTACCTGTTTTCCTTTTCGCCTTATTTAATATATTAGTTTACCTGTCAGTTGCCTCTTTTGTTTATTCTCAGCTCGGATAATAAATGCGCGATCCTTTGTTTGCTTAACAGGTGGTGGCAAAGTTGGATTGACTATGTAATTCAAGATTTGACTAGTGTAACAAGTAATGGTTCTCATCATCATGAGTTTGGTTCAAAAACACCTAGAAGGCCAGGAGCTATTGACAATACCGATTTAATTGATGATGCGGCACTTGAAGTCTCCAATATGGAGATGGAGATACATGACACCTTAGTTGAGGGTCGTGATTACATACTGCTCCCTCAGCCAGTATGGGAAAAGTTGCATGGTTGGTACGTCACATTTGTTGAACTCTATACTGTGGAATATGATTCCCAAAGACTAATCCCCTCTAGATTTGTCACTTTCCAAATACCTCTGCCTAATTGTTAGCTGCTGCTTCTTGTTAGTAGATTCTGCATAGCTTATCATTCTATTCACATGGACATGTCTACCTTTTCATGATTCCTTATTATTTTTATGGAATATGGATTACAGTCTTTCAAGGCGATTCTAGTGTATATACATGTATTTCTATACACTGACATATCAACTTTCCTGAACATACTGAATGAGCATCAAAAGTAGTTAATTTTCTAGCTGTGTGTATCAGTCATTAGCAATCAGTCTTTGCAATTTTTGTTGGTAGTTGTCAAATATTATCTCGAGATGTTTTGCATTGACGTGCATGAAAGAAGTTTGATGCTATTATACTACCAATTCAAGTGAAGGAATCCAGAGTCTTTTCCGATACAAAATATGAGTTCTATCATTTGCGTTTATTACGTGAGAAGCTGTGATATCTTTCCCTTCACAGAAACAAACTACTCTACTTTTTATTTAATGTTTGGAATCCTTTTCTCATTGCTCACAAAATGTTAACAGGTATGGTGGAGGGCCAACATTACCAAGAAAAGCAATCAATACTGGCTTTTCTCAAACTGATTTGACCATAGAAGTCTATCCTCTACGTCTGCAGTTACTTCTGATGTCAAGAGGAGAGCGAACCTTTATAAGGATAAGCAAGAAGGTATGCTCTTATCTCTTTGGCTACTGTTGAGCACATTGTCCATTTAATTTGTATTTCCATAGATCAGACTGTACAGAACTACATAACTATGATGCCACTTATGTATAACCTACTGTTGAAGTCTTCCAATGTCACTAATAGTTTCTGAAGATGTTTGCTAGATATTTTGTATGGAAGAACTGAAAAGTTGAAAATTTACGAAAAAAAATTCTATGAACCTTTCAGGACACAGTCGGCCAACTCCATAAAAGAGCTTGTGAGGCTTTTGACTTGATACCAGATGAGGTAGCTGTTTTTTTTTTTTTTTGACGTTAATGTTTCTTTTGGCTGTAAGGAAAATTTTCATAGTTATTACTGCTACCTTTGCAGGTATGTATTTGGGACTATTATGGCCAAACAAAGCATATGTTGATGGATAACCTGGAGAAAACCCTTGATGATGCCAACATTCAGATGGATCAAGATGTGAGTCAAAATTTGTATAGTAATTGACAATCAGTTCCTCCACCCCAATCCCAAACTATATTTGAAGAACAAATGCACCACTAATCCATATCTGTTCTAGAGTAAATGATTTGACTTACTGACTATATGCTTTTATATGGTATCACAGATTCTAGTCGAGATTACTGCTGATGCCAATGGTAGTGTGGATGGTGGATGCATGAGTTTGGTTAAAGGGAATGATTTCTTTGAGCGAGAATCTACTTCTTTGATTGCTGATGCTCCAAAATCAGGATTGCCAAATGAGAATTTTGCAGCCAACAACTATACTTCTAGAAGCTACAACTCTAGTTTGACGCCAAACGTCTACCTGCAATCTCCCAATGGTGACCATGATAATGTGCATGGTTCTAGTGGCATGATCACAAGGGGATCACCTTTAGGTCTTACAGGGTTGCTTAATCTGGGAAATACATGCTATATGAACAGTGCTATACAGTGTCTTGTGCACACGCCACAGTTTACTAGATATTTTTGTGAAGATTACCACCGCGAAATAAATCGTCAAAATCCACTGGGTAATGTGGTAAGTGTTCTTTCCACTCACAAGACCTAAAGGCCCTGATGCATGAACATAGTCATTTTTTTGGAAAAAATATTATTGTTATTATGCATTTGGCATAACTTTTTTATCATGATATTATTTCTAGCAGCCAGTCAAATTTTCAAGTATATTTTTTTATTTAATTTCCTCCCCTAATTCTTGACACGATACAGTCACTAACACTAAAAGACACATGATCCATAATTGTACTCTGTAGCTTCTTTTTATCTGTTAAATTTTTTGACATGCACAATATCTTTTCTTGACTGTGGTAGTTGTATTGCTCCTTGATCATGTTTCTAGGCTTGCCATTCTAAAAGTGATCTGTCATTTTTTGCTTAGTCTGGCAATATAAGCGAAAAATCTCATGTTTGTTTAGCTTGACATACCAAGTAACCTATGTGTTTTCTATTATGTACTCGCCTAGGAGTATTAGAAATGAGCATTTGTGATGGACATTTTCTCCTGCGGTTCTGCCAGAGTGTTATTTTAATCCTGCAAAAGATCTGGCTACTACATAGTTGCCTTTTGGTTTGAGTTTCGCTAGCATCCCATGTGTTAATTGTACTGAGTTCTGATGGTAGTCATGTAGGGTGAACTTGCATTAGCTTTTGGCGAGCTACTAAGAAAACTCTGGGCCCCTGGAGGACGAGCTCCAGTTTCGCCTAGACCATTCAAAACAAGGCTTTCTCGGTTTGCATCTCAATTCAGTGGATACAACCAGCATGATTCACAGGTTTGATCATCTCTTTAGATTGGTGTTTCATCTTATTTTTTTTTCCTGAATCTGTACCTTGGCAAAGTACTACAGGAGCTGTTGGCATTCCTCTTGGATGGACTCCATGAGGACTTGAATCGTGTGAAACATAGACCTTACATAAATTCCGTAGATGCTGATGGACGATCAGATGAAGAAGTTGCAGATGAGTATTGGGCGAATCATATTGCTAGAAACAATTCAATCATAGTTGATGTATGCCAGGTCAGTTCTATACATGACTACTTGAGCGAACCACTTCGCTTCACTTAATGCGGTGATGCATTGGCTCCTGAAATTCTAATAGCCCATAGCACTTCAAAAGCATCATGTTCCTATTGCTAGTCTTGGAACAAAGTAGTCCTTAGATGATTTTGTAGTTGTGTGTGTGCATGCGCATGTAAGCACCTTTTCATTTTCAGGTCTTCATGGTGAATTGGTGATTAGATGGGCCAGAAATACATGTTGTGTATACTGTATATATATGCAGTGGATTGACCATGTTAGACATATATTGCTATCTGCGTATTTATTCTTCAGTGCAGGTGTTGCTTGCATATATGTATTACTTGTGTATCTTCCCTTTCAGTTACTGCAATACATTTGAGCTGCATACCTGTCTCAAGATGTATACATCTGCATGTTGCATGCAAATTGGCATTTTTTTTTTTGGCTCAGGACCTAGTTCTTCTTAATTAGGCTCTCTGATTGCTAAGACATGTTTTGCTGACATTTCCTTCTATAATCATTTTCCAGGGCCAGTACAAGTCAACTTTGGTCTGCCCAGTCTGTGGAAAGGTTTCAGTGACTTTTGACCCGTTCATGTATCTTTCCTTGCCCTTACAATTTGCCTCGACCCGGAGCATTGCAGCTGTGGTCTTTTCTTGTGATGGAAGTGTTCCACCAACACAATTTACTGTAAATGTACCGAAGCAAGGTAGGTGCAGGGATTTATTACAAGCCCTCGGCAATGCATGCTCACTTAAAGATGGGGAGAGACTTCTAATTGCCGAGGTTTGTCATTATGCTACTTGATATTACAGGTTGGTAGGTTTGGTATCATCTGTACTAAACACTTTTCTTGAATTTATCTACAGATACGGCATCATAAGATCTACCGTTTTCTTGACGATCCAGTGCTTCAACTGTCTACAATAAGCGACGATGACCATCTGGCAGTTTATAGGCTCCCAAAATTGGAAAAGAGGGCCAATTACATTCAGTTCGTGCATCGTCGTGAAGACTTGTAAGCAAAAGGCAACAAAGCTGATATACATCTTCTTGCTAGAATATAGCTGTAGTGGTTTGCTTGGTTTATGTTGAAGTGGACCCAACATATGTAATGGCAATATGCTATATACATGATTATAACATAAATGCTTATTGTGAAGTTTTTTCTGATAATATTATCCCTTGCTGTTTGTAGGGACCGTGGAAACAATAACAGTTTGACATCTTGGAAACCCTTTGGTGTTCCTCTTCTTGCACAAATACCTCGCAATGAAACTGTCACGGGTTTTGATATCCATGAATTGGTCCATCGAATGCTTGTGCCCATGCTAAGAAATCAGGACTCTCCACATTTATTCGCTCAAAATTCTGTCTCCACAAGAATGCATAGTTATAATACTGACAACAGCAGATTACAGCTACAATTGATTGATGATAGCACCACAGTCATTGAAAAATCTAGTGATTCTATCAGGGTCCCACAATCTTCACTCGCAACAGTATTTTTTGTCAATTGGTCTAAGGCAGACCTGAAAAAGATTAATACTGATAATTTAGAATACCTTCCAGAGGTGTTTATGTATGCTGCTCCTGCCAAGAGAACCCGTGGTGAAGCTCTTTCACTCTATGCATGCTTGGATGCTTTCTTGAGAGAAGAACCTCTTGTACCTGAAGACATGTGGTTAGTTTTCAATTTCCACATTCTAAGATACATTTGAAACTTAAAAAATGACAATCCTTTCATGGGTGCACAATGCCCATTTTTGGCTGGCATGCTAGTGCTTGTTTTAGCTCGGACAATATAGATGGTTTCCTTCGTTGCTTGCGCTTGCACTTTTTTGTTATGCCATCATAAACCTATGTAGGATTTGGTATTGGAATGGGATGTCTTCGCTGTGCTATACAGAATGTGAAATTTCAAAAATTGTACGAGTTCAGTTGCTGTGTCTATTTGCAAAACTGTGATCCTGTGAAAAGCTGTAACAACAGAGGCATGTGAAAATGTATTTGTTTGGTGGGTTTTGCCAAACTGCTGAACATAATTCCTTGTTCTTCCTTGGTTCCATTTTGTATTAGCTTTTCAGTTATGGTTCCAGAACATGGGCATGTGTGTTCAACTATTCTCTGTTTTGCCTATGATTACTTCATTCTCTCAAAGCAGTTACAAAGCACCATGTATTGTGGTAGTGATGTCTGCGGATTTGCCTTCTGCAATGCACTGATAGAAAATGCGAACATAATTAACTTCATATGCTGTCATCAATGGAATACCCTTTCAGATGCTTATGCTGACATGATCAAACTGCGTATATATCAAACTAGGAGCTTAATTACTAGTACTGTATGATTGTTTAGCTACTGATTAGCTTTGTTGCTTATCACTTATGCAGTGATTTTGAAGCATAATTCACTTTCTCAGCCTCTTGTAACCATCTAGGAACCTGATATGGAACACATTGTTGATTGTTCCTTTTATGGCATTTTGGTAGAAATTATAGTTTAAGTTTTGGACAGGCACTTGAAAAATGTTCCTGCCTTATGCCTAATGGCTTCCATTTATACGTTTCAGAGTGACAAGTTTATGTTATTTTATTAGGTACTGTCCAAGGTGCAAGGAGCAAAGGCAAGCTAGCAAAAAGCTGGATTTATGGAGACTTCCGGAAGTGTTAGTCATACATCTCAAGAGATTTTCATTTAGTAGGTCAACAAAACAGAAATTAGAAGCTTTTGTCAATTTCCCAATACATAACTTGGATTTGACAAATTATATTGCCAACAAGAAGAGTTTAGAGCGCCAGGTGTATGAGCTGTATGCTGTGAGCAATCATTATGGCAGCATGGCAAGCGGGCATTATACTGCACACATAAAGGTACATTTCTAAATTGCAAGTTATTATTATAGTTTCTCTTCAAGAAATACGTTGGTAGTTTTTCTAATGTCGTATGGCTGTCTATGGCTTGGATATTGTCTGTATTCGGTCCTGATTTGTTTGCATGTTAGCAGTGCCACCTCTTATAATTTTAATCATTTTGGTTTGCAATATACCCCAACTTTGAGTATAAGATGGCCTGATAGATCTTATGTTAGCTGCGATATTTTTGTTTGATTTGTGAATCATCAGTTGAGAAATCCCTAATCTGTCCATTACCAGTTTGAGCTTTGGAATCCTAATTGATGCTTCTCTATGTAGTATAGAATGCTGATGGCAATTTCTCTCTATGCAGCTCGTGGATGAGAATCGGTGGTACAACTTTGATGATAGCCATGTTTGTGGCATTGATGAAGACGAGGTAAAGAGTGCTGCAGCTTATGTGCTGTTCTACAGAAGAGTTAGAGAACAAGATGGGGCAACTAGTAATGGATCTCAGTTATATGCAAAGAGAAGCCACAGATCTAGCCATAGATAGACTCATCCATTGCACAGGTTTAATGCAAGGAGATTTTGGGAATGACACATGCACCCTTTGTTGGAACTGGCAGGGAAGACGCCTGTCAGGTGCATTCAATGCGATACCATTATCCAGGTGAAACTGAAAGTCATGAAAGATGGGTATTGCGCAAGGCAGATTGGAGTAATAGCATCAACCGGAAGGTAGAGCTTGGCAGCATTTTGGTTACCTGATTTCGACCAGTAGAGAGAAACAAGGGGAAGCAAGAAAACAAATTTAGGAACACCTTTTGTTTAATTTGTTTTTTATTTGGTACCATTTTTAGATTTAGTTAGCCTGTACACTTGACTGTTGTTGAGATGGGTGAGCTGGTGTTTGGCTGATGCTTTTGGTGGCCAACTATTAATAGCCAACTATACCAAACAGTGCGGCGGTGAACCTCTGACAGTCAGTGTAGCGTTCTGTCGTTACTGCAAGAATTGTAACTTTTGTTGTAATTGTATTGTACTGCGCCTGGCGGCAGTTTCCAGTTACCAGATTGTAAATGTATTCAAGTGCTGCCATTTCCGGCAGGATCCCGTATGTTTGCTGGAGATAAAATATATGTTGGGAGACGTCATGCGTTTCAGGGGAGTATATGTTTATGTCCAATATTTGGTACTTTTAGGCGATCGAACAGATAAGAATCTGCAAGATCAGTGTGATCTCTGGTCTGCGTGCTACTGTGTAAATGTAGGCGATGCAGTTTATGGTTCACTATATCTTCGGTACAGAACACACTTTGTTTTCACTATCAATAGAAAAGGCAGCTTGTGGTTCACTATATTTTAGGTACCGAACACACTTTGTTTTCACTATCAATAGAAAAGGCACTTTGTGGTTCACAATATTTTCAGGTACTGAACAGACATTGTTTTTACTATCAATAGAAAGGGAACATATCAAGTGTAAACCAACCCTTTAGATCAATATCATGTGGCCCATATTAGAAGTTTGCATGATTGCACGGAGAGGTTGGTTTGCACCTGATATGTTCCCCAATAGAAAAAGGCATCTGGCATCATATAGAAATTACACGCTAAGTTTGGGTCGGTAGCATGCAGTAGCAAATTTCTTTGTAATGGAATCAACACACGCCATTCTTATTCTCTCAGGCGTTGCCGGATTGTCCAGCGGGAACCAGCCCAAATGCCCTTCCTCGGCTCTTGCAGCAAAGATTGCATCCTTTATCGCGAACAAAACAGAGGATCCTAGGAAAAATGGCGGCTCTCCTACAGCTTTGGAAGAATGAATAGCCTTCGGGTTTGGTACCCCCTGCAAAGAAAGAAAGTAACATGGTACAATGAGCCAATCATAATCTACTCACTACATTGTGAAGTTGTTGATAAACAGAGTCGGAAACATATAGTAGAATGCAGACAAAGCAGTGACTGACAACTATTATGATATAATGCTTAGCAAATGGAAGGACTAAAGGATGAATGATCAATTTATGTCATGATTGTTTTTGCTGTAGTTTAATTTTTGCAGGGAACAGTTCCAACTGACTAACCCAAGCTAGTGTCGGAACATTGTTTAACTGCGTCTGCAATGTCATAACGCCTCCCATGTAATTTTTTTAGATAATTCGGCTTTGACCTTTAAAGAAGGCTACATCACCTTATTACACTAGTTGCTTCCCATGTAATAATGTCCAAGAAATAAAACACGAATAATATGCAAAAAGGAATATACCATTGACAGAATGTTCAGAGTTATATCATTTACCTTCAACAGTGAAACTTTGAAGTTCAAAGGTATATCATTGACAGAGGGTATTTTGTAAGACCCAGGACCACATGTGAAGAGGTGTCCAGGACGGATCCATTTGTGGTTATCGTCCCCCCATTTTATCTCTTCCAAGGCCACCCATCCCAAACCTTGGATGAAAGCTCCTTCAATCTGAAATAACACGCCATGGGAAGCCATGACAGAAGTGACAATGAGGAATTGTGTGGTAGAACTGTAGAAGACACTTTTCCACCTCCTAGCTTATTGAGACGATAAAACATCTCTCGCTATTGAAGAACATACCTGGCCAATATCAATTGCTGGATTAATTGAAAAGCCAAGATCCATAACAATATCGACTGTCCTTGTATGAAAATCTCCAGTTAGAGTGTCAATCTCAACTTCCGCAAATGCAGCTCCGTAGGTGAAATAATGGTATGGATTTCCCTTGCCGACTGTCCAGTCAAAATCTATATCGGGGGTGACGTAAAACCCATGTGCAGAGAGGTCCACCCGTTCAATGTAGCATGCTTGAATCAACTAGCAAATATAACGCCACACGCAAAAATGAATTAGCTATATATTTTGAGCGGAACACATTTTTTCTACAACGTACTCGTAGTATGTTGTACGCTATTTTTGTAAGGTGGGTATTGAGTGATAAATGAGGCAACGATGTAATCTTATCTATATTACCATTTGGTCACTATATATTACCGTGAACGTGATAAATCAGGCAGATGAAAAAAAGGTAGTATTCCTTTCCATTTGTTCACTATATATTACTCCATCCGTTGCAAAATATAAGTCATTCCAATTTTTTTGGAGAGTCAAACTATTTTATCTTTGACTAAAATTATAGAGATGACTTCAAATATTTATGATACCGAATAGCTATACTATGAAATATATCTAATGAAAAATCTAATGGTACTTATTTGATATCATAAATGATAGTACTTTATTGTATAAATTTGGTCAAAGTTGAGAAAGTTTGACTCTCCAAGAAAACTGGAATGACTTATATTTTGAAACGGGGGAGTACTGAACAAGATGGAACAATTCAGCACTAGAAGCAGGCACATTGACTGTGGAAGGAACAATTTCGGAAGAGCGCAATTCGCTCAAGGCCAGGTTCAATACGCCAGAGAAGCCAATAATCTTATCTACCGAAGTACCAAGTATGTTCTACTTACGTATGTTTAGAGAACATATACTCATCTGTACTCTAGGGGTGCTTGGCTCCAGGATGTCACGCCACAAGTGGACAATGGTGAGTTCTTCAGTTGGTGGTAGCAAACAGCGGGTGTCATGATTGGCTTGGGTGCTAAGGCTATGTGAAGCGGGAGCCTGTAAAGCAGCCTGGACCCCCTACAATAGCGTTTTTCACGGAAAAAACTAATGTAACGGCGTCCTGAATCGGTCCCTCTATTCTCCAGGTATGCCTCCCCCTCCCCTAAATTTCGGGGAGGCGTTCTCCTCCGCCAAACCGGACCCCGTCGTCCACCCACGAGGGTGCGCTCCGCCCGGCCGCCGTCCTTGGAGGTGGGGGCGGGCCCTGCTCGGCGCGGCGGCGTCCGCACGCACGTTGCCCCGCCTCTGCGTTGCTTCTTCTCCCTCTGCACAGCAGCATCGAACAGAGTCCGTCCACGCTCCGCTCCTCGCCGGCCGGCCTCGAATTAGGGCCATGGGGGTCGCGCATGGCCCCTCTTTTTCCTCCTCTCGCGCGTGCCGGAGCTCTCCCTCGCCGACGCGGCTCCTCCTCGTCTCCCCCGCCGCCGGCCAGATCTGGAGCTCTGGCGTGGAGGAGCGGCCGGCCTCGAGCTCCGGCGCGAGATCTGCCGGCGGCGGCCCCCCTCCTCCCTCTCCGGCAGACTTCCAGCGGTCGTGCTCAGGTCTGGCGCCGGCAGGAGCTCCCCGCATCACGGCCAGCCCTCTCCTCCACCTCCTCTCGCATCGTCCGGCTCGATCCATGCGCGGGCTCGCCCCTGTGCCTCTTTCTCTCCAGTGGCTGATTCGAGGTGTGCAGCGGCGGCTGCACGGCCGGCTCGGGCAGCAGCGTTAGCGGCGGCGAGGCAGGCAGGGGCCGCGCGGCGCTAGGCGACGCAGGAGCAGAGCGGAGAGGTGGGGCGTCCCTGCGGTGGTGGGTGGAGTTGGGAAAGAAGATAGGTTGGAGCGGCTGACATGTGGGACCAGCAAAAAAAGATGAAATATAGGAGGGAAATAAGGGGAACCGTTGCAGCATGATGCTATTTAGATGGTGCAATTTTTTAGAGGAGGATTGAAATATTCCTTTAAAGGATATACCGTTACAAATAATCTAAGCGTGGGTTAAGGATGCTGCTCGTTTTAAGAGCCTGAGCAATTTGGAATACAAGGACAATGTTGTGTTCAATGGTGTCTTACTCAGAGTTGATCAGTGCATCTTCCTTGCAATGGAGGAAGCTGACCTCTGGTCTGGACGTTGGCAGGTACTAAAGGGCTGAGTGCCCTGGTTGTTGCTGGCCCTCCCGGCGATTAGAGCATGAATGGCTAGCGCTAAAGGTCGTTTTCATTTTTTTTCCCGGGCGCAAATGTGTGTTAAGAACATCTAGGGGCTAGTGTGTGTTGTATCATGTTGGCTTTTCTCATCTTAATGCAATGATACACAATTCTCCTGCATAGTCTAGAAAAAACCATTTGAAGAGTCTGGTAACAAGATTTTGTATTTGGAAAGAGATTTCTTTACTCCCCTGCACTATTAAGTTGGTTCACTTAATCCTATTTAACCAGATTAACTAGCGCATTATATTCCTCTATTATATATACTTTCAAAACGTCTTATCCCCTCTTATTGAAGTGACAAATCTATGGTCATGAACTAGTTGTGACTGAACCGGAGCAGATTCCTTTGGCCTGATCTAATCGCTAAAGAATGCAATGATGACTCAAATCTTGAAAATAGGAATAATGGGAATTCCGTGATGGTTACTATTGTAGTTAAAACTGTGGTCCAACTACTTAAGAAAGAGAATACAGGTTAATATACATCACCTCAGCAAACGAGCTGTGGGTTCCTCTGTTAGCTATGGGTTCCATCCGAGCTTTAATTTGCTGACAGGCATCCAAAACTGCAGCTCCATATATATCTGAACTAGCGGATGCTGCTGTTGGCGATGCATTTGGAACCTAAGAGTACGCATATCAAAGAATAATATTGGAATTTTTAAACAATCATCAAAGACAATAAAACTAGTCCATGACATGCAGAACAAAAGGGAGTACAATGCAACGCCACCTTATCAGTACTAGTCTCTGATATAAATACAGAGCTAAGGGGGATATTGAATGACGAAGCAGCAACTTGGGCTAACTTTGTGTGCAAACCCTGTCCCATCTCAACTCCGCCATGTGTTACCAAGACAGTGCCATCTGTGTAGACTTGCACAAGCGCGCCAGCCTGCATTGGTCATGCACAAAACATTGTGTAACCTTGCGTGAGGACGAGAACTACTAATTTTTTAGAACCTCAACAGCTAACACACAAATTCTAAAATATTGGTGTGGTTCCAGAGCACAATTACGTCAATAAAAGGTACAAAAGCTTCATCGTACAGTACATGCGAATCCACTCCAAACAAACTGTAACAATCATAATTTTTTTTCCAAGAGGTACTGTCATGGTAATCATGATGTGTGCCTGAAGGCCAGTGACACGATACACAATGTGACAAGATAGTACGACTTGTCAAGTTATATCATGTCAACATTATTGATCGCCCAATCAGCTGTAACTAATTAATTTGTTGAGAAAGGGACCCACATATTTTTTTAGAAGCAAACTAAAAACATATAGATGAAATGCAATAGTTACCTTGAAAATTTTCACTGACATTATTGCTAGATCTCACATCTTACTATTACTGATTGGAGGCTCCTTTTGAAGCCTTCACATTAAGCCACCTAGATCCTAGGTAGACAGTCTAGAAAAAGAGAAAAATTAAAGGAGCTTTCACGTGAAGCCACCTAGAATTCTAGGTGAACACTTAATCTAGGTGAACACTCAAAAAAGAGTAAAATTACCCATCTATGCCATTATGATAAATTAAACTAAAATAACCCCCTATATCTATATTTAAATTACCCACTTCTGCCAGTCTGCCACTACCGAAAAATTAAAAATTAATTAATGCCGTGCTCCTTAGTTTGCACTAGCGATCACGTCTCCTCTTTAATTTGTATATTTTCCTACGCACGCATACCAAGAAGGTGGTTAAATCTTCTCTTCGGTGAATCACATATAACTAACTCTATATAGTGGGGAGCTTTCCTGGCCTCTGGAGGCTCCTGCCGCTCGCTCGTGCAGAGTCACGCCGCGTGACCGGGTGGACGTGAGTCATGCAGGAAAAAAAAATACACTGATCTGCCAGCGACACTTTTAGCGCTACAGTACACCGGTTATTTCTTTTTCTTTCAAACCCAACTATGCACCAGCTGCAGTCTGCCGATTCAAAAACCCAACTATGCACCAGCTGCAGTCTGTTGATTCGTTACACAATATGCTGATTTTTTTACACCATACTTCTTTCGTTATAGTATGTCTGTTTCCCATCACATGAGTGTCACATCTGGTGGTACCTCGGTATTATCTCTAGAAGAAATACATGCATCCATATCGGTAAAGAAGAAATGCATGCATCCATACCGGTATAAAAAATGCGTCCATCCAGAGTCGGTGTATCCTCGCCACGTGATTCCAACGTTGCGCTGTCACACAATTTTTCGATCGCCGCATGTTACAACTGTGTATTGTTATCAAATGAAATTGCGGTGCCCTTCACGCATTAGAGCCGTCATTGCCTCCCCGCGAAGTTTAGAACGTGACACAAATATTGTGCTCCTTGGCTGCTAGCCCAATCTCTCGCATCACGTGTCAACTCGCCTCCTCTTTCCCTGCTCTCGAGCCCCAGTTTAGATCAGAGGTGGTGCAACTGCCTCGGAGGGAGATACCGTCCACCCATGTGAAACACACTACCACCGTTTTTCATGACACGAGTTCGTCGAACCGTAGTCCCTGCCCCCAAGTTGTCCTCTTCCATCTCTTTGTTATTCGTCGGCCAGCATGCCAACAACGTCACAACATGCCGCTCCAATCCTTAGTTCCCACGAGCTCTAGCGCGGTAGTGGCAGAAGGCTCTGCTAAGCGCGCACTATATGTCAACACGGCCATGCTCTACATGGTCGAGGACATCTTTCTTGCCGCCATCGAGTTTGTTGAGGAGTCATGCCAGTATGACACCGTCACTGTCCATGATTGCTACTGCGTACGTACCTTCCATGCACATTGTTTACTTCATTCAATACGTGTGTGTTTGTTTCATGCATGTAGTACTTAGTGTTCTCAGTGATTAAGAAAATTAAGAAATAGAGAGAATCAAGAACCATTCACGATGACAGCAAGTAATTACACGTGTAATCTAACAGGCGCGGCATTAGCGCACCGTCCTTCCTAGTTGCTCTGACTCCGCATGCAAATCCATCCACGGCATAGCTCTAAGCTCGCTGCCCACCGCATGTGTCCATGCTCACGGTAGCCGGTGCTTGCACTCGCCTAGGCGTAACATGCCGGAAATATTAACGGCATCATCTCTTCCACCAAAGCATTGCAGATTGAAGACATAAACACAATCTATATCTGACGTTCCTCAAAAACAAAATACAACACCTAAAATACTATCTTTAATCTGTCTCCTATATTAAATCACCGTGCACAATAATATATCTCAAAACAATTAGTTAACACGACTAGAGATTATATATATGCGTGCATATATAAAGAAAGGAAGCTAACGTCTTTTCAAGTAAGCAGATATCCTATACGTGCGTATATAGAAAAGGAAGTGCTACGAGGCCTGCTCCTACTCACACTCACCAGGTAGGGTATGATCTACTTCCTTTTATCATTTTCGAACTGTTGTTCAACTGTTCAAGCACTATGACTCCCTACATGTGATTGATAGTTGCTGCTTTTGCATCTTTGCATTAGATTGGGCTCTACATGCGTGATTGCAATTTGCAAGCTATTGGTCATAGAAGAATGCCTGATCCATCGGGACATTAGGCTGCATGTGCTCCTCTCACCTATTACTGTCATGATGTATGCATAAAAGCCATAATAATGTAAATTCTGGAAAAAACTATCTCCATTTCAAAGGCACACTATTTACAAGGGGAAAAAACTACCAAGATGCTATGACGATGTGTCATTCAGTTTGACGGCCAAATCTATTTGTGCCATTTATGTGTAACACCGCAGAGGAAGTAAAGGATAAAAAACCAGCACAAGACAACAACCATACAATATTTAAATGGAACATCAAATAATTGGTGAGATAAGTAAAGCACAGACTACACTATGGGGAATCCATTGAGGGTAAATCTAAACATCTCATCATTAAAGCATGTTGCTAATTATTCATTTACAAAAGTGAACTAACAATTTTCATTTTGATTACAGATACCTACATGGTTTAGTTCCAAAGCAACCTCCTACATGCCCATGTACTCAATTTTCTTGATATTTGCTACAATGGGACGTACTTATAATATTTGTGACACCCAAAGCTACTAGCCCGTGCAGATGCACGGGTTGATGGACTAGTTTAACGAAATTCCAAACATCAAAATATCCAAAACTAAAATAATGGAATGGTTTCGCGAATGAAATGGAGTAATAGAAAACCACATGGATTTCCTGTTTGGTTAGGTGGTGGGATTTTTCTCACCTGATTCAAAAATTTCGCACCAAATGATATGCCATGTTTTGTGGGAACCATAGCAATTCCCCGCTTCCTCCAGCGATTATTAGAGTTAAAATTGTCAACTGCTTTGCGAGCTTCGACAAAATTACATGATGCTTTTAGTTCGTTCCACACTGAACTTATTGTACAATTCTGGAGCCGCTGGCCATAATGCAACACAGTTCCATCATTGTGAAAATTAAGTTCCTGTAAAACAATAAATCCATTAGTCCATAATAGGATGAATTGACTAGTAGGATATACTCGCGAACTTGCATGCCTACTTTTATTTCCTCCGGATTGCGTTGGAGTTCCATAGCCACGTGGTGAATCCAATTCTCTGCAATCACCATTCCTTGTGGAGCACCAAAGCCTCGGAAAGCGGTGTTACTCGGGGTGTTCGTAAAGCATACTTGCCCGCTGACCCTGATGTTTGGTATATCATAGACATTATTTGAGTGAAGCATGGCGCGCTGCAATACTGCAAGGGATTGGTCAAGTGTATTTCCACCGTTGTTATAAATTTCAAGGTCTAAGGCCAATATCTTCCCGGCATTGGTAAATCCCACCTAAAAGGTCAACAGGAACTTTGGTAAAGCCAAACTAAAAATAAATACAGAAATAAAAAAGTTTATTATGAAATTCTGCAAAGTTTTCACTTGTTAGCATTTGATTCAACCATCTTTGTAGCATGAAATAGTTTATAAGGAAAGCTTCTGGTCAGTTAGAACCAATTATTGATATGCATTCACCTGAACACAAATTGAGAAACATATACCGCTTAATTCTGTACCTTATATTTCCCCAGGAAACTGTGCCTCTGTCCGGTAATTGCCATGTCTATGTCCCTGTCCAAAACAATTTTTACTGGCCTTTTTAGACAATAAGAGGGCACAGATGCTGCAGCAGCAAATAGTGCCGATCTGGTTTCTTTTCCACCAAATCCACCACCAATACGCTTAGTCCGGCAAACGACTTTTGATAGTGGAAGACCAAGAATATTAGCAACACACTTCTGATGATGATATGGTGCCTTCATATAAGAAAAAATTCCGTCAATTGACACTACATGTATTCACAAAAAAAAGACACTACGTGTACAATTAGATGTAGGAAATCACACCATGCGTTACAAATATAAAAGGACTATTTTGATAAGAAAAAATATAAAAGGACTACATTCCCAACAGTTTTTAATTCATGAGGCAAGTAACAGCACTAGTGCAAGGGAAATAAATTTTATGTAATGCCAAACATAACAAAAAATTGAATCCAAAGAATGCATTTCGATAAATTTTTCTATTTGTTCTCAATCATATTCCTTCGCATTCTGTTTTGTCCTGTTTCACATAAATCTGGGCTGCACCTCATCGTATTCTTTGCTAACCCTGGAAAGGTATATTTGTGAAAATATGTCCATTATTGGAGAATTGCAAAATAATAATTATACTAGGATGACAGGATCATCACTACAGGAGGCAAGGGGAAAGAAAAAAAATAAAAAGGCATTTAAAGTCAGGGAAGCTTCCACGTGGCCATTACAGGAGTCTAGAACAAGAAGTGGTACAGTGTTGAGATACTCCATGTCTTGAACTACACCATTAGTATTTTCAATCCAGCCATATTGAAAATAGACATCTCGTCTTGTGAACTCCAAAGAAAATAGCGTACCTGAGTTGATGAGACCATATGCATTTCGTTTCCAGAATCAACTGGCCAGATAAGTGTGCAATTTGGTTCCATGTAGAAATGCTCTTGACCTCCAACTCGAACTTCTCCTGTTATAGTTCTAGCACATGCACCATACAGAAAACATTGTTCAGCATTGCCTTTGACAAGGAGTCTCTTGGTATTTGGATGGAAGCTTCCGGTCTTGATAGCTTCCTCGATTGATAAAATTGCTGGCAACTCTGAATACTCGATATGTACTTTGTTGGCAGCATTTCTTGCATTATCATGGGTATCAGCTACAACAATTCCAATGATCTGCCATTGATAAGAAAGAATATAAAGGTTTCACCAGACCTTAAGTAATGACAAAACCAGTTACAAAGTATGCATAAGAGACCATATGAAGCTAATACCTGACCAACGCACGTGACAACATCCGATGCAAAACAGTCCTCGTTATGGATCATTGGTTGAATGTGATTATCACCAGGCACGTCTTTTGAAAGGAACAAACCAGCAAACCCAGGGGAAGATTTGGCAAGTGAATCATCAATAGATAGTATACGAGCGTGAGCCTTCTTGCTCAGAACCAGAGCAGCATGCAGAGTATTGGGGGGCGTTGGTGTGTCGTCTGTGTATTCAGCCTCCCCTGTAACCTAGCATAGTCCAAGACATTGCAAATTAAGAAAATCAAATGTCAGGAAACACCACAGACCATAATTTTTGTTGGGGATAATTCCAATAAATAAAATGTACCTGAAACATAGCTGACATATGAACCATTGGCTGGCCCACGGCTGTTCCTTGCCTGATCAATTCATAACACTGAGTTCCAACAGTAACAGGCCTGTGGTAAGACTGTGTAGCTGATAGGTGAGTTGCCTGCAATCCCTCCTCTAAGAATCCTTTGCTCTTCATTTCATGAGTAACAGAAAGGAAAAATTTGAAAAAGAAACTCAAAGTAAGCGATCTGCGAAATTCAACCATCCCACCTGGTGCATTATCTGATAAAGGGATGTCTTCTTTCAACAAATCAAAGGCTTCTTCCAACAGTCCAAAGTCCCACTTCTTTCCAGTGAGATAGTTTTCGGTTTTCGAAGCACTAAGTGGAACAACAGCTACCCCTCCGTAGACAATAGAAATATCAGAAATTATCCAGTTTCTTTCAACTTCTCTTAAATACACTCGCATTCCAGCATTTACTAAAGCAATGTCATCAGCTCTTCTATGCGCCTGTTTAAATTCTTTAACATACTCAATGGGCCTAGTCCATGGTAGTATAACAGAAAGCAATAATTCATCAGGTTTAATGTCAACTTTACGATAATCAAGAAAGAAATCTTTTGCAAGGGTGGTTCTGACATTGTTATTCACGTCAATTATCCGGAATTTCGCATCTGCAGCCATCCAGAGTGGATTTAGGTCTGATATTGGACTAGCTGTACAAATATTACCACCAACAGAAGCAACATTCCTGATTTGTGTTCCTGCAAACCATTTTAACTGACGTACTACTGCCTGGCAAGATGAAGTTTGATGCAGATCCTGCTCTTCAATAATCCTTTTAAGGACACTTTGAAGCTGTGCAAACCTTACAGCAGAACCGATATGTATGCCATCCTCTTTTACTTCAAGAGCATTAAGCTCTGAAACATGGCCAACTGAAATCATGACCTTATATTGGGCGTTCTTGAACTTTGTTTCAATTCCCACTTCAGAGTTCCCAACGATAAGCTTTGCATCTGGGTAGCAAGATTTCAAATGGAGCACCTGCATTAGATTAAGAGGTCTATACCACCTGATCCCATTAGGTCCATTCAATTTAAGTGGCATCATTTTTCTCAACACAAGTTCTGGGGGGAAAATCAGTTCCCTGTCACCATAGGCGTTTCCATCATTTCCATTATATGAACAAGATGGATATCTTTCCCCTGAAAATGGTACCGAAGATTCACTAACATTGGCATCTGTCAGGTCTGTGCAGGAGCACGGCTTCCCAGTTGACGGGCAGATAGCTTGGCCATTTATTTCTTTTGAAGAAGAATTGGTATATACTAAATTATCCGTTTTGGCAAATACACGAAAGGCATCTATTATTGGTCTATAGCCGGTACACCGACACAAGTTCCCAGAAAGGTTATCTTCAATCTGATCTTCAGTAGGAGGCTGTTTGCTTGATCTCAGAAGTGCATACATGGACATCACAAAGCCAGGCGTGCAGAATCCACATTGTGAACCATGTGCTTTGGCTAAAAGTTCCTGGAAACGAAGTAGAGAATCATGGAGGAGGAGACTAAAGGGTAAGGTCCATGAACAGCCATAGTGGATGGCAATACATAGCACTGTGCTGTGCCCCTATGCCATTTATTCTTATAGTGCTATCAAAATTGAACAAGGCATCGATATGGCAACTATTAAACAATAGTATGGAAACCAGATCAGACTAGTGAACCAACTAGGAAAAAACAAAAAGCACTCTCTGGTCGATCTTGTCCACTTCAGCCTCCCATCAGTTTTTAGACTATTGATGTCTACTAACGTCTAGTCCAGTTTGTAACCTATGTTAATTTGAGAATGAGATACGCCCGCGCGCACACACTTTAAATCCTAGTGCCAATGATTTACACACACGGAGTACATTCACAGTTTATCTGTAGTGGTGTGTGATGCTTGTTGTAATGTCAAATAAAACCCAGCAATCTAGTTGATTCCTGTTGCAAAAAGTGCCACGAAACCTAGCCAAACCATATATATACAGCCAAGTGATGTCTGGAGAAGGTCTCTCTTGGCTTTTCACAAAGTTTCTTATCACTCAATCTGTTTCAAATTCCATGTCATTTTGGCTTTTCTAAATATATAGCCATAATAAAAATGATGTATCTGAAAAACTCAAAACAACTTATAATTCAAAATGAAGGGAGTAGCATGTATCATTTTAAGAGGTCTTCTATAGTGCTCCATACCACCCTATAGTGGTATAGAGTATAGATGGATGTGTAATCTAGTAATTAGACTTAATATAATTCTTTTACCATACAAAATGAATATGTAAAAAGAAATAGAAATACAAAAAAGGAAAATAAATGTTATAAAGACATTACAATAATGCCACTAGTAATGTTTTCCTATAATACCCCTATATCACTACACCACTCCATCTATTTTCAGTGGTATAAGATTAATCTAGGCCGTCAGATCCTTTTATACTAGTCCTTTTCGAACACTACTATATAGTGGTATGGAGCACCGTAGAAGAGCTCAAACTGTCCTGACGGTGCAGCTAAGTAATTCTTATCGGCACGAGCTAAAAGTTGACCAACTGATCAAGAGTGTTGTGCTGAACTATCAACTATGTTTGCTTGCTACCCAGGTGAGGTCCACATCCATGTAAATACCTAGGTGTTATTTACTATCTACGATTTTTGATGGTTTTATTATTTATATAAGGCATAACATTTAGGTACATCATGCCGAGTTGGACTCCCTTTGACCGGGTTTCAATCCTTGTCAGGATTTATGTATTACTGTACTACTAAAACAAATTAACTTTTTTAAATGTGAGATTGTTTTCCATGTTTTAAAAACTATCTGTATCAAGATTTTTTACAGAATACTATTGAATTAGCCCAGTCCAACAGATTATTCTCTTCACAGAATACTATTGAATCTTCTCTCAGACTTTCCAGCCCAGCCTAGCCGGCTTGCTCACCACCGCCAATTTCTTTGATCACCAACGCAACTGAGCTGCTGCTCGTGAACAATGGCTGACTCCCGCTGCTCTGTATAGTCCTTGGTGCTATCGCTCTGCGTCGCCATCAAAATGTGAACAAGACAAAAATGGCCATAACTACAAAAACCTAACAAAGTGAAAGGCCATAACGTTTATTTTTCCTGGGCTGAATGTAGCGGCAGTGACACAAATGGAATCGAAAATTTGAACTAATGGGATAGAAGGGAAGACGATTTTTTTTCCACGATATAGCATAAGTAAAAGAAGCATACAGAAAAATTCTCACCTACTATTACACTATTGCTTCATAACCATGTAAAGGACTAAAAGTTTCCCATACAATTCAGTGGAAAAACTTTTTCCATACAAACTATTTATGATGAACGAGCGCTACATGTTCTATCTACAAGTAACACAAGAACGAAGAATCACCTGAACTTGGTGCAACCCTCGCTTGCGATCTCCAATTCCCTCAACTGTGATTATGTGCATTCCCTCCACAGAATAAAGTGGAGCCAAGCACGCATTAATCGCAAAGTGCCTGAATCACCATATTAGTCAGTCATTTTACGAACGTTGAAGGTCGAATTCTAGAATATATAGAATCCATATAATTGATAGGACGACATATAATATAAACATACATAACATGCTAGATATATGATTTCACATTTCAATGTGTGAAAATGTTTGCATTGCTGGCAAAGCCAGTTATTGGAAGGAAAAAAAAAGACTGCAAATAAAGGGAAAGTGAAAAGTGACTGTGCAATATTTTTATTATCATCTGCCTTTTAATGTTCTCTTTTTGCTTGAATAACATGGCTAGGTGGAAGAATATGGTTCTCACATTGATTTTGCTGAAGTTCGGTCATAGCTTGACACCATGACAGTGCAGGCTCCACAACCACCTTCACCACATCCAAGCTTTGTTCCTCGAAGGCCGATATCTATAATGTTGGCTAAAGAAAATTAGGAAGCATATTGCAAGCCATGAATTGGATGCTATGTTTATATCATATTACATTTATGAAAACAAATGAGAGAAACTAAGGAAACACTGGCTATTCCCACTGCAACGTTTCATTGCGGGCTTTCAAACAAAGTGCCATATATCATCTTTTGCTATTTGAGTTGATGGATGAAACTATGACTTCCAATGCATGCGCTAGAATAAAGTTTAAATATTATATGTAAGTGACCAATAGGAGTTGACAAAACATGTGAAGATGAAACAAAAACTATGACTTCCAACCGTTTCCAATTCGTGTTCTCGAGACAGGTAGTCATAGTTTACGCTCCGCGCTAACCGAGTGAGTGGGGCATATAAGAGCATCTCCAACCGATATCTTTCTTGGGCTCTCATATCGTTTTTAGAGTTTTGAGCCAAAAAACGGTCTTTAACTGAACTCTCATCCTGACCCGTCCTCATCCAGACTCTCATTCGGCAGCCTCGGACTATCATCCGGAGGAGCTCCCCACATGAACCCTCATCCGGCCGGAGGAGCTCCCCACATGAACCCTCATCCGGCTAGGCGAGCAACTGCCGCCTCTTCTGGGCCGCCGCGGAGTCTTCGCACCCAGCGCGCTGACGCCAAGTGTGCCCCCGTCTCCCATCTCCCTTCTCCCTCTCCGTGTTGTGCTTGACTCCAAAGAGCTTCCGACCCCGCACGCCTGCAGATGCGGCGGTGCCGTTGCCCCAGCCATCCGAGCCGCCACACGGCCGCGTCGTTGCCCTCCGCTCCAGCCACTGCCCGGCCATGCCGTATCCCTGCCCGTTTGGGGAGAGGCAGCCCCCCACCCCAGCCCCTGCATCGAGAGGAAGCAGCCCCTCGCGGCATCCCCTTGTCCTTGCGCGAGACTGAGCGAGATTGATTTCATTATTGGAAAATGGAAAATACCATACATATAAACAGTAAACCAAGTAGTTACTATGAATAAAAATAGAGGTGGGTGAAAATTAGGGAGGCATATGACAGATCGATTGGAGTGCGCAAAGAAGTAAGAGGTTAAAATATGGATGATAGATCCTCATATGGAGAAGTAGGGATCAAAATTTAAGAGATGGTTGGAGATGCTCTAACAGCCTTGGTTGGTCTGTCGGGCAGTGAAGGACAAACCACCGGTCGCTTACTACCGGCAAGACCGCGGGCCTCTAGGCATGCAACCCAATGGCCTCACCGCGAGCAAGATCAAACATGGTCCCATCTCTACTTTGTGTTCTTCCTACACATAGTTAACCCAGCTAGTTAACCCATCTTTGATAATCTATTAGATAGGCTCTAATTATCATTGATAATTATAGTATTGAAAGAGATGACGAGCTCACGCCGAACGAGTGTCCCACGGCCTACAAAATTTACTGCTTTTAAAATTTGATAAATTTTGTGTTGTTTTTAGTTTCAGCATAATTAAGTACATTTTGTAAGATTAAATTTAGAAAAAAACCCATAATAATTTTTTTTTGTAAATCTCTTCACAATTTGTTTCGGAAAAAAAAAGAAGGGGGGATAGGTGTGCCATGTGATTGGGGAAGCTGCCTGAGCAGTTAGGCACGGGAGGGGAACCACCGTCGCACTGGCGTAGGTGCCCCGCCGCTGCCGGTCAGGCACGCGAGCAAGCGGGTTTGAGGTAGAAGAAGGTCGAGGTCCTTTTCACGAAGAAAATAGAACGTCAGGGGTTTTTTTTTTTACATATTTGTAAGGGGTATAGACCTAAGTGGCAAGTATCTGGACCTGAATTTCGATTTTTTAAATTCATGCGCCTAAGTGGCATCTCGAGACAAGTTCATACCCGTGGTGCATTTTACTCTTGATAAAATCTGAAGGCAAGTAGATAGAAAACGCGATGAACCTCTAAGGTACTGGAGCAGGGTGAGGTGGGCAAGGCCATCCGGGAGCACATGGCGGACACCGTTGACGTAGATGACCGCATCGCTGGACCACTCCTCTGCTGCCTCCTCGGCCTCTGGCTTCGTGTGCGACCCCATGGTTCGTATTCCTTCTTGGTGGTGGTAGCGCGTGAGTGGGCAAGCTAGGCTGCATCCTGCTCTTATATAGTCTCTCGTGGATGGGCACACACAATTGGAAGTTGGCAGCGGCGTGGGACTCTTCTAGTTTGGGACTAAATTGATGGTGATCGGCCATGTCCAAACAACACGGGGTTGGTGGCAGCGAGAGTGGATGAAAAAAAACACAGTTTGTAAGATTAAATTTATAAAACAAAACCCATAATACATTTGTTTTGTAAATCTCTTCACAAGTAACACACTAGCATAAATGGAATAAAAAATAGACACTTGATAAGAGAGCTATGCTTATCTAAAGAAATGCAAGTGTTTCCCCGCTGACATTATCACTAAGAGCATCTCCAAGAGTGCCCAATAAACACTTTCAATAATTAGTTTTGAGAATAAAAGTAAAAAATTTGCTCCAACAATTGTCTAATCTAGTTTCTAAATTTTGCACATGCCCAATAATAGCTCCATCTTGAGCCAAATTTGGCCCCCTCTGTGAGCTCCCAATCCAACGGAAAAGGTGGAGGAGAAAAACAAAAGTCCTGAAGTTACTGTTCACAATGGGGAAAATCAAGTATTCGGCCCACAAATTATATATCATTTAGGCTTTTCCTGATTGATAGTTTTTACTATGGATTTAGACACAAGGCGTGTTTGACAGCACTTCACTCCACGAAAAACTGCTCCACTCCACCAACTCCACAAATTTTTTAGCCAAACGTGTCCAGCTCCACAAACTCCACTCCAGAAAAAAAAGGTGGAGCAGGGGCATATCCACGTTTTTTATCGAGTACCTCAAGGGGTGCTCCAAAAACACCTGTTTCGTACCCGCTCATGAAGTTATGGGGTAATTACCCACCATTGCCAATGATTACACACATAACGGTTTGTTCCTTCTTTTCTTTCCTCTTCTCCCAACGCTCAACACTGCCCTCACCTGCTCCTCTCTGCCGTCGTCAAACCGTGCCCACCTCACTGCCGGTGCCGCGCGCGTCCGCCCTTGTTCCGGCCTCCCGCCGCCTGCCCCTGCCCTCCGGGGCCGTGCTGCCCCCACCTCACCGCTGCTGCGGCCTCCTGACACCCGCCGGGGCCTGTGCCGCCCCTGCCCGCCGAAGGAGCCGCCTCGATCCACCCCGTAGGAGCTGCGCCGCCTGCCCCTACCCGCCAGAGGAGCCGCCTCGACCCACCACGGAGGAGCTGCACCGCCCGCCCTGTCCGCCGCGAAGGAGCAGACCTGAGCCAAGGAACAAGAATATGCGGGTCAAATTCACCCGAACTCCGGCCATCTTTCCCAAATCCTCCGCAGCCCTGCCGGAGCCCGCTCCGCCATCCATCAGCCGCGGTCGCGCCTCCTCTGGACTCCCTCAACCTCCACCGGCCATCTGGTAAAACAGAGAAGAGAGAGAAGAAGCGAAGGGGGCAAAAGAGGAGAGATAGAGGAAGAGAAAGGAAAAAAATAGAGATTGACATGTGGGCCTACCAAGAAAGGGTAAAAGAGACTTTGCATAGGAAGTTCTCATGTTTCTAGAGCTGGAGCGCAAGAGTCTGCCAAACATGTACATCATCTCCATATTTTTCTAAAGATTTGGAGCTAACAAAATATGGAGTTGGTGGAGTGGAGCTGTTTTTGTTGAAGTGAAGTTCTGCCAAACACGCCTATAATATATATCAAATGCGTATGGCAAAAACTATGTACATGAAAAGGCCAAACCAACCTATAACTTGAGACAGCTGGAGTAATATATAATTAAGTTATGCACACAAGTCATTAAAAAACCTAAATGACTCTCTAAATTTGCATGTAAATGATCTCTCGTGGATGGACATACACAATTTGAAGTTTGAAGCCGGCGTGATACTCTTTTAGTTTGGGACTAAACGGATGGTGATCGGCGATGTCGAAACAGCAGGGGGGTTGGTGGCAGCGAGAGTGGATGGAGCACGGCACGGAAGCCGTGGTGCTTTGCACCAGCTGACCAACCGAACTATAATTCTTTAAGACGGTGACAAATGCTGAGATGCTAGTCACGTTAGGTGGCCGGAGCTCTTGATTCTTTATGTATCGTTGTAACACGGACTAGGTATTTTGGGCATGGTTTTCACGTCGTGGCGCTCTGCGTCAGAACACAGGCCAAACTTTTTTCTTTAAGACGGATTGGTTACCTTCGGTAGTCATTGAACTTGGACACTCGTGTTCATACACTAAAGTTAGTAACTGCCTGCCAATGTGGATATATTATCCCGATGCATTATTACAAATACTGCTGAGAATATTCTCAACTCATATTCTCAGCCATAATCTTTTAATGACGAGTCCACTGAGATAGAGAGTCCATAAGCCATGGAATTTACTATGGCACTGACTCTGACCACAAGTACAGTTTGTTTCTTTATTTGTAACACTATTTTGTGTTATTATTAAATATATAGTGATCACACATTTTACACCTACATAGTGATGACACATTTTACAGTTTTAGTTATGTGTTACAACTTGGGGTGGATGCCGAGCCGGCTCGGCTTGACTTGGCTCGGTTCGGCTCAGCTCGCTCTGGCTCGTTAGTTTTACGAGCCAGCTCAGCTTGTTAATGGCTCGAGTCAGCTCGTTAGGCACACAAGCCAAGTGCAAAAATAGAATTAATATCTCAATATATATATGCCATAGATAATATAGTAATTATAAAGTTTTAACCATCAAACATTCATCATGCATAGAGCAACATGGCTAAAATGGCTCGGTTAACTCATCTGGCCCAGCTTGTCTCAGCTTTGACAACTTGGCTCCCACTATTAAGCCTTTAGTTTGTTTGGCTCGTGGGCAACTCGCGAGCTAACTCGAGCCGACTCGTTAACGAAACAAGCAAAAATAGCTGCTCAGCTCGTTCAAAGCTTTTTTCACTGGTCCTCATTGTTGGAGCCCCTCGCAAAGGGAATGCCCGCGCAAGGGCATGTACTCCCCAATTGAGTAACTTCGTTGGATAGCTGACGGATCTTTTCCACACGCAAGTGGGTCTCTGCCTAGCCTCTTCCGGACGCTCCTCGCCGCTTTTCACTTGGTAGAGCTTTGACAAACCATGTAGGTCCTCTCCTCTCTATGATAAGCACCGGCGACCACTCCACAAACTCGATTAGACGGTCTTGTAAGACTTTTAAGCCCCGAAACTTACAACTCTTTGTGCATGCAAGCACCGATACAAAGGAGGTCGCCTAACTCTAGGCTAATAACACCGAAAGCAATGCGCTAAGATGCCTATAATGGTACTAATCAAGCTCTAAGCCTAATGCTAATAGTCCTAATGTTTCTTCTAGCACTTTGTTGGAAGGAACACTTTAACTTGAGCAACAATTCAACCACAACTTTCTCCAAGCTCAATCTTCAAACTAGCCATTACTCCAACGACCAACATGTCCGCGTAGCACCGACCCATCCGGTGTGCACCGACCTAATGCACCAGACCATCTTGGACAACTAGTCGTTGAACTAGTTGCTGCCTTCTTCACACCAGCTTATCCGGTGAGCACCATCGCATTAGCATCGTATCATCCTGTGCGCACCATATCATCCTATGAAATGCGTCTATGGTGCACTTTGTCATCCTCTGCCTATTCTTCTTACGACTTATCTTATATTCCTTGTGCATGTCCTCATGACTTTCTTTGATGTATTTAATCATCCAATGAGCCCGGTGCATATCATCAATTCATCTTCTGCTAATGCGTTTGTGCTCTGTTTCAGTAGGATTCGCTTCAGGTCTTTGTGTGTCATCGTCCTGGCTTCTCTTCTATGATGTCTTGGTCTTCTCAAAGGTCTTCTAAAGCTTTGTGCATGTCTTCATGACCTTGTTTGAGGTGCTTGATCATCCAAGTCCACCACCTTGCAACCATGTGACTATTTCCTTGTATAATAGTAATCGTTGTTAGTCCATGAGTTAGTGTTGACACACTATCATCAAAATTACTAATGACCTATTACCAAGTCCATTTTCCTTACAGTTGTGAATTGAATGTGTAATATACACCAGCATGAATGCTTAATATATGTGCTAGTGCAACACATGTCGGCTGCTCGGTACCTCCATACATATACTTGCAGTTCGGCTCGTGTTTTTGAGAGCATAAACGTACCAGGAGACAGCGGCCGCAGGAGGGCACAGGTCAGCTCACCCGGCCACCCCCCACCAGCTCAACCGACCGCCTGCCACCTCACCCGGCCACCTAGGGGCGAGGCGTCGGACAGAGTCCACCGGCCCCTGCCACATCACCCGACCACCCTCACGCCACATCATCCGCCCCCCTGCCATTTCACCCCGCCACATCACCCGGCCACCCTCACGCCACATCACCCAGCTCCCGTTTTCCCCTTCTCCGCCGCGACTCCACCAGGCATGCCGCTCCCCCGCTCCCAAGTCCCGCTCCTCTCCCGGCTCTCCTCCCGGGCGATGCCGACCCCTCGCCTCCTCCGAGAGACAGCAGCCGGCGGCGAGAAATCGAATCGAGCGCGAGCGTTCGGCGGCGACGGCGTGGTCTGGGACCCTGTCTCGGAGCGTGAAGGAGATCCGCTTCCTTTTCTGGCAGTCCTCCCCGGCAGCGCACGGCCCAGTGACGGCCGGCCTCGGCGCCCGGCAGCCGGGGCCACGCGAGCTCACCGCTCGCATCCGCCCGCGCAGGCCGGCGAAATCCTCCGCCGGATCCCGAACCGTCCTCCTCCTCCTCGCCTGTGTACATCTCGGTTGACTGCATCTTCTCCCCTTCTTTGTGCCTGCAGTGGAGGTCGTCCGATGGATCAATGGAATTTCAAGGTGGGTTTCCTCCTTGTTTGAATTTTTTTCCCATCCAGATGCAGCCATCCTTACTACGGCACTGGGTACGCCCAGATGCAGCCATCCTTTGTTAATCATGTCCGTTTTTGCTCGGAACAAGGACGAAGCTGCACATCTCCAACCTAGACAGGGGCGGCACCATTAAGGATGTCCAGGTGCTCCTCGATTTTCACCTGTTGCTTGGAGTAGATGCAGGAAAGAATGATATCAATTTTGACCGGAGTAGAATTCCTATCCCTGATTCCCATTATATTGTTCAGACAACAATAGTAGGAGTAGATGCAATAAGAGTCACCAGGTACATTCTACAGATAAAACAACGGGAGATGCAGTTACTTAGCTTGGTTTTAGTTTTTATGAAACTTAGATAAAATAATTTGCTATTGGCCACAGAAGTTACATTGTGTACCTGCTATTAAAGTTTTCTGTCATGATGTTTACAAGTTATATTTGCTAATTTTCAGGTCGCTTGCTGCTGCAAGGAAACAGATCCAAATGGATGTTGTATGCAGCTGGGTGGAGTCGTTATGATTAAGGTCATTGTTCGCAACTCTGCATCTCTGTTCTCTGATGGAGTCCTTTGACTTCATACAAGCTCTGTGATGTTTATGCCTACTTTGTGGAGGAATTCTCAGTCTGATATTCTTATCATTTTTTTCCTTCAGAATTGGACAGCTGGATACTTTGGAGTCTGATATGGAGTTTGAGTCAGCTGCAGCGTATCTTCAACCGGAAACTGATTTTGATGCCGACCTCAATTTACCTGCCAGCCCGTAGCAATCCCGGTAGGCCGACAGGTGCTTTATTTGCATATCATTCTCAACTTAGCATACTATTGTTCTGATGTTTTTTTTTTTCTTCCTTGGGAACAATCCATGCAATTCAAAATACTCACGTATGCATGTGTTGCTACATGTAGATACAGATATATGATTGCTAAGTTTCACCCACAAAGTAGTTTTGATTTTTGAGTTCAAAGAAGGTATCTGTATGATGGGTTAATTCATGAATGATTTGTACTTCTGCCACTTCTGTGTAATTAGTAATCTGAGAAATGCACCATTGCCCACAATACTTGGGACACTGATCACATTTGCACAGACTATGAGATAAAACAAAATGGAAAACAGTGGTGATAGAGAAAACATTGTACCATGCACACATTTTGAAACAACGCAACTCTACATTTTCCTGCATTGCATTCATTATAACAGAATGACAGCAAATATGACAAGTCTAGGTTTACCAACGCCATTTCTTTCTTCTCATTGGTATTTACTGAATTGTTCTTTCATGCAGATGACATTGGTCTTCACATTACGGTGCAACCTGAAGCAGTTCCTCGAGGTTATTTTCTAGTGTGGTCTAATTAGCAACAGGACTACACGATGCAGCACATCCTGACGCAACTGAAGGAGATAGCTTTTCCAATAGCTTCAGCAATTCTACAATTTGAACTCTTCTGTCTAACATGATGTAATAATTTCGATAGCTTCATCTCATGGAATCAATGCCTTTGTTTTCTATTCATGAGTGCTTGCATCAATCTGTGCAGTTGCTTAGTCCCTCTTCCTCCTCTAAACCATTGTGCATTGTGTTTGTCTACAGCTACTAGTTGTAACCTGCCTTTATTTGCTGCCATGGAAGCCTTGAAGCACTTGAGATGTGCACTAATTAATTTGTTACTATATTTTACATTGTTGTGCTCATTCATTATCAAGTGAGATGGCCGACCTATCTCACGACGGTCCAACAAGTAGGCTCATCAAAGCCGGGCAGGACTTCTCGTGAAAAGGAGTGAGAAAACATGTGTGTGCGTCCTCTAAGAAAAAAGAAAAATAATTGTGCGTACGATGAGAGAAGAAATTGACTTGCAGATGTGGTTCGCATGAAGTAAAGAAAAAGAAACGACTTGTTGTTCTATGACGAGCAGCATTCGTCACAAATGTAAAAGTCGATGCCGCATTGTTTTTGTGACGACATGTCTTGTGGTTCAATGACGAAATTTTCGCCCGCGTCATGGTTGTCAAGGGGCGTTTCACGAATACCGGAGTTCTATGACGAACCCTAAAATTTCGTCATTCATGTGGTTGCTTCAATGACGAAATTTGAAACGTCAAGAGTGTTTCGTCATAGAAGCAACATTTTGGCGTAGTGTTTGTGGTAACTAACAAGTTGTTTTGAAGGATTTATCTAAAATGTTAAGCTATAGCAATCGATATGAAATGGGAT
Organism: Urochloa ruziziensis; assembly: GCA_015476505.1. NCBI lineage: Eukaryota > Viridiplantae > Streptophyta > Magnoliopsida > Poales > Poaceae > Urochloa > Urochloa ruziziensis. Next base: position 33,146,505 of record CM027120.1, on the reverse strand, counting down.
CCCTCAATTAAAATGGGCATGAGTTAAGGACGTGATCGTGAAGATTAAGGATTCCTCTAGAACCTAGTATCATAAGGGGATGAAGGACACTAGGTGTAGTGCAGGGTTTATAGCTTTCTTAGTCTTTGACCATACTATAAAGGGGGGCACTAAAGCTTGTAGCTTGACCTAGCTAAGACTTCGATTGAGAGAGATGCACACTTGAGAGATCTTAGCACAAATCAGCTCTTGAATCACATGGATAGAGACAAGAACCAATAAAAATGGCAAAGGATTCAAACAAGATTGAATTGGAAGAGTTCAACTGAAATTACATGGATCATTTGATTTGACCAAGCCTGGATTTCTTGGGTCGGATTATTGACTAATGCTCTGACCAACACAGAGGACAAAACAACGGGTCGTTTGATCCGACCCATACAAGAACAGCCGGTCAGATCAACAGGTCACAGTTAGGGTTTCTGACACTGGTTTTTCTCAAAGCGACCATTTCATCTGACCAAGCTTAGATTGCTCGGGTCGGATTATTAGATTATGCCCCGACCGGCTGGAAGAAATCATGGGTTATTTGATCTGACCCGAACAAGTAAAGCCCGGTCGGATCAGTTGACCGCAACTTTGAGCACTTAGGGTTTCTGACATAGCTTTATCACTGCGGATCGAATCATCCGACCAAGCACTGATCGGATCGTTCAATTGAAATATCGATTTTCCACCAGAGAGCACCAGAGAGCTTGCAACTATGCAATGCCAAAGACCGCGTGTGATCAGATCGTTTGACCTCGGTCAGACCAATTGACCGCCATTGCTCATAGTCGTTGTGAGATGAAGTTAGGGTTTTGTTGAGAAGTTGCAAGTGTTAGTGATCGTTTCATCCAACCAGGCCAAGTTATTTTGGTCGGATCAAGCGACCGACTCAGAGAAAAAGAACCTTTTTCTTTTGCCTCGGATGAATGTGGGTCACTCACTGTGGTCGATTCATCCGACCTTTACAAAATGCTCGGTCAGATCGATAGGTCAGTACCGTTTTTCAGGGGCAACTTTTCCAACGACTAGCCTTTGAGCTCTAGCCTATATATACTTCACCCCTTGGTCATTTGAGGTGCTCTTGACACCCTGAACACCTTCATACACCCTTGAGCACCTGAGTTTGAGCAAGAACCAAAGAATTGAAGAATTGAATTGGAAGTTCTACATCAACAAGTTTCGAGAGAACAAGTGTGCATCATTCTTGTGATGAGTCTTAGTGAGGTCAAGTGAGAGTGAAAGGGCTTGTTACTCTTGGTGATTGACATCACCTAGACGGTCTTGGTGACTTTGGAGTTCTTGGTGAGCTCTTGGAGATTGTGAGAGCACCATGGAAGATCTCTTATACACGGTGTGAAGCCCGCCGTTCCGGAGATGGAGAAGGGGTATTCTTAGTGAGCATTTGAGTCTTCGTGACTTAAGGTGAAGAAATACTCTTCGTGAGTGCTTGAACTTGGATTAGGGGGGAGTGTCAACTCCTCGATACCACAGGAAAAAAATCCGGTGTCTTCCTTGCCTCATCTTTATTTTCCCGCTTTTAATTTGAGCATTTCTTTCTTGCACGTTCTTCTTGTTACCTATCTTGCCTAGTTTGTTTATCATCTTAATGTGATCTTGCCTAAGGTTTAGTAAGCATGATAGCATGGTTTCCTTCCTAGGTTCGTTTTCGTAGCTTGTGTCTATATCTTGTGAACTATAGGTTTGGGCATCACTAGTTTCTAGGCTAAGGTTGCTTTCGTAATGTTCTAGAAATTTGAAAAAGTCCCAATTCAACCTCCTCTTCTTAGGCCATCGATCCTTACAATCCTAACCGGAGTTAACTAAATCGATGGCAATAGGTTAATAAAACTACACGATGCTAAACGAACAATTAGTATACATAGTCAAACGCTTCGGCGCTAAACAAACCGATTCGAATAATAAGTCATTCTAAGCAGTGCGCAACACGCCGACACATTTAAGCAGTCATTGGAAGTGGGAAAATAACCTCTTAGGATGACCCCTTATTGGCATCGGCAAAAGGGAAGCGGCGGTGGCACCGACGCGGATGAGGTTTTTCGCGCCACTTAGGTTAGTGGTCTCTGCAGTAGTGACCGCTGGTGAGCAGACTGACGATTGATCGAAGCAAGTGGTGGGGCCTATGCAGGTTCCTTTTCCGTATCTATTTCTCCTTAAGCCTCGTTCGGTTGTTCAGACTTGGTTCCACGAGCTAATTCATTCCCGGCCGGAAACGAGTGAATCCTGCTGTCCTCAATCCTAGTCAGCATCCATTCCAACCCAGGATTTGAAATAGGCTTGCAAAAATAGCATTCGGCAGACTAGGAACAAAAACCACACGAACAGGAACATTAACTTGCTGTGAGATTATGACAAGTACAAGCATGGACACGCAATGTTCCAGAGCATAATGTTACTGGAGCAAACAGACAACACCACAAACAGACATGGTCTAGAATTGGAAGACCTCATAATTTTTGTCACAGCACTGGAACTTAGGGAAGTAACATTATGTAGTACAAATAAAATTATTACAGTAAACAACCACTCAGTTCATATCAGTATTAGGCACCATCATGCTAAATGAGGGACCTCCGGTGCTGGTGCATTCACTTGCTTGTTGAGTGAACTTTGTGAATAAAAGGAACTTCAGTCAGCCTATAAGACAACAAAAACAGACAAGACAAGCACGTTAGAGTGCATATATATCAGGAAGCTATGTGAACGGAACATCTCAACATCATTGAACTATGTGAACCGAATGAACTAGAATGCAAGAGCAATCATATCAACCACTGCTAGTTTAAATTTTAAATTCACAGATATGTGAACAGAGCATCATACAAGCAGTGCATCAGATGTACCAACACCACATTTTCCTATCTACCTCGAAATTAATGGTAACATACATTGCTAACAGTTATTGCCTTTTGGACTAACAGGGTGTTTGAGAATTGAGGCACTACAATAGGTTAAATTGTTGAGTACTAATGATAAATAACAGATACTATTGAAAGACGATATTCTCCTTAGTAGTGCAGAGGTTTCAGTCAAATCATGTCGATGTAGAAGCACCAATGTCAGCAACTATATAGAATAGGCCTATAGCTAAAAGTATAGGATGGCAGGATAAAGACATAAATATGAATAGGTTGCAGTATCATACATACCTGCTAAGCCATCTTGCTTTTGAGCTAAATCAAGTTTGTTTCTTGATCAATTTCACAGGCACATATGAAAGCCTCTCTATTTTCTTTGCTCTTGATGAAGATTTCATATGCTTTTTCCTTTTCTTCTTTCGTCACTCCCATTGTGTTTAGAACTGAGATGCACCTTCTGATCGTGAAATCAGAAGCTTCAGCAAAACCTTTTTCTCTTGCCTCCCTTTCTCTCACTTCCCTTTCTCTCGCCTCCATTTCTCTTGCACGATCAACAACTTCAGCTTCTACTTGCTTCTTCTTTACTTCTAGGAATGACCCCATCATGCCTACTAAGATTTCATCCTTTCTATGCCTTTTAGTTCCTTTTCTTGCTTGTTTTTTGATGTACTAGGTCTTTGCTGCCCACTTCTTTCTACAGCTAGACCTCCCTTTCTTCATCTTCCAAAGCTGGAATCTCCACTCCTTGAAGCACCTCTTCATTCCTTTCAGGGAGTGCACCAACTTCCTCATTTTCCTCACGAACAACACTCTCATCAAAGCCTTGTGGCTCATCTTCAACATCCTGATTTTGCTCGGGGGATTCTTCCTCTTGCTGTGTCTCGAGAGAAGTGACATTGTAAGTTCCTTCAGCCAAAGGTTCTACAAAATAACAAGGAAATATGAGGTCATCATAGCATCCAGGTCACAATTCATCTATTATGGCAGCAAAACTTGCCATCGTAAAGCTCTCCCAAAGCATCAAAGAGCGGAAAGCTCGCCTTGCTGTTGTTAAATTTTTTAGTTTCAAGGAATGTCTGCAAAATTAAAGAAAACATTGACCAAATATGAGGTCATCAATATGAGATTATCCCACGTATTTAATTCAAGAATTCAACTTCAAGAAATAAAGTTACCACCGTGAGATTCACCCACAAAGCTGGCGGTCCTTCAACCATATTTCTTTTCTCGATCCAGGTAATCATCTGAAAAACAGAAGTAGAGAAAGGATATGTGCCAGTGAAGTCTGAAAAAAGATTATAGTGTATTTCATCCAGGATTACCTGTTTCATATATGTGCATATTATTTATACTGAGAAATACATGGATGATATGGCTGTGATGGCCTCCTAGAATCTTGCCATGAGCAACTAATTCCATGTAAGCTAACAGAACTCAGCTAATGAAGTGGTTATAAGCATATAGAACAGAACAGGCCTGCAACTAAACATAAGTCAAACTTGCTTCTAGATCCACCTTAATGAATATGTAGTGAAATCATGCACATGTATGACTACTTAGATGTGATCAAGCTATTTCAGAAGGCAATAGGAGAAGAATTAATTTCACATTTGAGCATATGTAGTATGATAAGGAACAAGTCGAGATATAAGTAAGTAACAAAAGGATGAGAACTTCTTTGTTCAAAGAAAAATTAATGCACATTCAGGAACAATATCAGTGCTGCAATACTTGCAGCAATGTAATACAAACCAAGGTCATGAAAAAAGATCTTTTACCTCTGCAATACTTGTATGACTACAAGTGGTTCGACTACAGAATCTATTCTGGACAAATAAACAAATGCTAAATCAACATGTTAATCACAAAGAACAAATGGCATAGAACAGGCAAGAACAGAGGAATGTCATAAATATAAAATTAAAAATTTCAATCATTCATTAACTTTCTTGAGGAGCCATACAACAGTAATACATGCCTTTTCCTTCCTACTGTGCAATTACAGGCACCAAAAGAACAGCAAAAACAACCAACCCATGCATGGAACCACCTAAAACACTGAAACTAACTGCATGCTACAACAGTCTTCCTAGTCTAAAAAGCGGAGCAGATCAACCAGGAGTGACAGGAAGGGGTGGAGGACGACGCTAGTTGGTGAGCTCATAGGCTTCGATCAACTCGCATGCGAGTCCGCAGCAAATATGCACTAGGTCGACCAAATCAAGAGACCAGATCGTCACTACACCCCAAGAAAAATTGAATCAAGATCCGATTCAGCCGCACTACGGAACTCAAATTGCGGTCACGGCCATTGTGCTCGGCAACATCAAGAAAGGCCGGGAGAGGGGAAGGAAGAGAGGGCAGAGCTTACCGGTGAGAAGGCGGCTGACACTGCAGACGAAGAACGGGAGGAAGCTGCCGTCATCGTCAGGAACGTGCCGCGCCGCCACCCCATTACCTCGCGGCTGCCAGCTCCGCGTCACACTATCTCGCGTTGCCCCGCCGTCTCGTCTCATCTCGCGTCGCAGTCTCGCAGGAATCCGATCCCGGGGGTGAGAGGTTGGATTTCGTTTATGGGCCTATTGAACAGGGTGAATTCATTACGGGCCTGTTTTAATTTCTGGCCCGATCGAAATGAAAGGCCTTTCGACGCTGGACCGGAATCCAAAATGGCCCGATTCGATCTGGTGGGAATGAGGCCAGGAATGGGCCCAGTTCACAACCACGCATAAGCCATCAGGGGAGGCTGCTGAGGTCGAGTGGTGGCGGGACCGGCGAGCTCCCATTGCGTAGGAGCCATGTGCACGGTGAGCAGTGCTGGTCCCCGCACAAGCAGGCCGTCTAGTAGTTAGGGCACCGCCCATTCTGGTAGGAACGAATTTTGTTTCTAGATTTTTGTTCAAATTATTTTTGCTCGTGACGGTTGTCCTCTATAGTTTGCTTCAAATTAGTTTTCACGATTCTTTTGATAAACTTGCTCCAAATTTTGTTGTAAAATTTTTCTTTCAATTTTTTATGGAACCTTTTTGCAAAAGTTTGTTTGCAAGCCTGAAAGAAAAACTGTTCAAAATATTTACGAAAAAAAATTTAGTGTGCAATATTTTATGTAAATTTTTTTATATATATTATTTTGTGATTTTGAAAAGAGAATGTTGAGGGCTTGTATGTGTGGTTGCGGTACATGCGGTCGGAAAATCGACCACTGAAACGGCCTTGTGTGGTCGACCGCAAATTAGATACCCACAACAATTGTTGCACGATGATGTTTCATTGATCTTATATGGTAAGAAGAGATTGGAGCCTACAATTGTTTTGTATAGTCTTGTGCCAAATTTGAGCATTTTTTTAGGGAATGGATAAATAGTTCCAGCTTTAATCTGTTCAGCGAAGAGGTCGGAATCAGTCCAAGATTATTACAAATAGTAGTACAATGCTACGCCCATTAATTTCAAAGATGACAAAAAGGAAAACTTAAAAATTCATTCGCAAACTAGAGGACCATCCATTTGAAATAAAGAAACATATAGCTGCCATCTCCAAGGTCTGATATGCTGAATTGATGATCTGAACAACAGCTGCCATCTCCATGGTCTGACATGCTGAAATGAAGATCTTCACATATTCTTCAGTTCGCGACAACTTGGCCCATCATCGTAGGCAATACGTTCCCTGAATAGTACCTGAAAAAATTGTTGGTTGTTGTCAAAACCACCCCATTCCGAGTGTCGGGGGTCAAGAGCTGGAAGCAGCTAGCACCCCCAGGGACAAAGTGAAAAACTGGTTTGTTTTAGAGTATGTGCAAGTTTTCAGGAGTGACTTCACAACTTACGTCTCGTGGGCACAATTGCCACAAAGTTGGGTGACCAACGAAATGGAGTGAGGAGAAACTTCGTTGATGATTGGGTAAACTTCACGCGTGCTGGCGAATGGAGTGAATGACACCCCTTAGCGCACAGTCCGAGTGATGGCCAAGGTCATGAATGCGAAATTATGCGAAGTATCCTAGAGCAGCATGTTCACGTGGTGAAGTGTACAGTCGACGTGAAAGTGACAAGTGTAAAGTGTTGACAAGGATGTTATGTATAGTTACCGTGATGCCCTCGAATATTCTGGGAATGTAGCACTTGAGTGGTTGTGCTAAGAAAAGTGTAATGTTAGTACCCTATAGGAGGAGGCAGAATGGAATGAGAAGGGATTGTAATTGGCCAGTCTTCGGGCTAGTCGGTCTTTTACTCCAACACCGAGATAGCCATGTTGCCCAACAAAGAGCAGTTGAACTCGCCAATATGTATAAATTTGGCTTATGCCCCCCTAATTCGCCCATGAAGGAAACAGATCGTGCATGGTTGTTGGCAGAAAAATACCAAATACTACATGTATCGCATGCCATTAAAATTTAGCATACCAACATCGGAAGAAAAGATGATCACATGATTTCTCATAAGTACAAAAACTGCAGTATCTATCCCCATTTTGATTCCTCCTAGCTAAGTTATCTTTTGTTAGTATAACTCCATTTTTAAGTACCACATAATATCGCAACTCCATGCATTTTGGTAAATCTCATGTCCACCTTCTTAGTCAGTCACTCCTAATATGGAACGGACTGCCTAGATGATAAGGACCTCATCTCCCAATTCGTGTGGAAGTCTACGGAATTGGACCCAATACTCAAGAATCTCATACTTATAAATCTTTATTTTTCTTTTGTCTCATGAACTTCCATTTTTGTGTCTAGGTTTTTGCTGGCACTGCATCCCATAACACCATTCACGTAAGGTCAGCACGCGATGGGAATGTTGTAGTGAATGTATTTGTTGGGACACACATCGCGAAAACTACACCATCTTGTTGTTGCCTAGATTCTAACGACCAAATCAGCCATTGATTCGGTGTTGTCTAGGTTCTAACGACCGAATCAGCCCTTGATTCGGTGTTGTCTAGGTTCTAGCGACCAAATCAGCCTTGATTCAGTTCGGGCCGGTCCTGTCTCGGATCCGCTTCGGGGTACAGCGTGTGATCCGAATCAGCCTCCGACTCGTTCTCCTGTGATCTGCGATCGAAAGTGTGAGGTGCGTTGTGCAGTCGGACCTTCAAACCGAATCAGACCCTGATGCGGTCTCTCTCATCCAGACGGCCAAGCCGGAAGACCGAATCGCCCTTCAATTCGTTTTAGGGCGTCCCAATTGATTCAGCCTCGGGGCACGTCCTTGAAAGGTATTCGGTGTTCTAATGATTCTGTGTCGATCTATAGCTATTTGCTATAGGGTCAGCGGCGCACAGAGAATCGACGCAGGGACCCCGTCCGGGGCATCGGAGCACCAAGGCGACAAGGCGCGTGTGACAAGCACAAATTGGAGTTGATCACTTCATGTAAAATCCCGTTTGTACCTAGTAAAGTAGAATATTCCTAGAATAACCGGAGCAGGTAGGGGTAGAAAAGGAACTAGAGACTGTATAGATTGTCTTCTGCCCCCTATAAAAGGAGAGGGCGTGCCTCATTGTAACGGTTCAGATTCTGTCCATTTTTCCCATCGGTTAATTCATTCCCTTATCATCGTGCTTATATTTTCGTGCTTGGCTCCTAAGCTTGCTTCTGAGCCAACACGAGGCGCCCACTGTTTGTGTGACTCGAACAAAAGCCCACGATGCCACCAAAAAGAGAACCACCAAAAATTCCAGTCGTACAGCCCCCGCATCAAACAACAACCAGGCCACCAACGAGACCGCCAATGATCCCACACAAAACTCTGGCCACCAAGCCGTTAACCCCCAACCCGAGCCCAACCAAGCAGCAACGCAGTTGGTTCGGAACCCACCGCCAGTAACGGCCCTGGGGGCAAGCCCAGCAGCTCAGCCAAGCACTCAAGAAACCCTAGAGGAGGTTGAGCTGGCCAGATTGCAAGAGGAGCTGCAAAGCTTAAGGCAGCTCCGGGACAGCCTAGCCCTGCAAAGATCCCAACAAACAAGCAACCGTGTACAGGAACAGATTGCTCAAGCTCGCCAAGAGTTTCTAAACCTCCAAAGAGAACTGGGGCAACTGCAAGCTGCGCAGCCCCAACCTCCAGCTATCACAGTCAATCCCACATCAAGCTCCGTTCGCCCACCGCAACAGCCCTCAGTGCTTCACCCTAGCTTTGAGGAACACAGGCCGCTGCCAATCGACCGCCAAGCTACGAATCACCAACTGACAGAACAAGCAAATCTCAGCCATGGAATACGAGTCCTGCCAAGCAGACCATGTGACCCAGCATCACCGCTATCAAGAGAGCTGCAAGTGGTACCCTGGCCACCACACTATAGGGCAGTCACCCTACCAAGATTTGACAGGCACTCCAACCCCAGGCAATTTCTAATGAGCTATGAAGCAGCCATACAGTCAGCCGGAGGCGATGACACGGTGCTAGCCAAGTCATTCATCATTGCTCTGGATGATACAGCATTACAGTGGTACACCACGTTGAAACCAAACTGCATTCACTCGTGGGATGAGTTACGGGAAAGAGTCCTCGCAACCTTTCAGGGGTTCCACGGGCCAACTATAACAGAGGTCGAGTTGTCAAACTGCAAGCAAAAAGAGAAAGAACCACTGCAAGCCTACTTCCAAAGATTCGTAAACCTTAGAACAAGGGCCCCAGCGGTAGATGATGCTGTAGCCATCAACTACGCAATCATGGGCCTCAAATACGGGCAATGCAGAGCTCACCTGATCAGAGAGACCCCCAAAACAATGGCCAAGCTCTACGAAGAGCTGGAAAAATACTCGAGGTCAGATAATGCTTACAGAATCGGTCATGAGGAGCAACAGGCTCAGAAATACGCAGCGAAGCAAGCAGCGCAAAGGGACGGTAACTGGCACCAATCCAAGCAAGATAACTACCAGAGAAACCGTCAGCACTCAACTGGCCCTCCTCCAACCCGCACACTATTCAATATCAACCAAGACCACCAAGACCAGCAGCCAGAGAACGAATCAACCGGACCCAACGAGTCAGTCAGGGGGCCAAGCCGCCCAAAGAGGAGGAAGATCCAATCGCGGACGCGGCAGAGGACGCGGCCGCGGAAGGGGAGACAGCGAAAAAAAGCAATGGTACTGCATGTGGCACGGCATGAACTGACGAACATGGGTCCAAGCGCTGCCCAAACAAGTTAAGAGCCGACCACCTGGCCGAAGAAGAGAGAAAGGCAAAAATGATAGCTCACACCTCGAACTAATGGAACCCGCAACCGAATTGGCAAGCATCCCAGCCATGGCAACCTCAACAGCAATGGCAGCACCACCACCATAACCACAACCCACCGCACCATTACACTAGCTACTACCAGCCTACATGGTAGCCACAATCCCACCAAACCCTAGCAACCCAAAGAGCCACCGCGAATCACCCCTCGCTAGCGCTACCGCCAAACCAAGCACAGCTGCACCTCCCACCGCCACCACCCAATCCTCCAAAGCAAGAAGGCAACCCAAATAACCGTGCAAGTCCAACCCATTGCCCAGCTACGCATCATAACACCCATAACTGGAGGGTCCTCACTGGAATTCGAAACCAAAAAGCAGCGCAAGAATTACTTCAGGGAAATCAACGTGGTCCTGACAGACAACAAAGTCGCAAGAACCAGTTGGTCTCATGTACCAATCACATTCACAGAAGCAGAGATACGGCTGCACAACTACCCACACATCGACCCAATGGTCATCGAAGCCAACATCGCAAGATGGACCATAGAGGAAATACTTGTAGACACCGGCTCTTCAGCAGATATTCTATTCTTGGGCGCTTTCGAGCAAATGAATCTGACCAAGAGCATGCTCCAACCTATCTGACACGCCACTATATAGGTTCAGGAGCAACCAAAAGCATTAAGGCGTTGGGCAAAATCATCTTGCCAGTCTCGTTTGGAAACATGTCAAATGCAAGAACGAAACACATCACATTTGATGTGGTCGATATCTGATACCCATACCAGGCAATCTTCGGTAGAGGAACAATCAACAAGTTTGAGGCAGTCATAAACCAACTCTACCTATGTATGAAGATACCAACAGAAAAGGGAGTCATAACAGTTTATGGGAACCAGGGGTCCGGTAGAAGCCTCGAGAAAGCATCAAAACTAGGGCAGAGAAACGTGCACCTCCTGCAATCAGAAGAGCCAGGCCTGCCACCATTCAAGGAGCAGCAAAGAGACAGAGAAAAGAACGAAGCTAGTCCCAATGACGACACCAAGAAAGTGCTCCTGGATTCGAATGTCCTTGATCGATCAGTGATCATAGGAGCAAACCTCGATCGCACAGAAGAAATTAACTTGATCACCTTCCTTAGAAATAACAAAGATGTCTTCGCATGGACAGCAGACGAATTGACAGGGGTTGCCAGAAACATCATAGAACACAAACTCGAGGTGAAGCCAAATTCGAAACCAAAGAAGCAGAAGCTGAGGAAAATGTCTGACGACAGAATGGAGGCAATGAGAGCGGAGGTAAACAGATTACTAACGCAGGCGTCATACGAAAGGTCGAGTACCCAAATGGCTGCGTAACATTGTCCCAGTAAAGAAGAAGAATGGGAAATGGAGAATGTGTCTCGATTTCACAGATCTCAATAAAGCCTGCCCAAAGAGCGACTACCCCTGCCAAGAGTCGACAAAGTGGTGGATACGGCCGCTAGCAGCGACATGCTGTCATTGCTTGACCTGTTCTCAGGTTACCACCAGATCTGGATGCGAGTCACAGATGAGGAGAAAACAAGTTTCATCACCCTATTCGGAATCTATTGCTTCGTCCGAATGCCAGAAGGGCTAAAAAACGTAGGCATGACATTCTGCAAGATGATAGCAGAGTTTTGGCCCCCCAGTTCAATAGAAACCTAATTGCATATGTCGATGACATAATAGTGGCAAGCAAGATCAGTTCCGATCACATAGCAGATCTCGCAGAGACGTTCGCCCGCCTAAGGCAAGCAAAACTCAAGCTAAACCCAGAAAAATGTGTTTTCGGGGTGCAGAAGGAAAAATCCTAGGATGCTTAGTTTCCACCAAAGGCATAGAGGCCAACCCTGACAAAATAAAAGCAGTAACAGAAATGCAAGAGCCACGGTCAATAAAGGAAGTTCAGAAGCTCACAGGAAGAATCGCAGCACTTAACCTCTTCATATCCCGCTCAGCAGAGCGCAGCCTGCCATTCTTCAAGGTACTCCGGGGCTCAGACAAATTCCAATGGGGACCAGAGCAGAGCCAGGCGTTTCGCCAACGTCAGGACTACATCATCAACATGACGAAGCTAGCCCCACTCGAACCAGGATCCCAGTTGATGCTATACTTATCCGCATCGCCAACAGCAGTCAGTGCGGCTTTGATCCAAGAAGTACAAATCAAAGAGAAACCCCAGCAAGTACCAATCTACTTCGTATCAGAAGCCCTAGCAGGATCAAAGCTTTTCTACTCAGAACTAGAAAAGATAGCTTATGCAGTGGTCATGGCATCAAGAAAGCTGCGCCACTACTTTGAAATGTACAAGATCCTTGTAATCACAAATCAGCTGCTGCACGACCTCTTTCAAAACAAAGAAGCATCAAATCGCATAGCCAAATGGGCCATAGAGCTATCCGAGCATGTGATAGACTATGAGAAAAGAAGTGCAATCAAGTCACAAGTCCTTGCAGATTTCATCGCCGACTGGACCACACCGAGTCAAGAGCCAATAGAAGAAGAGATCACCCCAGAATGGAACATAAGCTGCGATGGCGCTTGGGGAAAAAACGGCGCAGGCATTGCAGCCGTCGTGACAACCCCATCCGGCCTGCAAGTCAAGTATGCTGCAAGGCTGGACTTCATCGGTGATGATGAAAAATGCTCAAACAACATAGCAGAATATGAGGCACTGCTGCTGGGGCTGCGAAAAGTTAAAGCATTGGGCACCCAAAACTTCCTAGTCCGATCCGATTCAAAGGTAATCACTGGGCAGGTGGAAAAAGAATACAATGCAAGAGAGCCAGAACTGATAAAATACCTAGCTGAGGTCAGAAGAATGGAAAGAAACTTCAAAGGATTCACAATACAGCATATACCAAGAAAAGAAAATTCAGAAGCTGACAAGCTCGCTAAGGCCGCTGCGAACAACGAAGCACTACCACCAGAAGTGTTCTTCGAAACATTGCACCACCCATCAATCAAGCCAGAATTGCAACCAATGAGCATAGTCAGCGCAATCAGCAGTGAGGACTGGAGGGCACCAATCATGGCATATCTGCGAAACCACTGTCGAACCAAACGACGAATCAGATCTCAAGCGCATGAAACAGAGAGCAACGGGATACGCAGTCATTGACAACCAGCTGTACAAGAAGGGTGTCTGTGCCCCGCTACTGAAATGCATCACGCAGCAGGAAGGCAAGGCCATACTTCAAGAGATACACAGTGGAATGTGCGGATCCCATCTGGCAGCAAGAACCCTGACAAGGAAGGCATTCATCCAAGGCTTCTATTGGCCAACCGCCTTGAGAGATGCAGAACAAGTCGTAAAAGCATGCCCAGCATGTCAAATGTCAGCACCACATCAAAGGCGCCCAGGCGTAGAAACACAGCTAATCCCGCCAACATGGCCATTCTAGAGATGGGGGATGGACATAGTAGGGGCCACTGCCAACAGCAAAAGGAAACCTAACCTATGCAGTCGTAGCAATTGAGTACTTCTCCAAATGGATAGAAGCAAGAGCATTGACAAACATAACGTCAGCCACAATTCAGAAATTCTTCTGGCAGCAAATTGTTTGCAGATTCGGGGTACCAAAAGAGCTCACAGTTGATAATGGGAGGCAATTCGATTGCTATGAGTTCAAAGAGTTCTGCCAAACAATAGGAACAAGCCCAATATTCTCGTCAGTCTACCACCCAGAATCAAATGGAGCAGTTGAGCGCGCAAATAGAGAAATACTAGCAGGGGTGAAAAAGTGCCTATTCGAAGAAAGCAAGGGCAAATGGGCAGAAGAACTAACGAGAGTTGTATGGTCCCACAACACAGCAGTAAGCAGAACAACAGGCTATACACCATTCAGACTGCTCTACGGTGCAGAGGCAATGTAACCCGAAGAAATCAAGTACAAAAGCCCAAGAGTCGTTGCATCCGACCCAAGCAATGAATCGGAAGCCGCTGACAAGGACATCGTCGAGATCGACAGACTTGAAGCCATCCAGAATATCTTAAGCTATCAGAATGAAACAAGAAAATGGAGAATAAGAAAGTTCTCCGCAAGGACATCCAGCTGAGAGATCTAGTTCTAAAAAGAAAAAGAAACGCCGACTCAGTCGGGAAATTGCAATTCCCATGGGAAGGCCCATACATAGCCTTCAAGAGCGGCAGACCCGGGTCATTCCGGTTGATAGATCAAGAAGGATTTGAACTGCCACACCCTTGAAACATAGACAACTTGAAAAAATACTATCCATGATAGCAGAAGCATCGACGCACCGCCCCAAGCTTAGTCCCAGTATCGTTATTTTCAGTTTTGTAATTTTCATTTCCTCTTCTTTACTTTTTCTGTGAACGGTACTCTTTTCCTCACAAAAGGGGGGCTCCTAGCGGAGGTGAGGTTTTTAACGAGACCGTATCGCATGTAAGCATTCCACTATCATTAACGAATATTTTACCCCTCTATACCCTGAACAAAGCGTCGAAAACCAGCAGAACAAAGGCTGTTCAATTCGACCAATGCCTTAAGGCAAACCTGGAAGACCTATGAATACGAAGGGGATGCCCAATACGTATTCACAGGCTTCATACGAATCACAGGAATCAAAAACCTCAAAGCCTAAGGGCAAGGGGCTGCGATTCGTACTAGCCACGAACGGCTACGAATCACAGGAATCAAAAACTTCAAAGCCTAAGGGCAAGGGGCTGTGATTCGTACTAGCCATGAACGGCTACGAATCATAGGAATCAAAAACCTCAAAGCCTAAGGGCAAGGGGCTGCGATTCGTACTAGCCAAGAACAGCTACGAATCACAGGAATAAAAAACCTCAGAGCCTAAGGGCAAGGGACTGCGATTCGCACTGCCCAAGAACGGCCGCGAATCGCAGAAATCTAAAAGACTGAAATTACATCTTCAACAACAACAACAACAAAAATTGCCACATCTTTATTAAGAGAAGAGGAAGGTTACAACAGGTTAATACCAGTGCAAAAAAGCAGCCACTCGCCGCACCACTAGACCATAAACAAATACAAACGCAGCTGGGTGCAACAACGTTGCCACCCAGAGATACAAACTAACCCAGAGCGGTGAGCTCCAAGAACCAAGCGACCTAAGTGCGTCGCAAGCATTCTTGTAGCACCACACACAGGGCACCCACCAGCACTACAAAGTGCCGGAACACGGCGGGGCTTGTATGGGCTAACACACCATTAGCCCAATGAGCGCGCACGCCTTGATACATGGCTTCAGCAAGCCAGCCAGGCATGACCACTGCCCCCGTCTTCGACCCCTCCGCCGCAACTCGCAAGCATCCTTCTAGCACCACAACCAGCTAAAGCACAGCGCCGAGATCGGGCGGCCGACCCTCACACAGACGAAGAACGACTATAAACATGGCTACAGGCAAAGAAGCAAAGCAAGAGGTGCAGTGTGACCTCCTTCAGATCGCCCCACCCCTTATATAGCCCACCTACTCAGCAACGCAACAAACACCCGTGATACAAAACAACAAACACCCATGATACAAAACAACAAATACCCGTGATGCCAAACACCAAGTCACCCGTGACACCACAAACAAAACCCACGTGACACAACCTGCCAACGAATCATCATCACATTTGAATCAAAGTGATTTGCGACTCGAACGGTTTTCGCACTGGGGGGGAAGGGTGTCGTTTTTCCAAGAACTCCATCGCGCGAAGCCGCCAAGTCACAAATCTAAGGACTCCACAACCAGACTCGGTCGCGCGCCTAGGGGGGAGGGTGTCGTTTTTTCTCTAAAAACACCGAAATCACGCTGGACCGAGTCACGCAAACAAAAAGAACAAACCAGCAGGCAAAAATCGAAGCCGCCAGGCTACAACTATTCAAATAGCTCTATTACAAGCCCGGGCCTTCCTGCCTTGGGCGAATCATACACAAAACACATCTCATCATCTAAAGCTTCGGCAGAGCAACCCTCCTGCTTGATCCCAGGAAAAATCTTCTCCGAATCCCACTGCCGAGAACGGCTCAACCTACTCCTTCCAGAGCGATCCAGCGACAAGCGAAGCAAATAACCGCGGCGAGAAAACAGGCGGCTACAATAATACCAAAATCGTCAAAGCTTTGACTCGGATGCATAGTACGAAACTTGTCCCAAGCAAACCCATTCACGAACAAACCATCACGATACAGAATTCTTGGGGTCGCGCCCTGTGCAGCCCCACCATTGGAAGCCTGCGCAGGGAAATTTACAACAAAAGTTCAGCACACAAAATCAAGCTGCCATTGCCAACTATCCCACTACAAGATGGCCTAGCGTCTACACCTTAGCATTATCATCACGACCACCAATCGGAGAATCTTGAGCGCAGTGCCTTAGCCGCAACCTTCACTCGTTCTTGCTGACGCGCCTTAGCATCGGAACCACCAGCCACTGCCTCTTTTCCATCACTCCCACGACCGCCATCGCGATTAGCCTGCCTCAAACAAAAACCGAGTCTCAAATATCAAAAAAAACATGAAATGCAACCGGGAGAATACCTGGTCGGTCCCCTTACGGGGCGACGAAGGAGCGCGTTCCGGAGCACCTGGACGGGAAACCCCAATCGAATCAGGTCGAGGAGGCAACATTGCCCGAACTCCCGCAGCTTCGACTGCGACCGCACCAGCCAAGGACTGCTTACTCTGCGATAGGTAGAACTGTAAGATCAAGAGTACCGAGTCACAAAAAACACAAAGCTCAATCTTGAAGCAAGCACTACAAAAGCAGCAAGATAGGATTCAAACCCGAGTCAGCCGGTCATGGGCTGTCTTCCGAGCAGCCTCCCTACCGTGCGCCACCCAAAATCGACTTAAAAATATCTTCTTTACAGCTTCGCAAATGCTCGTCGTGGCTGGCAGACCTTCAGCGTTAGGAAAAACAAATCCTCTGCTTCCAAACCTCTTCATATGATCACAACCCTGATCCGAAAGCAGCCAGCAGCATGGCATCGGTGCTAACCGAAGCAGCATAGTCACCAACCCGGTCCATGATGCCAGGGAGCATTTTGAACTCCGTGTCAAGCCAATGAAAAAACCCCTCACTAGACATCTCCCGGGGCATCTCTTGCGGCTCCGCTCCAAAGCATTGAAGAGCCGCGCGGCAGCTGTTATAGGCATGAAGGCCGTCTTGCCAGATCTGACTGTCATGCTCGTCAACCTGTTTATCCCTGGCGGCCAACGGCTTCTTAACTCAGCGATGGTTGCATCACGCTCATCAATCTCTTTCTCCATCGATTTTAATGCCAAGTCTGAGCTCTTGAGCTTGTTCTGCAGATCCATTATAACTTCCGAATCAGACTCAACCTGCTTTCGAAGCCCATCGAGAGTGATTTCCTGTTGATCCAAAGTAGCCTGCAAATTCTTCACACTCAAGCTCAGCTCCTCGTTGCATTTTTCCAAGTCGGTCTTCTCCTCAGAATGTGTCGAACAACGCTTCCGCAAGAAATCAAGCTCCTCGCGATCCTCTCCATCAACCAACTTCTTATGCAGGACTTTCATCCCCATAACCAATTTTACAGCTACGCCACCAATAACCTTGACTAGGTCAATAGGACTGTCCTCCTCACAGTCTCGCATAAAGGATGCATATACTAAGAAACGAATCAATCCCAGTAACAAAAAAGCAACAAAAGCAGCAAGACAAAAACCAAAAACAAGAATAAACTAACATTCAGGGTCAAAGATGAATCCGCCCAGATGATCGTGACGCGCAGAAGGACTACCGCCTGAAATCTCAGCACCGGCACCATCAAACGGAACCTGCTCCTCAGGCTCTTTCCCTTCAACCGAAATAGGCCTTGAGACCCCCGCACTACAATGGGCAATATCCTGGGCCTTCTCACCAATAGATAAGCCACTACCACCTGGAGCTTTGTTTGGCTCTATCAACACCTCAGGAACATTAGAAATCGCATCGGCATCCCTGACAGGGGAAGGGCAAAGACTCCCTGCCAGAAAGAAAAGTAACCTCCTTACCCTCGTCAAAATCAAATGCAGGAGCCATCCCAATAGCTGGAGCAGTACCCCCACCTTCCAGGTCCCCAAGCAACATGCTTGACGCCGCGGCCAAGCTCTGTAAATCTGTCTCGGTGAGCGCGTTGACCAGAGAAGAATCCCCACCGGCAGCAGCATCCTGCACTTTCCCCTTGCCACTATCCCCCACGCTTCCAAAAGCAAAGGCCTGCAAAGCAGCCTTAGAAGACAATCTGCTCTTCTTCGAGGCAGGAGCACTCGAACCAGCGGCGGCCGCCGATCGTTTCCGTAACAACTTCCCCTTGCCCCGCTTGCCTTTTCCGCCAGCCGGCTCAGAACCAGTGTTACCAGCAGGCCTCATCCTCGCAACAATAGAACCCGGCGCGGGCCTAGGACCATACTTAACACCCATCTCGTCAAACACACGGTTCACTCGCCCCTTGTGTCGAAGCACCTTGCGACAGGAGGCATACTCTTTGCAAGTATATTGCCCTAGCATAACGGCTGCGCGTCGCTCCACCTCAGCAACAATGGCCTCATCACTGATACCATCAAGTCTCTTCAGCCCAAACGACGGGGAAGGGAAAACCCTGTCCTCAAAACCGGCAAGCTTCAATTCACCAAAGCCTCGGGGCCGCCAACCAGCGCGAACAGGAAATATACCCGCGGCAATGCTCTCACAAATGGCATCCCGGCCAGAGATAACTTGCGTTGCGCTGTAAAACGCCCCGTTGCAGGGAGAATTCCTAGCCTTCTTCGTCTCCAAAAAAGGGGGTAAAAAACATGGATCCAAACTACCCACCTTTGAAGCCAAAGGATACCCATAAACTGCATGGCCCGATTCGTACCCCCCAGTCGGAACACGAATCTTCGCATACATCCAATGCCTATCCCAGTTCTTGGACCACTTATTGTTCTGGCCATACGCCAACTATGGCATTTCCATACCCTTAGCAGCCCGACGCGGACAAAAAGTGCAGCAACCATACTCTGCCTTATACACTTCATCATCATCAGCAAAAACAACTTTCCTCTTCGAGAAGTGCAGTTCCGTGTGACGCACGAAACAATCCAGATCAACCTCGCCCTTGAAAGTGCGACACGCCCACAAAAACTTGGCGAGATAGCAAAAACTGTTAGGAGTCAGTTGGTGTGTCGAGACCTTGAACGCACGAAGGATCTGAGGTATCAGAGGATCGACCGGAAACTGAAGGCCGGCAATGAAGAACTCACGAAACACAACAGCACTCGTCATCAAGCGGCTCCGGCGTTTCCTCGTCACCAGTAGCACGACATTCCCCAGCTTCAAAGTATCCTGCACTCTCCATATCTTTAATATCAGCCTCGCTAACCATGGAGCGCCCAAACCGACGGGTAAAAGGCATCGAATCACCAACAAGATCTTCCGGACCCGCATCCACACTGCCCGTGTTCTCATCCACAAGCTCCCCCTCCTCCACACCCTCATCCTCATCATCCCCTTCCAAATCAGCGCCATCGCTGCCACCACCCCGATTCGAGGTCGATTCAGCCGCTGATTCGGAATCCGCAGCTATTTTCGCATCTGCTACCACATTAATCTCTGCGTCACCAGCAGCAGCTTCGTCCCCCTCCACCATCAAACGAGCAGTTTGTATTGTTCGAGCCATCTAGCCTGCAAACCAAGCCGGAAAAACGTCAAACCATAAACAAACAAAAAACCAAATCAATCACAGACCAGCACAAAGAAGCACAAACTCACAAGCTATCACCCGAAGTCGACGCACGAATCCTAAAGCAATAGTCACAGCCAACACAACCCTTCCGAGAACAAGCAGACGTCGTTTTCACCTCCCCACCCCCCTATTTATAGGCACGATAAAAAACCTCCTCGTTAACCGCGCCAAGCGAATCGAAACAGCCAAAAAATCGAACCAAACGAACATAGCAAAGGCAACAATACCGAATCAAGAACCACGACTCCTACAAGCAAGAGGGTGTCGTTTTCCCTAGCTTTGAGTCCTTTAAAGGTTCGAGGGTTCAGCTCGTTGGAATCGAACATCACCCACGAGGGGCTAACTGTTGGGACACGCATCGCGAAAACTACACCATCTTGCTTGTTGCCTAGGTTCTAACGACCGAATCAGCCCTTGATTGGTGTTGTCTAGGTTCTAACGACCGAATCAGCCCTTGATTCGTTGTTGTCTAGGTTCTAGCGACCGAATCAGCCCTTGATTCAATTCGGGCCGGTCCTGTCTCAGATCCGCTTCGGGGTACAGCGTGTGATCCGAATCAACCTCCGACTCGTTCTCCTGTGATCTGCGATTGAAGGTGTGAGGTGCGTTGTGCGGTCTGACCCTCAAACCGAATCAGACCCTGATGCGGTCTCCCTCATCCAGACGGCCAAGCCGGAAGACCGAATCGCCCTTCGATTCGTTTTAGGGCGTCTCGATCGAATCAGCCTTTGATTCGGTCCGGGGCACGTCCTTGAAAAGTATTCGGTTTTCTAATGATTCTGTGTCGATCTATAGATATTTGCTACAGGGTCAGCGAAGAGGCGCTCAGCGAATCGACACAGGGACCCCGTCCGGTGCATCGGAGCACCAAGGCGACAAGGCGCGTGTGACAAGCACAAATCGGAGTTGATCACTTCATGTAAAATCCCGTTTGTACCCAGTAAAGTAGAATATTCTTAGAATAACCGGAGCAGGTAGGGGTAGAAAAGGAACTAGAGACTGTATAGATTGTCTTCCGCCCCCCTATAAAAGGAGAGGGCGTGCCTCATTGTAACGGTTCGGATTCTGTCCATTTTTCCCATCGGTTAATTCATTCCCCTATCATCGTACTTATATTTTCGTGCTTGGCTCCTAAGCTTGCTTCTGAGCCAACAGTATTGTTTCCCAAATTTGAGCATATGGTTTCATGTTGGTTTGCTTTTGATTCCATGTTTATTGACAATACTATCCTCTCTGAAACTACTTTAATTTACTACACTAACCAAAAGTACTATGTAACCTTCCTGTAACATTTAGATTGTTTGAGACTTTGAGTTCCATTTGTTAGTGCTACATACATTTCTTTACTATGATATATGAAAGTACAAGAAGACATAACACGCCATGATACTAGAATGCAAATAGGTCATGTACCATTTGTAATACATGTTCTAGCTGCTGGTTACATGGAAGTAACAATGGAATAATACATCTATTGTGCAGGTTGCTTGTAGTCTTTAATGGTTTAGTTTTGTATTCCCTTAGTTTTTGTCAACATTGTCACTCATGTTTTGTTTTATTATTGTACTGCACTATCACAAATTCCATTCATGCGCATATATTGTGGTATTTTTGTATTTTTTTTTTATACCTGCGACTCTAGAAGGAGACATTGAATCTCAGAAACGACCTGTAGCTTGCTCAGATTGTGCTGGTGGACATAGGAGGAAGAGGCCACTAGAGTAGGAATCAGTGAAGATTGAACATCCATGTTCATAATTTTAAAATTTTGGCCATTCAATTCACATATCTTGTATACCAAGAGCCACACCTGTATATCTTGGCCCTGATTTATTTATAGCCATTATATTCCTTATGTTTACCCAGTTGAGTTGTGTGGTGAGGTGGTCTGAGAGCATGGTCAGTAAAATGTAACATTGTAAAGCATTTTTGTTTTGCCAGAAACAATTTGGCAGTTGAAGAATAAATTGTACATTGAAATTGTTAGATGTAAATCAGGCCCTGTTAGAAGGTTCACTACCCTACCATTCTTTAACACAATCGAAGAGATTGTATGGTTTGTTGATTCGTCTACTCAAGGTGAGGTTTCAGGGTTCCTGTCTGAGTACCCTGATTGCTTTGTGGGGCTTGTTGGCAACAAGCAATGTCACGACTTATAAAGAAATGAGGTATATACATATAAAATTTCGGGGCGATGGAGCTAGCATGTTTGCATATCGGGTCACAAGTCAGATAGCAAATCATCTGCTATAAAGAATAGACTATGAAACAGATTATTAACCGAGCAGCGCTGAGCATCTCCGATCCATCTTCTATTGTAACCCACCAGGACATAAGTATACTCACTACTCAAGCGTGTCTAGCGTAGGTCATCTGATTCGCCGGAGATGATCCCGTACGCGACAGTGGAGGCGGCCGAGGAGGCGCTGGGCCGAGCCATGACATGGATGGAGGTGGCGTGGTTCCGGCACTCGAGGTCCACACCGGATTACTGCCTCTACTACGAGAGCCTGGTCATCCTTCTCACCGTCTACTCGGTCACGTCACTGCCCCTGACGCTGCTCGAGCTCTGTGCGCCGGCGAAACTGACCACGCCGTACAAGCTGCAGCCCAAGGCGCGGCTGTCGCCGGCTGCCTTCCTCGGCTGCTACAAGGAGACACTACGGGTCTTGGTGCTCGTCATCATTAGTCCCGTCCTGTATCTCCCCTACCCTATCCTCAAGGTGTGCACGCATACAAATTATTCGCCGACAATATGGTATTGATTTGTAGTTATTCAATTTTTCATTCCTCCCAATATATATAGTGCTGCTAAATATTAGTGTTAGCTTGATTAGCTGCAGACTTGGATGGTGGTTCACACGTTGTAAAACATTGAAAGCAGATGGCGGGTACCCGTACAGGGCTGCCGCTTCCATCGGCAGGGGAGGTGGCGGCACAGCTAGTGGTGTACATGCTCGTCGAGGACTACTTCGGCTACTGGCTCCATCGCCTTCTTCACAGTCGGTGGGCCTATGACAATATCCACTACATCCACCACGAGTACCCAGCACCAATTGGATTTGCTGCGCTACACTCGCACTGGGTAGAGCTGCTCATCCTCGGCTTCTCGGTCTTCGTTGGCACAGTCATTGTGCCCTGTCATATGGCCACCTTCATGCTCTGGTTAGCCATCCGTGGCATCGTGTCCGTCGACACCCACAGCGGGTAGATAGAATCGCATTTCATTTCTACCTTATCGAAGTCACACTAGCTAGGTAGCAAATAAAGCTAACTGTTCTTGGCTAATTAAATTTGAGTTGTGACCCAAGCTAGTTTTTTTTTTGAATTGCAGGTACGACTTCCCATTCAGTCCAGCCAAGCTTATCCCATTCTACGGAGGCGCACAATGCCATGACTACCATCACTTCGGGGGAAAATGGAGCCAGAGCAATTTCGCTCCATTTTTCACATTTTGCGACTATATATATGGGACAGATAAAGTATGACATTAGAAATTTCTTCTAGGCAAGGTTCATCCTGGGTTATTCGTCAAATATCTTTTGCAGCGTCACTGATACCCCAAAACTTCTTGTTCTGTTTCAGGGTTACAAGCACCATAAAGCAAGCCTAGAGAAGGTACATTCATATATTTTATATTTCACATCCATTTTATATGCATACATGAGATCCTTTTTCTTTTTGAATGTTATACTACAAAAATCAAGAGAATGACAAAAAAGAAATCTCAAAAATTCCAGATGAAGAACATGGAGAGTGTTAGATCTGAAAAGGAAGGGTTGAATGGATCCATAAGCCAGAAACAAGATTAGAGGGTATCCAAATTGCAAATGCTGTACTGCAAGACTGCCTATTTTGACATGTATTATGACATTGTTGTGATAGGTTAGATCCCGTCGTATGGATCCGTCAATGGGGTTGTTTGGTTATTCCCAGTGCACAGTTTCATGGTGCTATTTCTAAAAGTACCATGTCATTTATGTATATATATTTGAGTTCATCAATGAAACAGAGTCTTGGAATGCAAAGTCAACCTCACAATTTCATAGGCCTGCCATAGCATCCAATTGTGATTCTCAGGACAAGACACAATTGGATGGTATGAAACTATATAGCCCCCAATGCAAGTTTCAGCAGGTTTTATAGTCTTAGATGTAGCGCATACATAATTTGATCTGGATGAAACTCTCTTTGTCTCTTAATTTGATCATGATGAAGTTTTTGTGTAACATGTAACGAACATGGCCCCATTTGTCGTGTATTTGTGATTCTCGTGACTGGGACTAATGGTTTGTACATCATGTGATTCAAAGGATATTAGGTCACATGAACGAAATCCAAGTAGAGGTATTCTCATCCAAATCATACCAACAATCCAAAGAATTATTTCGAGTCACCGCAATGGAGATCTCTTATAGAAGCAAAGAAATTGACTAAGGACTCGAAGGGGGTTGAATTGGATGAATAACTGCTAGATATAGGTGACCAGATGATCCAACAAACCCTAGTTTACATGAACCCTGGATAAAAGGGTCATTTATGACCAATGAAGCTAGAGGAGATCGGATATCCGGTCGATATGTTTTTAGTAGGAGACTTCTTGGAGAATCAAGACCTTGATCGGGAGATCTTATCTTGATGACGCGGAGCATACCCTTTTGTAGAGCTGTAACTACGGGTGTTATTTGCTCACTGATACTACATGATAAATTGTAGTGTAGAGTTTACATTTCCTAAACCCTCTCTTTTTACATTTTGCATTTTATAGTTGCAACTTGAGTGCACATACATTCATATAACAGATAGTATCTTGTTAGGATTGGGTCTAGTAGGTTGCAAAACTCGTTTGGATTAGGGTGTAGTAATTAGAAGAAACCATACTTGCACATCTTGTTAGCATGTTCTAGTTTATATTTTGTGCAAACTAGTTGTTATCATAGCTTAGGATATTAGAAATGCCTAATTCAACCCTTCCTTAGTCTATACGAGCACTGATTTCTTTCATAACACGTGGGTCATATAAAAATGCACTATTTGTTGAGTTGTGGGCCTTCTAAGGCTGCATTCGTTTATCTGTTGCACATCGGTTTCTTAGATTAGATTTTATTGTGATTAGTTGAACAAACTCTATGCTGCCCACATCTGATTGTTACTCCCTAGTTTTTCCACCCATTAATTCACATGTATTTCATGTGAAATACGTGTGGGTGAGATATTCAGCCTTCAAATTTACGAACTCTACTTTCGCGGTACTTACTTGCCACCCCGTCTACACGACATGTCTACACAGAGAAGGAATTCTATTCCATTTGATTCTTGTTGTCCAAATATTAACACATTATTTGAGCATCTAAATAACTTAAATAAAAAGTATTCAACTATGAAGTTGTAGATCTCATAAATATATACAATTTTCATATATTATTTATCTCCATCCAAGTTTTTATATGAATTTCTGTATATTAACTAAAATTGTATACATTAATTGGCATCTAAATGACACAAAATTAGAAAAGTTATATTTTTCAGAAACAACATGAAATTAAATTACAGGAACATAATTTTAAGTTTAAATTATATTTTAGGGCATTCATTTGACTTCAAACTGAAAACATTCAACTATAATGTTGTTGTAGATTTCGTCGGAAGCTACAATTTTTATAGAAAGTTGTTTCCATCTGACTTCATATGCACAAGTTCAGGTAATGGATTTTTCTTGCTTGCTGTATATTCCACACCTCCATGTGGATGACTTGCATGTAGTGTTCCCATCTAAACAGGGCCCATGCATGCCGGCTGTACTATGTCCGGCCCTCCTCCATCGGCACCATGAATTCGTTGAACACCCAGTGGCCGTGTTTAAATCGGTGGTGAAAAGTTTTTGGGGTAATAAATGCACCTTTGACCAATAATTAGGGGTATTAATTAAAGGCAAACTATCTCTACAACCCTAGGTAAATTCTCGAGACGAATCTAATGAGGTCTTTGACCACACGATTAGAGGATGGTTACTGTAGAGTTACTGTACCAAATCATAGATTAATTATGCTCATTAGATTCGTCGCGTAAAGTTGCACCCATCTGTGAAAATGTTTACAAATAAACTTCATTTAATGCTTCATGCATACAAGATTCTTTGCATTTAATGCCTCCAAATTTTTTTCGAAGGGCATCTAAACACGGCCACTGTTTAGCAGGCGCGGCTAGCATGGGACCAGAAGGTACTCAGCTTCCACCTCTCGACAAATTGCTAGGATGCAGTAAATGCCACTGCCACTGTGCTATGGACTATAGTTATGGAGGGCCATCCAGGCCACGTTCTTGTCTAGACGAGAGCACGTGCTGTAAACACGTGCCTTGCTCTGTCCAATGCCCTGAATGCAGAAGCTCATCGGTGGCAGAGTACTTCGGGAAGATGCGGATTTCTGGAGACGAGTTGGCGGTCCCAGGACGCCCGGCCGCTTGACAATGATGAGCGCTGGTATCTGCTGTCATTGACAATGATGAGCGCTGGTATCCTCTCTTCTCCGTTCATCATTAATACATCGTCACTGGCTTGGAGTACAACTTCAACCCGCTGGTATCTGCTGTCATGGCTATGGAAAACTAGTTTGAAGGCTGGGATGCACATGCTTTGCTTGAGAGTGCGTGTTATCTACGATAATTAATGATGAACGAATACTTGTATTTTACACTACGCCCAGCGAACTGTATGCAAGCCAGAACAGACGGGGCATTAATTTACACTCTAGTAAAGATTCCTGGAATAAAATTGGATTTGGTAAACAGATTTTTTTTACTTTTATTTGGTCAACTCGTCGATGAGACACTCTAGTGATAAAGATTGTGATAAGATTGACATCTAATGAATCTATAAAAAATATAGCCTTGCGCCCTTGCCAGGGAAGGAAATGCAGTTCGTAAAGAACTCCAGCACATTTCTATTGGTGCTGCAATTATCTAGTTGCTACCCTCTGTCGCTTGTAATGTTAACATCCAAAAATGCAGAAACAATACAAAAGTATGAATAATTAGAGCACACAATCATCTAGGTCATTCAAAATAGGAAAAAGTCCATTTTACTCCCCTCACCTATTCAATTTGTCCACTTAACCCTCCAAGCAAAATTTAGGCTCAATTTACTCCCCTAAACTATTTCGATTGGTCCAATCTACCCCTAATGTGTTTTTGCGTTGTTGTTTCTCTATGTACAAGTTAAATTTTAAGTTCAAATTTTGTGAGCATGTACATAACATAGTACTTTATGTAAAAAATTATTCTAAAAAATTTTCATGATTATTTTCATATTTTCAGGATATTTAAAACAAAATTAATCTTAAATACACAAAAATCTATGAAAGTGATAATAAAAAATCCTAATTCATTTTTCTAATGTAGTGCATCGTGTTATCAGTCATATAATAAAATTTGGAATTAAAACTCAACTTGTACACGAAGAAATAAAAAAGAGAAATCTAATTAGGGTGTAAATTGGACTAATTGAAATAGCTTGGGGGAGTAAAGTGAACCTAAATTTTGTTTGGGGGGTTAAGCAGACAAATTGAATAGGTGAGGGGAGTAAAATGGACTTTTTCCAAATAGGAAAAAGTCTTCCTTCAAAATATGAGTTCCAACGAGACTTTTATAGAACGGAAAAAAAAACAAAAAGGATGCATGATGATTATTGTGGGGGTGCTCTGTGGTGTGGCGAGGATAGTTAACAGCCGGCCTATCGGATATAGAGACGAGCAATACTACATTAGAAAAGTATAGAGACAGCGACCTCCCTTGTTAGCTGAATAAACTGACAGGGCCAGGGGAGAACCTCGTTGGGCACGAGCACACATACTCCCTCCGGTTCAGTAAAAGAAGTCGTTTTGGACAAGATTTGAGTCAAACATTGGGAATATAAATCGTGAATAACTTTTAAGTCATTGAGTTTGGAAATGTGAAAAGTGCATGAATAGATTTGTCTTGCAAAATATTTTCATAAAAGTATACATATGTTAGTTTTTAATAAATATCTTTATAAAAATAAGAAGTCAAAGTTGTACTTTGGAGACCGTGTCGCTGTCCTAAACGACTTCTTTTACCAAACCGGAGGGAGTAGTATGGAACCCAGATTCCAGCATTTAATTGGCACATGATTATATCAGATTGGATCGACCTCGTAAACTGACATTGTCTACATTTTTTTATCCAGTTCAAGTCAATGGCACCACAAAATAATTTTCCAGCAGAAGCAATGGGATAGGTTGGCAGAGACACTCTACTAGATTATTGTAGCGCTACAGGTATAAGCTAGCTGTTTGCTTGATACAAGTAACCCTTGAAATTGTCTGCATGCATCAAAAGGTAGGTTTCTACATTTTGTTTTTACAAAATATGTCATAGAGCAATTTATACTGTTTTATAGTTAGGAGATACAATTCAAGACTCATTATATAAGCCCAAAAACTTTAAAGATATGTTCAGTTTAGGAAATATTCCAGCATCCTGGTCAGAGATGCAAGGGGTCTGGCTCTCCAGGAATTTCAAAACATCAAACTTGCTAAGATGGTTCATTTTTGCAACTTTTGCTTGGGCTTTATGGTGTAATTGTAATAAGATGGCAACCTAATGCTCCTATAAAAGTGATATATGCTGGTCTTTCATTCTTGCTGAAATGGGAGAAGTTGCTCGAGCCTAAAGACCCAGAGAAGCTCATAAGATCCTGGATGTGATGATTAGATGGCTGAACAACTACACTCCTGGGAACTCTTCAGTGTCGGACATTGTAGATCTCTAGTTGTTTCCTCTGTTTCCGTAAAGCTGGTATCCCCAGTTTCCGCTTTTGTTTGCGTCTGTACTCGTTTATTGCTTTCAATATAAGCAGAGTGATCTCTTTCAAAAAAAAAACGAAAAAGTAATGTTACAAACAAATTTGACACACTTCTTCTCCGTTGCATCACCGTAACTAGGCCACCGTTTGTTGTTTGCCATCACCACCGATGCTAGCGCTTGTAGCATATAGAGGATAATTAGAGAACAAAGTATTATCTTGACGAACTCCAATTATTGCACAGTGGCTTTCTTGAACGTCAAGTCCATAGAACCACTGATGAAATATTGGTGAGGCCTCCCGGAGCCGCACTGTATCTAA
Source organism: Urochloa ruziziensis (assembly GCA_015476505.1). Taxonomy (NCBI): domain Eukaryota; kingdom Viridiplantae; phylum Streptophyta; class Magnoliopsida; order Poales; family Poaceae; genus Urochloa; species Urochloa ruziziensis. The sequence continues at coordinate 33,117,553 of CM027120.1, read as the reverse complement.
GTCTGGTCCTGTGCCACCATCTATATATCCATGACACAATCACAATCCTTATAAACCCTTCACCTGTGCTGGATAAAACATTAGGACGCATGTGACATCTATCTAGTTTTTACTACAAATATATCTTAATGTGGTGCATATCTAGGTGCATGGAAAAAGCTATGTGGCTAGAAAAAACAAAACTGCATATAATTTGAGACGGTAAAGTATTAAATATTGCAACTATACATTAAAGGATAAATCACAAGAAGAGTCTTAAATTTGAAGTTAATGAAGTATATCTCTGTGTTGGCTGTAAACATTCACTTGTGACGTGAATGGTGGAGGCATCCAATAATTTAGCACTAAATTAGAGGCATCAGTAATATTTCATTTCTAACTGGCCCGGCCCACTTCATTTGTGAGAGAGAAAATCATATGCTATAAACGATGATAGACCAACATGGATCAGGCACCCCAGAGCACATCTCCTTCTTCCACACCGATACAGTCCAGTGTACTAAGCAAGTGTTTGTGCGTAGGTCATCCTGTTAGCCGGAGATGATCACGTACGCGACAGTGGAGGAGGCGGAGAGAGCGCTTGGGCGTGCCATGACCTGGGTAGAAGCTGCGTGGTTCCGGCACTCGGGGTCTACGCCGGACTATTGCCTCTACTTCGAGAGCCTCGTCATCCTCATCGCCGCCTACTCGCTCACGGCGCTGCCTCTCGCCCTGTTCGAGCTCTGTATGCCGGCTAAACTGATCTTGCCGTACAAGCTTCAGCCCAAGGTGTGGTTTTCGTCGGCTGCCTTTGTTCAATGCTACAAGGGTGCAGCGCGCGTCTTGGTGCTCCTCACCATTGGCCCCCTCCTGTACCTCCCGTACCCTATCGTTAAGGTCAACATACACACGCGTACAAATCTTTTGCCACTATGCTATTATTTTTTATGCTACTCAATTATTCTTCATTACCGTCAATTTATTGTGTTGAGTAGCAATATTGGATGGCGATTCACACAATGTAAGGTGTAACGAGCAGATTGCGGGGATCCGCACGGGGCTGCCGCTCCCTTCGGCGGAGGAGGTGGCGTTGCAGCTCTTGGTGTACATGCTCATGGAAGACTACCTAGGCTACTGGCTCCACCGTCTTCTGCACTGTGAGTGGGCATATGACAATATCCACTACGTCCACCATGAGTACCCAGCACCCATGGGGTTTGCTGCGGGACACTCGCATTGGGCTGAGCTGCTCATCCTTGGCTTTCCGGCCTTCTTTGTTACTATCATCGTGCCCTGCCATATGGCCACTTTGTGGCTCTGGTATGCCATTCGCGCCGCCATGGCCGTCGACACTCACAGCGGGTATATGGCATCGCATTTCCTTCCTGGGTTACAAAGCTAAACTGTGTCCGAGGCTAAATTTGAATGGTGACCTAAGATAGATTTCTGAATTGCAGGTTCGATTTCCCAATTAGCCCAACCAAGCTTATCCCTTTCTACGGTGGCGTAGAACGCCATGATTACCATCACTCTGGAGGAAGGGTGATGCAGAGCAACTTCGCCCCACTTTTCGTGATTTGCGACTATATATATGGGACAGATGTATGTTATTGGCAGCAAAAATATGTGGAATAAATACATTCATCTTTTTTTTTGTGGAAAAAATACATTCATCTTCACTGACTCCCAAAACTATCTGATCTGCTTCAGGATTACAGGCACCATAGGGCAAGCCTGGTGAAGGTACGTTTTTATTATTGTAATTTCACTACATTAGTTCTTTCTTTGAAATAAACAATGGAAATCAAGAAAATAAAAAATCCATGAATAACAATGTTTCCAGCTGAAGGACATAGCAATATTAGTGCCAAGAAAGAAGTGTTTGATGGATCCAACTGCCGGAAGAAAGACTAGAGTGTATCTCGATTGGTATGATTTGACTACTGTTGTCCAGCTTTGCGATCAGGTTAATGTAAGCAAGCGATGCAGGTTGTGAATAAAAATTAATGGAACGTTTGTCTAAAAGATCTAGGATCATTATCTTATACTTTCACCACGCATAAATGCATATGATCTCGTGTCATCATGATGGAAATGTGTTTCTTCTAGACCCTTTCTCCGGCCGCATATTGTTACTACACAAGAGTAATTAATGATCTCGCAACAAATATGCTATGCTGATATTCCAGGCATGCACCAACATAATTACTACAAAGCAAAGGGTAACACTGGCCAAGCACAAACAAGATTGATCAACATAGTATGATAACAAATTAGATCATGTAAACAAGTGCAGCGAGTACATATCAAGATCAACTTTGAACCCTGGGGAAAACAATGACTTTACCCTATTATCCAAGACTTGTAGATGCGCTAAGGGGTATAAATTGAAGACTGCAAATCAACCAACCCGAAGGGGGTGAGGAATGGACATCCCTAAGCCGATCGGTTAGGGTTGTTTCTTCCTCTGCTGGCACTCCACCGTAGCTTTCCCTCTTTGTACCTGAGGTCTTCTATGCTCCTTACCTTGTGGCCGCCATGGACTGTCCAGAATGTGGCGTATGCGAACCTCTTTCATGTGTTCGTACTTTGTGTTGGTTCAAAGGCGGATTTTAATCTAAACACAATATGATTTTTGTATACATCATATTGAAGGAATGAGAGTGTGATGGCGACCTAAAAACCGCTAGGCCGACTAGCCTAAGCCCATTCTGGCATCTATGGTCCTGTTGTTTTACATGTGAGCCTCTTTTGACAATTCATGTCCAGTTGTAAATCAAGGTCATATAATAAAAATACAATATGCTCCAAAATAGAACATGAATGCAATAATGGGTGCCATGTGGTAGCTAAGTATAATAATAAATTCAAAATCTTCACTTAAACAATAACAGAAAGGTGTCAACAATGAGCACCAACAGCTACGGAGGTGGGTCGGCCGGTGATACCTGCACAGAGGCAATTGAAGAACCACCCTCCATCCCAGTAATGTAAGCGTCGATGTTATGAATGAGTGGCTCATTTTGTCAATTGTGGCGGCACAAACGCACTACCAAGATAGAACCGCAAGCGCACGGATCATGTGTAGCTTTTCCCTTATAGTACTCCCCCAAGGTTTATCAATCCGTGGAACAAGTGGGATGTTGACTCTTACTTTATACTAATCTTACTAACGAAACTTGGTGTATGAGTTGTGTAGAAAGACAAACTAAACTAGATTAATCTAAGCAGCAAAAGGTGGACACAAAAGAGCAAAGATTGGTACAAGAGAGCAATAAAGATAGATAAGTGTTCCCTCCCTAGGATATAGGTTCATATGAATATGCATCTACTACACGAATGGTGTTGCCTTCGCTAGCATCGTAGCGGTTATGCAGTCGCTCAGCCTTTTCCCTCTCACATACTGTCACTACACAAGGGTAATCAATGCCTCGCTAACACATCTACATCAAATCATCCGTAGAGTTAAGCTAATCACCACGATTACCACAAACCCTACTAAGAACATGTGTTGTACAAGAGTAGAGAGCTCACACATGTAAACGAAGCATTGCAAAGACATAGACCATGAAGCATTGATAGGCATAATGTGCATGTAGAGGTTACATATCATAGATCCATACAACCCTAGGGATGAACAGAGGCATTACCCCCATCATCTTACGGAGATTGATGCACAAAGGGGCGATGGAGACTCCGAGGAACGTCGTCACCGAAGATGGCGGCGAGGAGGCGCAACAACTCCCTAGACCAATGGCCTAAGGGCTCCCTTGATCTCCTCGTCCTCCGCTGGTGTTGATCGTTGCGATGGACTCATCTAATTTTTGTCCCTCATCTTGTGGTGGCGGCTAGGTCAAATCTCATCGGTCTACCTTCCGTCTCTCCATCCCGGTGAATGGTCTTGAGTACTTATAGTTGTTGATGTCGGTTGCGGCTGCCTTCGGGCTAAGCTTCTGAATAAACCCTAGGAACATCGAGGGCTATCCGCTCGTGAAAGGGGACGTCAATCCGGGCCAAAAACGGCCTGGGTGGCGCGGCCAGGGGGTCTTGGCCGGCCGGCCTAAGGCCTTTCTAGGCCACCTCGGTCTCATCTTTTGCGTGCAAGCTTCTCTTATGTATATGAGTTCATGTTCCAATCCTTTCGGGTTTAGACATTGGTTGATCCGAGATATGAATGGGTCTTGATGTCCTCAAATTCTGTGCTGGATTTGCTGTGATCTCGAAGTGCTCTGGTCTTATCTTCAAATAATCCTTGTTAGAGTTTGGCCCATTGGAGTAGAGCATAAAAGTGCTTCAATCCCTTTGAGCTTCTTTAGGGCTTTTGACCTTAATCTTTTGTTTGTCTCGAATTCGGCCCATGTTCGCTCCAAAATAGCCAACGGCCTGGGTGGCGCGGCCAGGGGGTCTTGGCCAGCCGGCCTAAGGCCTTTTTGGGCCACCTCGGTCTCATCTTTTGCGTGCAAGATTCTCTATGTATACGAGTTCATGTTCCAATCCTTTCGGGCTTTAGACATCGGTTGATCCGAGATATGAATGGGTCTTGATGTCCTCAAATTCTGTGCTGGATTTGCTGTGATCTCGAAGTGCTCTGGCCTTATCTTCAATTAATCCTTGTTAGAGTTTGGCCCGTTGGAGTAGAGCATAAAAGTGCTTCAATCCCTTTGAGCTTCTTTAGGGCTTTTGGCCTTAATCTTTTGTTTGTCTCGAATTCGGCCCATGTTCGCTCCAAAATAGCCAACGGCCTGGGTGGCGCGGCCAGGGGGGTCTTGGCCGGCCGGCCTAGGGCCTTTTTCGGCCACATCGGTCTCATCTTTTGCGTGCAAGCTTCTGTTATGTATATGAGTTCATGTTCCAATCCTTTTGGGCTTTGGACTTCGGTTCATCCAAGATATGAATGGGTCTTGATGTCCTCAAATTCTGTGCTGGATTTGCTATGATCTCGAAGTGCTCTGGCCTTATCTTCAATTAATCCTTGTTAGAGTTTGGCCCGATGGAGTAGAGCATAAAAGGGCTTCAATCCCTTTGAGCTTCTTTAGGGCTTTTGGCCTTAATCTTTTGTTTGTCTCGGATTCGGCCCATGTTCGCTCCAAAATAGCCAGATAACTTGTGTAAACCAAAATCCTCCAAAAATATGTGCACATGTGGAAACGGGGTTATTTCTGATGCCAAGTGGCGGGTTAGTATAAGAATTAGTCCAACAACTCCACCTAGAAGGCACTAAAAGAGTGTCAATTAAGAGCGCCAACATCCATTTACTAGGCTTTATCTCTCTCCTTAATAAGTGTAGTCTAAGCAGATGTAGTTTTAAGAGGTCGGTAGCTTTGAACTTGATAGCTAGCTCCAAAATTGTAAATTTCATGTGATATTTATATTTAGGACATGTTATGTAGTTAGTTGGCTCAAAAATTGAGCTTTCTGATGACCCGTATTATGTGCTCTTATGTCGATGTTATATTTATTTTCATGTGTGGTAGCTCTGACCACATGACGTTGATATGTTGATCGATGTTCATGTATGTATGTTGATGTGTTTTAGTTTGGTGTCTAATGATAATGATTGAGTGCTTTTATTGTTGATATCTGATTCACATTTTAATTCAAATGTGCATCTACTATGCGTGCAATTTCCTTTGGACACTATTTCTAACCGGCCTGAAATTACACCGGCAGTAATAGTTAACTAAACTTGTTGGTGATTAACAAACACCGATAGGAGTAGGGAAACATACACACCAGCGCTTAACAACAAGCACCAGTAGTCTTAGGTAATTATACCAGTAGTATCAATTGGAATAATGAGTTGCCAGTACCGATAACATTTACCATAAGGGCGTACAGAGGGTTATTCATGCAAGTTTCCGAACCAGCACAATTGATCCCCATCTGCATCAGCTTTCATGGTGCTTCACTAGCACGCCAGTGACATGCTTCTTTGCGGTATTGATTACTCCATCTAAATTTATCCTAAATATTTAAACTTAGGGGCTATTGCATTCTTACCTCTAATTCGAACCCTAATTGCAATTTTATCCTCACTTTCTTTCATTTTGTATTTTATCCTTACTGTTTAGAAATGAAGGCTCGGTTTACCCCTACTTCGTGAACAGCAGATAACAATGTCAAAGAAGACAAATTTACCCTTATGAATATACCCTAACTTTCTTTGAGAATTTTGTGATTATAGCCTTGTTTGACATCATATTTCAGCAACATTTCAATAAGAATACAAACATGACTTTGACAACAAAATTTTGACACACCATGATACACCAAAGTATCAAGATGCCATTCACATCTCAAATTTAAACAACAAGAGGCCACAACAACTACTGTAAAATGAAGATCTTGTTCGGCGTGTAGCTCTCATCGAGCTTGAAATCCACGTAGAGCACAACAAGCTGCTGCACAACACAGAAATCAATCCCAAATCCCGCAGATTAGACAAGCAAGGAATAGCATCTCAAGCACACACTTACAACTGCACCTTCTTCTGGAACTGTGGTGAGGCTGCACGGCATTCGACCTGGCCAAGTTGCCAAACCCGAATGAGTTTCTTATTTCGATTTCTCCCATGGAATAGAAAAATAAATAAAGTTGGGATGATTGCTGCTCAGTGCCAGTAGGTGCCGATGTTGTCGTAGCGGAGGGCCTTGCATAAGCTGACATTCCATGCAACCGTCTTCGCCATCTCCCACATGTCCATGTCCACAGTCAGCTCTAGGCTTCCCTTTAGCTGCACCGCGCCCGCTGCCAGAGGAGCTACGCATTGGCTGCATGAGCCAGCCTGCACCCAGAAGCGCCCCTCCTGTGACACCTCTGTTGTTTAACCAAGCCATATCAAAGGTTAACCCCCTAGATTGAGTCAAATGATGGACAAAAGTTTTGATTAACACCTAATCAAGGTTGAAGAGCAGCTATACCAATGTTGAAGACCAAAGTCAACACATGAAGTAATGGTTCAAATTCCATGCCTTGAACCTTTGGAGCTCGAAGTGGTTTGAATTCGAAATTTCACTTAATAAATTGAAAATCTGTCAATGTGATAGTTGTCCACATTTTTATGCGGTATAACTTTGTCCATTGGTGGTTTTCAACATATTGAGTGGAAGTTGCTCTAAATCATGGTCAAACAGAAAGTCAACCTTGATTTCAGCCTACACTTAAAAATTTTCAAAGTCTAGAAAGCTGAAGTTTTTCCCGAAAGTTGAGACTTGCCATTTGGAATTTCATGTATAACAGTTCACGAACTTTGCCCAAAATTGAATCCTTTATGTTTGAACTTGCCTTTGGTTATGCTCTCCATCAACTATTCACACACTAAGTAATTTAAATTTATGTGGGAAGAGGGCCAAGTCAAATGGATTCTCAGCTTCTCTGGAAACAGTTTTGAGTGGCTGTCTTTCGGACATTGTATATCTCAAACTATTTCGAACCTCTCCAACCAACAATTAGAAAAGTTCATCCTTGAGTTATGTTCTACAACTTGTGTACTAGGATATTTCAAAGTTGCTATGCAAAATCTTGAGAAAATCGAGCTCGAATAGGGCAACTCTGCGTGAACTTTCTGGAACTCGAGAGCGCCGACGTTCACACAAAAGTTCACGATCACTTCCTCGCACGTTCACCTCCGATCTAGAGACTTTTCTAAAGTCATCCTCTGTGAAAGTAGTGGAGCGCACTAGGGGACAAAACTTTCTTATTTGGAGATTTTGAAGTGCAGTTCAAATTTTTGGAGATATTCGAGGTCAAACAAACGCCCCTTAGCAGCACGGCATGCCCCCCCCCCCCCCCCGTCGCCCAATCCCCCGACGCCACATGGCGCTCCGCGCCAGGATGCCCCCTTCCGTCCATCCTAGACGTCTACACGTTCCGCACGCCAAAGCGTTGTTCCCACAAGCCACCCTGTGCTCCCGACGGGCCCATCCTCCCGCGCGCGATCGCCCATCCGTCCACGCCACGTCGCAGCTGCTCGTTCCCCCGCGCCGCTCCCCAACCGCGAGCACCCGACTACCTAGCCATGCGCCTAGTGATGCCTGGCACACGCTCGTGACAAGCCACTCCCCGGCGAGCTCTTGCAGCATGCCACCGTGCCCAATCCCATGCACGGTCAGTGCTTGGCGCCCACGCCACAGCACGCCGTGCTGGCCCTTGCCTCAAGCCACCTCACGATGCACCTATCGGCGTCAAGCCTTAGGTGTGAAGCCTTTGGCCTCCCCTGCCTATAAAAGCACCATTGCACGAGCTCCTCCGACCGCCACTCTTCGCCTCAGCTCAGGCAGCCAGGCTGCTCGACCATCGCCGCATTCGCCTTTCCCCGTTGCCGTTCAACGTCACCAGTGCCTTCCACTCGTTCCACTCCGCCTCCCCAAGTGCCCACCCAAGCGCCCCGCTACTCCTCTCGCCGGAGAAGGAGTAGAAGCGGGTGTCTCCGCCCCTCACCACGGCGCGTCCTCCTCCGGCCTCCTCCGACCCTGAGCCCCATATCAAATCGTCCCATGGTGTGCTCCTATACCTCCTCGTGCCCTTCCTCGGCCAAATAGGGTCTTCCCCTCGCCAGAATCGCACCTCCAGATCGCTGCCCGCCCAAGGACCTCCAAGTTAGAATTAGATAAACGGTGGGGTTCCTGATGTAAAGTGTAGGGACTTGGTTGAAAAGATCTAAGAACGTTTTAGGGGGTGTTCTGTAAAGACAAACTTCAAATCTCGATCTGAAATCTGTGAACTTCTAAAATCTGTTAAAAATCACAGGAAAATTGAAAGAATGCAAACTAAATTTTCTTGAACTCCATGTGATGAGCTCCCCTTTTATAGAAAGCATGTATAGGTGTTTGATGCTTTGTTTTTAAAATAGGTTCAAATATGTGTTTGAATGAATTTGTGCATGGTTTGAAATCTATAGTTTTGTTTGTGCTAAATTTTGGGTATGTTGCTTCCTGTGTAATGGTTAGCTTGCTGTAAAAGAATGACATGAATATCGGCTCTAAAACTTGACTTATGAATTAATTTGTATCTATGCACTACAGTTGATCTATAAATTGTTTAAATTAATCTGCTTAGTGAATGAACCCAATCTTTTTGCAGTGGCTTATTAGCCGTTTGGTGTACCTCTAGTAAATATATAAGCTCAGTTTGGTTTGGCTAACTTTTTTAAATTATAGTAGTTTAAATCAAGTTAATTAGAACAGCTAGATCCACTGATCGTTTTAAGCTACCCTTTGGCATGTGAGCTAGGCTTCACTAGTGTAAGCTCTGGTAGTTTTCTAAGGACCATATTCTGCGAGTATGATTTTATAGGATTTAATTTTGATGATAGTGTGCTGATCTTGTATGTTTTTCATGGTTGATATATAAATGCTTTTGATCTGGTTTTTCGTCAGTAAATCCATGATGCTGTAAAGAATCATTTTAATTTTCTCAAACACAAATCATGTACCAAACTTATAGAAATAATTACCAAAATCCTATGCGTAAATGGTGGAATAAAAAGGAGTTTGAGCTAGTTGAATGGTTTAAATCATACCACCAACATCAACTTGTTTAATGAAGGAAAACAAGAGTAATAATCTTAGGTGTGTACACAATCACTAGCAAGCACACCCAAGTACTATAATGAATAGCCAACTTGTTAATTAAAGAAAGGGAAGGTGATATAAAGTTTGTCTAGGTGAATGTGGACACTCAATACACTCCGGGTTTATCGTGTTAAATGTGATGCTCGATAAAAGATCATTCCCTTATGCATTTCATCCCGTATTGGAATGACTCTTGCTGATGGAAACTACAAGTTGATCCCGGCGCAACAAGAAGGACAGCCCGAGAAGAAGTTGAACATTGTCACAAGCAAGTTAAGACCCGAACCAAGTTCGGAAGACCCTAATACTAACCTAGCTCAGGATTAAGGCAAAGCCTAGAGCATAACCTTTGTTTCTAAATTATGTAACTATGTTTGTTTATGCTTGTGCATTTACGTTTCAGGAATTGAAATGAAACCTTAGTTGCATGATCTAAGGTACCTATGCTTTGCAATACTAGTATGATAGGTCGATAGTTGTCATGCTTTAAGGACACGATAAAAGTGGAGTGATTCTCTGTTACTCGCGAGATTATTGGAATGACCTGCTTTACTTATATTGGAATCATAATGATGGACGGGGATGTTGGTCATGTAGATGCCCCGTCTGTTTATGAAAATGCTGCTAAGGTCGGAATGTGACGGCGGCAATGCTCGCCAAGTGTTTAAAAGCACTAAGCACTTGTTTGGGACATAGGACCGGTAAGTTTAGTACCTGTTCAGAATGGGACGTGGCCTTGTCTTGCTTTCTTTGTGATTTATCCCCATGGTGCACACATGTGGCGCAAGACCGAGTCCGGCCGGAACGTTCGCAAAGTAACTACCGGATAGGCTTGTGTCCAAGGGGAGTGGCTCAGATTAACAAACCAGGAATGACTTGGGAATGGCTTGGTTAGCATCGACCTTCGTGGTTGGTGCTTTACCGTCGGTTTAGCTTCACTTTGTAAGGTTATAAAATCAGTTCGGGTTATCTGTTTCTCGCAGCTAATGAGACTACTTGACTTCTTGTTGCATTGCGTAAGAAAGTGAAACATGACGATGATAAATTTGATGCTTGCTTAATTGCCTGCTCAACTTGTTTGGTTAGAATAGGATTCCTTACCGAGAATGGTTAACTCAACTAGAATGTGATGCTAAAATATTGAAAGTAAGGATCCACTTTTAGTCGCTTTATGGCAAAACAAACCCAATAGCCTAAAGCCATTCATGTCTAGGAGTCGGTGATGTAGTTTTTACCCGACAGGTAAGTCTTGCTGAGTATTAATATACTCACCCTTGCTTTGCTGAATGTTTTCAGGGAGTTTCCTTGAGGAATTGCTGGTAGCCGATTTCACTTGGCCAACCACCCTTCCTCCTGGTTGGACTATCGTATGGGACGCTACGGATGCTGAATAACATCGTGAAGGCTTCACATGATGTTACGCTTTGAATAAGTTATCGTATTTCAAAAATTTCTATTGCATTACATACTCTGAGAATCTTTATTTCAGTTATGAACTTGGTTTGTAATAAAGTTCCTCATATGGGACCTGCTTAATTAATTGTGGACTTCCGTTGCAATCTCTGGAACTCGCTTTCAAGTGAGTGTTTGCATACTGGTGTTGATGGAGGTAACTGTTAGTGGTTAAATCGGGCTTGACCCCAAACTGTCATCTTACTCCGCTTTAATTGCGTGATGACCAATGAAAGGTTAGCGCATTTAAGCCGGATGAATTTGATCGGTTCTGCCACACCTCCCGCCACCACTCCCACACGCGAGCTTTCGTCCCGCTGGCACCTCCCACCACCGCGCCTCCTGTTGCCGCACAGAGAGATGTCGGGCCAGCCTGGGGATGGTTGGGGAGAAGTAGTAGAAGAGAGAAGGATAATGATTGTCTTTTCATATGGCTTTTACTATAGTTTTCTATTTATTTTATTTCAGATGCATGTAACAGTGTCAAGGGTAAACGAAGGCTTCGTTTTTGAATGGTAGATGTAAAAATGCAAAGTGAAAATGGAGATAAAATCACAATTGGGGTTTGAAATAGGTATAGGAACGCAGTAGTCTCTTACACTTATGATTGGATCAATCTATCTATTATCTTAATAAAGCAGAAGCAAAAGGAGCCACCGGATTCGCCGAGAGGGCATAGAAAATCCTACGATAATCTAAAAAACAACGTTTGATTTTATGAAAATCTAACGGCCTATATTTTCTTATGGAATCCACCTTGAATACAATAAACAACATAACTTTAGAATTTAAAATTAATAATAATAAATGCATAAGATTATTTGTAGCGATTATAGAATATGAGATTTGTTTTCCTATCCGACTTGGAGTCTTGGACTCCATATTTCCATACGTGGACAAAGAAAAAGTTGGTTAGTGTTTCTTATGTGGATTAGACTACAAATATTTTTCATACGGATTGTTTCCACAAGTGGACCCCTAGAAAAGATAAGCTTACATGGATCAACATGTCGGTTTGAAATCAATCATGGCTTTCAAGAAGGTAACAATAAAATTGTGCCTTTATCGGAAATGAAAAATTATATATGACAAAACTAGATGAAAATAGAGGCTACATAAACTAGAGCTTCTAAATGAGTTTTAAAAGTTAATCTATAAATCGTAAATAAGCTTCCAGCACAATAACTTAACAGTTACTAAATAAATTGTTAGTAAGGTGATTTTTTAACTCTCCTCTCAAAATAAATTATGATTACCATGTTAATTATAGTGAAAAAGAGAGTGGTGAGGGTGAAAATCGTGAATGTATACAAACCATCCAAAGTCTACACAAAGTTATTGAATGCAACGAGCAGGAAAGGGTATGTTTGGTTCCTGACATACATTAACAATATCTCACTTGTGCCGCCGTCGCAAAATAGTTAAACATGTGATGTTTGGTTCCCAATCCACGTTCGCTAAACCTAACTTGGGTCACCACAAGTACCACCTAGCCGGTACTAAACGCCAAACCATTAATACCAGTCACGCCCACCCAAAAAATCAAAAAAAATTGCAAACCTCTAGGAAGGCCCGCACACACGCGTCATCCCAAGTAACAAGTCACGAGTCACACGAAATATTCATGCGTATGCGGAGATTCAAACCCATGACCTTTGGACTCACACGTAGCTTAGTTACCATCCCACCAATGCATACATTTAGAACCGAGCCATAACACCACCTGGTACTAAATGCCACACTTTAGTACCAGTTGGGGTTCTTGGTCGGTACTAAAGTTGTCGAGTCATTTAGTACCGGACCATATTACCACCCGGTGCTAAAAGGTGACATGTAGTACCAGTGGATGTTATGACCTGTTATTAAAAATGACTCCGGTTGGAGCCAATACTAAAATGGCTCCGTACCACTTTAGTACTGGATTTAAAACAACTGGTACTAACATACATCGACGAAAGGTCGTTTTCTAGTAGTGGTCGTCCCCGAAGAAGCTAGGACAGCTGGATATAGTAGCATGAGAAAAATAGGTGCGCAAGCAAGCATGAAAATATATTCAGGTTACATGAGAACAAAATTAAATTACTTTTAGAAAACAAAATAAACTTTCCTTGGAAAGGAAAGAAAATATTATTCTACATAAGATATTCCTTTTCATTATTCATGTTTCATGCTATAAAAATATTATGCTAAAATTCGGTATTTGTGTGGGCTATTTGGATAAAAAAATATAAAGTAGTAAAACAAAAGCAGGGAGAAAGAGACAGATGACAAGCTTCATATGCTATTGTGCAGTGATGCTAGCTGCCGACCTTCACCATTGCTGGTGAGTAGAGCTAGCAGTCAGAGCTAAAATGATGGGTGATAATTGGCACCCTCCGAATGGCCGTATGTCCCCAAAACCCACTAAGTGGTCGTTGTCGGTGCTGATGATTGGGGAAAAGGTAATAACAGGATATTCATAGAATGAAATAGTAGTTGAATCCAATAGTTTTGATTGGGTCATGGAGAAACTTAGGGCACCTACACCAGCCACTGGGGGTTGGATGCCCTACCCCTATGCAGTCCATGGATCCCCTATAGCCCCTCAACATTTTTGAGCCATGGACGAAGAGAAAGAAGAAGAAGAGGAGGAAGGAGGGAAAGAAAGGGTGAAGAAAGAAGAAGGAAAAAATTGAACCTCCTAACCCTATCCATATGGAGATCCTAATCTGCCATTTCCAACCACAAGGTGATAATTCGAATGTTGCAGAGGAACCTAGAGGCTCGATGGCAGTAGGAGCAAGACAACCAGCATCTGTGGTCTAAGGAGGCATGGTCATGGACAAGTGGGCTAAGATGGCAGACGGTGCTATCGTAGAGATGAGACATTAGACTGAGGTGGTGTGCAAGGACATCCACATACATGGTTGTTAAAATGCTGAGATATACAGTTGGATGTGTGAAATCTAGCAGCAAGAAGCGGCATGGAAGTGTGAAAGGGTTGCGATTTTCATCTAATCGGCTAAATTGGCTCAAATACAAAATTATTGATAAAAAATTACCATGAAAAAGTTGGGCATTACTTCTACTAAATATCCTCAAGCAAGTAAAAAATGGCTAGAAGAGCGATGACGATGCAAGAATACACTAATGTGTTAATTCAAGTATAGGTTAAACATCACAATTAGATCCGGTAACAAGGTTGTAAATGAAGTTTGATTTTGAATACATAACTAAAAATGAATGATTGATTACTAATTGTGGATTAAAAACACATCTATGGACAGAATCGTAAATTGCTGTTTGTAGCTTGGGATAATGTGATATGTAGACCAAAACTCACATTACAATATGATAGTAACAACAATTTTAAATTTTTAGATATTCAATCATATTATAAATTAATATTTCACACCAAACAATATGATGATAAAAAATATGACACCCCAATTTATGGGTCCTTTGGATAAAAGAGTGACAATGAAACAACAAATAAATTTATTTTTAGTAAAAATCTCTAATGTTAGTATATAAAAACTAGCTACTTGTGCTATTAGCGCGGGCCACCTTACTAGTTATATCTGCCAAAAAAGTCACGACTGCTCTTGTGCTACTGGAGCTGCACCATTAGTACTGCGTAAATTGTTATTGACCCACAATTCATAGAGTGATTTAAATAAAATTGCCACAAAGGTCGCCTTCAGAAACCACGTTTCGCCTCCACCAGTCCCACCCACACTCGCCCCCACTGAACATCTGACGCCACCGTCCCTCACATGGTCCTTTCTTCGTCTTGACGTCCGCGCCTGCCTGTGCAGATTACGTCAGAGCAAGTGAGCTATTTATTCACTATAAGTCTAAAGAAATATACCAAGCAACAGCTAAACAGGTAGCACACAGGGCATCTCCGTCTTCCACAATAGTCCAACACTAAGTGTACCCTAGGCGTATAGGTCATCTGGCTCGCCGGAGATGATTCCCTTCACGACCGTCGAGGCGGCGGAGGCGTCGCTCGGGCGAGCCATGACGTGGGCAGAGGCACTGTGGTTCCGATACTCACGGTCCACGCCGGACTATTGCCTCTGCTTCCAGAGCTTCCTCATCCTCTTCGCCACATACACGCTGGCGCCGCTTCCCCTCACCCTTCTCGAGCTATGCGCGCCATCGAAAATGACCCCTCCGTACAAGCTCCAGTCCAAGGTGCGGCTGTCTCCGGTCGCCTTCCTCCGATGCTACAAGGACACAGCGATCGTCTTGCTCCTCCTCACCTTCGGCCCCCTCCAACTCGTCGCCTACGCTGCCCTTAAGGTTCATACTTCACACACGGATACACACCTTCTACCATCATGCTGTTAACTTTTTTGCTTCTGATGATGCATATATAGCATATAACGACCAGTTTGAGATTAGTTGCATCATGTAAAATATGTCGATCAGGTCTCAGGGATGAGGACAGGGCTGCCGCTTCCATCGGCGGGGGAGGTGGCAGCGCAGCTCGTGGTGTACATGCTCATGGAAGACTACCTGGGCTACTGGTTCCACCGCTTTCTGCACAGCGAGTGGATCTATGACAACATCCACTATGTGCACCACGAGTTCAGAGCTCCTATGGGATTCGCCGCGGCACATGCGCACTGGTTTGAGTCTCTCGTCCTCGGCTTCGCTGCCTTCATTAGCATATTCGCCGTGCCTTGCCACATGATCACCTGCTGGCTCTGGTTCGCCATCCGCGGCATCGCGGGTGTCGAAATTCACTGCGGGTATATGAAATTACATTTGTTTTCTAGGATGCCAAGGTAACTGTTTTTACTCCAAATTGGAATACTGACCTTGGTCAACCTGTTTGAATTGGAGGTTCAATTTACCATTCAGCCCCACGAAGCTTATCCCGTTCTACGGAGGTGCAGAATTCCATGATTACCACCATCACTATGGAGGAAAATGGAACCACAGTAACTTGGCACCGTTGTTCACATTTTGTGACTACATATATGGGACGCATAGCGTATGTTATTAGCAATTCTTTATCAGCACATTCCAGTATGGATTATGCACAAGAAGCCTTCCAGGAAGAACTGGTTGGACATTGTCATGCATCTTTCACTCATACCCCAATTTTTTTTTTTTTTTTTTTTGTTCCATTCAGGTTTACAGGAACCAAAACTCAAGCATAGTGAAGGTACATTCATATTTTCGACATCTCACTCCATTCTATATACACGTGCATCAGAGCCTTTTCCTTCTGAAATGTACTATGCAAATTTACGAAATAATAAAGTACTTTTCCAGCCGAAGGATACAGCTAATATTAATTTGGGGAAAGAAGTTGGTGGATCCAAAAGCTGGAAAGAAGATTAGAGAGTATCTGCATTTCCGATATGTACTGCAAGACCTGTTCTCCTAACGTCTATCCGGATGTTGTGATAGGTTATATATCCTTTGTGTGATGTATGTATCGATTCCGCTATGTACAAACCAAAAGGATACTAGCCAGGCTAGTTCCACGATGGGACAATCAAATAAAACAAACTACTCTACTGCTGAAACACCAGCCATTTGAAGCAAAAATGTCCATTCCCCAGTTATGGGGGATTCAGCAGGCAAAAAGGCAAGTGAACCCAATACCGTTGTTCTGGTGCCGAATCCACTAGTTCTCTTTCTCTCCTCTGGTGCCAAGGATTATTCAACGGCGCGGCCGGTATATACAACATACACGTAGAAAGGCTGGGTCTATTGTGCTGCTTTTTGGTGCTTCTGAATCCTCTTGATGGTGTTGGCTGGTGGCGTTGATCTTGACCGTGTGGATCCAGTATGTCTCCATGTCCTTAGGCCAGTCTCAGTGGAAGTTTCATCAGCATTAAATAGACTGTCATGTCAGCATTTTTGATGATGTGGCAGTGTATTAATGAAGAGAGATGTGAAATGAGTTTCATCCTCATGAAACTCTCTCTACACGGTACTCTAGACAGCTTGTGTCTTGCATGTTGTCTTGGGAACAACACGAGATGAAACTTTGCATTGAGGGAGGGTGTTTCATCATAGTTTCAAACTTCTCTTAGATGATGTGTCACTCTAGTTAAGTGTGTCGATGAAACCCCCACTGAGACTGGCCTTATAGCCGTTGGGGGTGGTATAGTTTTACCCCTCATAGAGAGGATTTTGTTTGTTACGGGGTTGTTGGTGTTGCATGTTCTGAAAGAGAATGAAATAGTGATGAAAGCTGTTTCGAGGTTCATAGAAAATGTTTCTAGCAAATTCCACACTCATATCATGCTGGGCTTATTATTAACCGAATTCTTAAAGCCGAGAATCCAATCATCTTGTACCTCTCTGTGATTATCCCAGAAAAAGTCTACCGAATTCTCAAATGATGTCAAACCTTTACGTGATGGGTGCAACAATAAATAATATACATGAGAGCGGCTTTAAGCAAGGTAAAATTGCCACTTGGCCGAATACAAGAAAAGATATTGCGCAAGTCAACTAGTGGCATCGAATACCCACATGCATCCTTGAGTACGAACGTAACCCTATCCAGTCATCAACTTAAAGAAGTAGCCCTTCTGTCTTTATTCTCCTAATCGACGAGGTAAATCTACCCGAGAAGCAGGTCAGCTATGTCACCTCTCAAAATATCAGGCTAAAGAAACAAAAAAATAATCTACATATGTATATGGTAAACTGACATCTTTTCCTTCGAGATCCTATGCAGCAGCAACAAGGGATCAAAATTTCGGCCAAAATTTCACAAAATATCTACCTGACCCGGAGAGTTTTATATGTATAATTGCTACTCACTAACCATCTCTCTTGCTTCACAAGAGAATGCTCGCAGGAGCACTATTTTGCGGTTTGTTTGGTAGAGCTCCAATTCCGGCTAAAAGGGCTCCGACTGTGACTCCTCGGGTGGAGCAACTTTCTTTTACTTCAGCTTGTGTGGTTGGAAAAACGAATGCCAAAACAACTTTTCTTAATGGGAGAAAATAGATAAAACAGTGAAGTGTCTATAATACCGTTCTCTCATTTATTTTCTTTTTCTATTTTCTTCCCATTATTTCTTTTCTAATTATTTATTCCCACTTTCCTTTGTCTTCCTTATCCTCTTCTCCATGCGCGTCTGGTGGCTTCTCCACGCGAGACAACGCGTCTGCGCTGCCGCGGCTCTCCAGCCTGACCTTGCCTCCGCCACCGCTCACCAGCCCCAAAAGCCGTCTCCCGCCGTCCTAGTGCCTCTTCTTCCGGCGCCGTCGTCCGCCATCCCCCACTCCTCCGCTCTCGACGCGGTAGCCCGCCGACTCCCGCTACTCCGCTCCTGATGCGGCAGCCTGCCGGCGTTCCCATTGCAATGCCACTCGCCAGCTGTCTTGCCTCTTTTTCTGGCGCCGCTACCCGCTGGCCCCTGCTCCTTAACGCTGACGCCTGCCGAGCCTCGTATCACCCAGCCGCTCCGCCTCCGCTTCGATTGCGAGCCCACCCGAGGGTAGAAGTGGCAGTCGACAGGGAGGAGCTGCGGGGAGCGAGTTTTTTGGCTCCAGCTCGGCAGAATGGCTCCTGAGAGCGCAATTTCCTAGGCTCCCCCACCGAAGCGATTCACTGCCTCCCCATTTGGCAGCGCGTGGGGCGGCACGCGGAGCTGCTTGTGGAGCGCTACCAAAGAAGCCTTGGTATGGCTACGTGGTCATAGGTACAAGTCTACAACCTCCCGTGCATTCACCTCAGGTAGCCAGGGTGGGGGCATAGGCAGTTACGTGGCCGGAGTTACACTAAGTATTCACTATTCTCCTAGTTGGGACCAACCCTCCTCGGCACAAGGCTAGTGGCTCATCGTGGCAGAGCAGTGGCACCGCCGAGTGGGCAAAGTAGGCCCCAGGACGCAGGAACCAATCTGCCAGTTCCAGCTCCAGTGGTATTCCCTCCGCGTTCGGCGCGTGACAATCATTTCTTTGCCCGGACTACAACACTCTTACACAGCAATGGCACATGGCGCACATGCGTAATGCCGCGACAGCCGCCCCTTACTGTCATTCCGCTTCTCCTCTCTCCTATCGGTGATAAGCTAGAATTTAGTAGTGGATTTAATCCTACTAGAAGTGTGCATGCTGGTGATTCTTATTGATTTTGGCTTTATTTGCAATCCACTCACCTTTCAATGAAGATCACAAACCGTGCGTGAGGGTCTCCGTGTGAAACATGTAAGGAACCGATGCTCATATAGCCTAGAAGAGGAGGGGTGAATTTGGCACTTCTAAAAAACCTTAACCTATGGCATATTTTAGTTTTCACAAAACATAAGATAAAACATGCTATCTAAATGTGCAACTATGGTTTATCTAAGTGTTTGCACCATATCTCAAAGAGTTTTGCAACCTACAAACAATCCTAACAAGACACTACTCTATGAAAGTAAAGGCACTCAAGTTGCAAGTATGAAATGAGGAAACGTAAAGGGGAGGGTTAAGGAATGCAAACTTGACGCATCGATTTATCATGTGGTATCGGTAGGCAAATGCCACTCGTAGTCCATGTTGGAGCTCCGCAAAGGATATACTCCTGGTCACCAAGGTGAGTAACTTCGATCAAGGCCATAGGCTCGCCACAAGGCTCCTGCCAAGCCGGATAAGTCGATTACCATAAAGGCAAGCCTCACCACTCCCTTCTCTTCCGGTCACCTTGACACCGTTTCCAATAAAGAGCTTCTCCACGAAGGATAGGGTGTCAAAGTCCCCTGCACATGGTTGTCGTCGTTGCTCCACACAAAGCTGGAGGGTCAAAGACTTGTCGGTGAGTCACCAAGACTTCAAGGCGTTGGCCAACACCTCTTGTATAAGGTGGTTCACTGCAGAATGAAAACAAAGCAACAACACCTGCCTCTCGCTAAATCTAGGCCTAATCTTAGCACTCTCAAACTCTGAAAGCTAGCTAAAGCCTTTGGATCTCTTTTTTACTTTGTTGGGTTGAATGTGCTCTTGATGTATCTTGAGGTTCAATAGACTCCTATTCACTCCAACAAGTCTAATTGGGCGAGTAGAGGGGGTGTATATAGCTAAACTACTTGAGACTATCGTTGCTCAAAAGATCCACAACAGTTTGTTCACTTTATAGTGGATCGGAATATCCGAACACCACTAAGACCCTTTGATCGGAATTTCTGATCGCACTATACCCTTTGCCTACTAGCCATTGCGCTTCTCTACCAACTAACGCCATTCATACCATCAATAGGTTGATCCATGCATTCTTCTCTTGGTACGATCTCCCGATCTGTCCTCCATTCAATGCGCTTGACATCGTCTCTACATATAGTGCAATATTTTCTTTTGTTCATCCGGTCGACATCCGATAAGATCTTCCAGTCGCCTGTGGCTTGCACACTGCCAATTATTCCAATTCATATAAAAGAGCCCCGATCAAATCTTTTGATGACTCATGTCTTCACTTCTTTGCATTTCATGCATCCTTGAGGCGACCGCTTTTATGTGGTCCATGTAAATCATGACAGATCGGATATTCCGGTCACCTATACTTGGCAGCAACTCACCCAATTCAACCTCTTTAAGTCCTTAGCCAAATCCAAGCTTGTTTACAGGAACCCCGCTATTCGGGTAAAAATACCGCGACTTGGATTTCATCCATGGGATCTAAAAACCTACAAATCACATGCTTTACAAACCATTAGTCTGGATGACTATGTTTTCATTCAATCACCAAAAAGTGGCTAATGAGGCCATGTTGGTTTCAAAGTAGCACACCTTACGAATTCGCGTTGGTGCGATGCACTTCAGCCAGGCGAGGCGAGGTTAACTGGCCTAGCGCAATGGTGAGTTCAATACAACGGTGACTAAGCCAAAGCTAGTGTGTCTGCAGCAGTGCATGCTCCGCGCGCTCCATGCGAGTGACACAGCAAATTGGCTAGCAGGGGGCTAAATAGGCTGCTGCGGCAAGATGCTCTGCTCGGGTGACAACAATGAGTTACGGACTGGCACACGCCAGCGGCGGGTGCATCGGGCAAGAGTTTGAGTGTGGCCGTGTGGGCTGCAGCGGCAAGCGACGACACTGGTGGCAGCGAGGCATGGGCGGGTAGGGTGCACAGTGGGATCCGCAAAAAGCGTGAGGAAGCCAGCGAATTCCCCGAAGCTTTTTGAGCCGTTTCTTCATGCATTGGAAGGGGAGCCCACATGGTTTGGTACATGAGACACCTTTTCTTCATTTTCTATTTATCTAATCTCCCATTGAATATCTTCCGACCTTATTTTTTTCGTACATGGCATTGTATTTTATCCTGTGAAACTAGTTGTGGTCGACGGTTTGGATTGCTCTTATATTAATAGAAAAAGTCCAATTTGCATTCTCCAACAATGATAAATGTCTGATTTCCAACCACACTTTAAAAATGGATTGCATGGCCATCCAACTGTGAAAACCGGATAAATTTAGTTGTTTGTGTGATTTTCAATAGTGGTTTTGATTTTCTATAAATTTTAAAAGTTTTGGTTTAATTAAAACTTATAACTAATTCATTTCATATCAAAAAATATCAAAATGGATCATAAAAAATCCTAAAAATGTAGCGTAGCTATTGGTGCTCTAGTCGGCGTTAATTGAATCTTATTTGTTCAAGTTGCTTGTATTTTTATTGTGAATAATTAAACACTAGTAATAGTAACAGATAGGATGTGAACAACTCCAAATGGACTACCAACCAACATCCTATATTTCAAGGAATTTTGTGTACAATTTTTTTTCTTATGTAGAATGAATTACTTATGAATTTTATGATTAAATAAAAATTACACTTTTAGAAAATGCAATACCACTCTAAGTGACAAATTTGTCCAGTTTTGACAGTTGGATGGCCACTACTATCTAATTTTGTGTTGTGGGTAGGAAATCAGATTTTTGTCATAGTGGAAAGTGAAAATAGGACATTTTGCTATATTGAATCACAAAATATTGTTGAAAAAAGACTTGACAATAGATGTAAATTTGTATATGTTTAATTCCAATTTGTAACTAAGCCAAATAATGATTGAAATACAGTGGAATGGTTTTCGAGACGCCACATAAATGTACGAGGTTGTACATATCAGTTTGGCAAGTACGTTATTATATTACCGTGGGCAACAAGCTAATAAGCCGCTCGATCAGCTTGCCGGCACTACTACAGAAACCCCTATCACAGCCGGTTCGCAACTCCCATCACAGCCGGTTTTGGGGGGCGGCTGAGATAAAGCGGCTGTGATAGTCCCCACTATCACAGCCGGTTTTTTTTCAAAAACCGGCTGTGATGGGGGGACTATCACAGCCGGTTTTTGTCTAGAACCGGCTGTGATAGTGGGGTGATCACAGCCGGTTTTTTTCTAGAACCGGCTGTGATGGGGGATATCACAGCCGGTTCTAGGCTATGGCCGGCTGTGATAGGCCCCCTATCACAGCCGGCCATAGCCTAGAACCGGCTGTGATCTTTTTTTTTCATTTTTCATATAGCAAATATATTTCGCATATATATCAAATATTCCATAAATATCAATCACATATTCAGAACCCACATATAAAGCACGATGCATCCAAATATAACATTTCAACGAAACCATCTGGACGTTATTACATTAAGTTCATACACATCAAGTTCAATACATGCATATCAACGAAACATGCTCAAATTTGAAATGGTTGCTAGTTACCCACCTCAAATTAAGTTGATGGAGTGATTCTTCAAAGAAATCCCAATTTGTACATTGAAGGTTGGCAACAAATCCCCTCTAAAATGGAACAAGAGAGCCCCTCCATCAAATTCATGCCAAATTTCAAAATCTAGTGGATGAAACATGCTCAAATTTGAAATGGTTGCTAGTTACCCACCTCAAATTAAGTTGATGGAGTGATTCTTCCTTTCTACATTGAAATTTGACAACAAATCCCCTCTAAAATGGCACAAAAGCCCCTCCATCAAATTCATGCCAAATTTCAAAATCTAGTGGATGAAACATGCTCAAATTTGAAATGGTTGCTAGTTACCCACCTCAAATTAAGTTGATGGAGTGATTCTTCCTTTCTACATTGAAATTTGACAACAAATCCCCTCTAAAATGGCACAAAAGCCCCTCCATCAAATTCATGCCAAAATTAAAAATCTAGTGGATGAAACATGCTCAAATTTGAAATGGTTGCTAGTTACCCATCTCAAATTAAGTTGATGGAGTGATTCTTCAAAGAAATCCCACTTTCTACATTGAAATTTGACAAGAAATCCCCTCTAAAATGGAACAAGAGAGCCCCTACATCAAATTCATGCCAATTTTTAAAATCTAGTGGATGAAACATGCTCAAATTTGAAATGGTTGCTAGTTACCCACCTCAAATTAAGTTGATGGAGTGATTCTTCCTTTCTACATTGAAATTTGACAACAAATCCCCTCTAAAATGGCACAAAAGCCCCTCCATCAAATTCTTGCCAAAATTCAAAATCTAGTGGATGAAACATGCTCAAAATTGAAATGGTTGCTAGTTACCCACCTCAAAATAAGTTGATGGAGTGATTCTTCAAACAAATCACACTTTTCCCATTGCAATTTGCCAATAAATGCTCTCTAAAATGGAACAAGAGAGCCCCTACATCAAATTCATGCCAAAATTCAAAATATAGTGGATGAAACATGCTCAAAATTGAAATGGTTGCGAGTTACCCACCTCAAAAAAAACCCAACCTTTAGAGAGCAATTTGGTGAAAATGGAGAGCAAAAAGGGTTGAGAGAGGAGTGGGCGTCGGGTTTAGAAGAAGGGGAGGGGAGGGAAAGAGGGTTTTGTACTGTACAGACACATCACAACCGGTTTGAATTACAAACCGGCTGTGAAAGTGGGCATCACAGCCGGTTTGTAAGAAAAACCGGCTGTGATGCGCCGGCCGACTATCACAGCCGGTTTGTGATAAAAACCGGCTGTGATAGTGAGCATCACAGCCGGTTCTGGTGTCAGCTTGCCCCACCTAACTAAAAACCGGCTGTGATGCCCTATCACAGACGGTTTTCAAAAAACCGGCTGTGATAGCCCGTTTGTGATAGTGGTTTGTGTAGTAGTGCGGGTCAGCAGGCAATCTAATACTACTCCAAAGAGGTAGGCATTAGTTAGGCAAGTATATGTTGTTCTACTGTACGACGTACACGTAAGGTAATACTGCCTCTATATATCATTGTACATTTGCATAATATTCGATGAAAGACTACTGACTCTTGACTGTACAAACCCTGGTCAACCAACATCGATGTCTAAGCCCGTGTTTAGTTCGCGAAAACATTTCGTGAAAAGATTTCGGGTTTTGATTTTATCAATTTAGAAGTAGTAAATGTAGACGAAAAAGGTAGAAAGTTATATGAATAGGTTGGAAATCTCGAGACGAATCTAACGATGATAATTAGAGGGTAATTAATCCATAATTAGCGGATGATTACTGTAGCACTACTGTTGCAAATCATGGATTAAGTAGACTCATTAGATTCGTCTCGCGATTTACAGTCTATCCATATAACTTTTCACATTTTTCGTTTACATTTAATACTTCATGCATTAAAGATTCTCCTTTGATGTGATGGATGAAAATATTTCGGGTGTGAACTAAACATGGCCTTAAATCGAACACATACGGACAGTCAAGCACGAAGAGCCGACATGACTCGACGTCTAAGTCAGGAAACGACGACCTTGGCCCTGTTTAGATGTTTTGCGAATTTTTTTTCGAGTATGTCAGGCACACATTTGAAGTATTAAATATAGACTAATTACAAAACTAATTACAGATTCTGTCAGTAAATCGCAAGACGAACCTAACGAGTCTAATTAATCCGTCATTAGCACATGTTTACTGTAGCAATTTATTGTGTAATCACGACCTAACTAGGCTCATTAGATTCGTCTCGCGAAGTACACTTCATCCATATAATGGGTTATTTTTTCGACTACATTTGATATGGCATGCATGTGAGGGAACATACTCGAAAAAAATTTCGCGAAACATCTTTTCAGGGCCCATAGGACCTGGGCACCGACGACCGTACAATCCACGGTAACTGGTCAAGTACACGTCCTCAGCGCCTGCCGCTTCTGTGCTTTATATAAATCCCAGTACCTGGCTCAAGGACAAGCACCACAGTGAATTAATATATCAAACTCCCACACAGACATACACGAGCCTAGACTTCTAGCCACCACAACTGAGAAACATACTAACATGGCTTCCATCATCAGCAAAAATCCCCAGATCACGAGAGCCCTTCTGGCAACAATGCCGTCATAGCCATGGCAGACTGCACAGCCTGTGCGGTCGCCACAGCCCCAGGGCGATCCTACACTAAGGATGCCATGAAGGTAACGCACCACGAGTGGATGGCGAAGCACGGCCGCACGGACAAGGACGAGGCCGAGAAAGCACGGCGGTTCGAGGTGTTCAAGGCGAATGCCGATCTGGTTGACAGGTTCAATGCCGCCGGGGACAAGAAGTACCGCCTGGGAACCAACAAGTTCGCCGACATGACCAAGGACGACTTCGTGGCCATGTACACCGGGTTCAGGCCCTCGCAGTTTGAGGCCAAGAAGCTGCCGGGATTCAAGCACGAGAACGTTACCCTGTCGGAGGACGACCAGCAGGCCGTTGACTCGAGGGAGAGAGGTGCCGTCACCGACGTCAAGTACCAAGGCCAATGCGGTACGTGGCTGGTTGATGTTATCTTTATAAATCATTCGCCTACTTCTGTTTTGTTAACTATTTGATCGCTACTGTCTAATTTGCAGGATCTTGCTGGGCGTTCTCGACCGTGGCGGCAGTGGAGGGCATCCACCAGATCAAGACCGGCAACCTCGTGTCGCTGTCGGAACAGCAGCTTGTGGACTGCTCCAACGACGGTGACTACGGCTGCGGCGGTGGCAACGTGGACAAAAAGCCTTCGACTACATCGCCAATAACGGCGGCATCGCCAGGGCGGACGCCTACCCGTACGCCGGCGTCCAAGGAGGATGCAACTCTAGCGGCGTTCCATCAGCGGCAACCATTGCCGGACATCGATCAGGACGTGCCCCGGGGTGACGAGGACGCGCTCGCCGCGGCCGTGGCGAGCCAGCCTGTGTCCGTGGTCGTCGACTCGATCAGACAACTTCCAGCTGTATCAAAGCGGAATCATGACCGCGGACAGTTGCGGCATGAACCTGAACCATGCCGTGACGGTGGTAGGGTTTGGCGTGGAGGAGGGGACACCGTACTGGCTGATCAAGAACTCGTGGGGGAAGAACTGGGGGGAGGAAGGCTACCTGAGGCTGGAGAGAAACACCGGCGCCTGCGGGGTTGCCCAGCAGGCTGCCTCCTACCCTGTAGGATACTAACATCTCCATTAACACGCAAAAAGCAGGCGCAACGCTTATAAAAACAGTCAACAAAAGCATGCTTAATACGAAAATCAGATTAGCAGACAACTTATAACGGTATAAGCATTTAACTGAAAAGTAGTGTCCCAATATATAAGAAATTAAGTTAAACTAGTCGTCAACCCGTGCATTCGCACAGGCTAGCTCTTATATTGGGGTTGAAAAGGGAAGTTGATAACAATATAAAGTTAATTAGTTTCATAACTAAATTATAGTGCTTTAAAGTTTTGGGAATATTATTTTGACTTGTTTCTTGCACGCTATTCTAATGCCCCACGTCACAAAAGAACCCATTATAAGATGAAATATTTAGTGAAGAAAAGGCCTAATTATATTCAAACACGTAAAAACCATATTTCAAAACTGTTAACATCCACAACATAGATTCCATGCACGAAAATTAAAGGCCTCATATGTACGTCAAATGGCCTATAGCCTAGTGATTAGAACACCTCAGTAGCATCCAACTGGCTTTGATTCCGTGGAATCGAATCAAATGGGTTTATAATAAAAAAACAAAAAACATGCATGCTAGGGTTTGTATTACTTCTGTTAAGAATGAGGACCCGGTGTGTCCGAGGACCGGTGGATGGTCGCTTCCTGGTGCGATGAGTGATTGACAACGTGGTGTGGACTGACGTTTCCCTTGGCTCAAGTATTGCAGGTGTAGAATGCGGCTTGATTGCATTGGTGCAGGTGAAGAACAGGCGCGAAAGGTCTTAGCCATGGCGGCCTCCGAGGAGCGGAGAGACAAGTAGGCTTGGTTCGAGGGACCCGGTGGCCAGATGGATCAAGTGCGGTTCACATGGTGCAAGAACGAGCAAGGGGACGTGGTTCCGGTGCGAGGTAGCGGCTCACAACCGAAGCTCATACGCGGACATGAAGCCGGTGCAAGGTAGCGGCTAACGACCGAAGCTTGTACGCGGGGTTTGGTGATTCGGCCACAAAATCATCGGTGGATGAAGCCGGTGCAAGGTAGCGGCTCACAACCGAAGCTTGCATGCGGGTTTTGGTGATTTGGCGACAAAATCATCGGTCGACGGTTTCCTTTGGTTTGGGCCTCAAAACCAAGGCCGAGGACTCGACGAGGCGAAGTTCGGGCAGCTAGGCCGAGGTGACCAGCCAGGCCCAAGTTCGGCGTCGAGGAGTTTCGATCCGGAGGACACGCGGCGTGACCGCAAGGCTTGCGTCGAAGGGAAGCTAGCTTGCGGTGGAAGGTGTCCCAGCCGGAAAAAGATTCGCGACTATGACAAATTTGCCCCTGAGGGGTATTATGTTGTATGCTTCATGTGAGGGCGTTCTGGACATTTGCAGGGCGCCTATATATATGAGGAGTGGCTATTGTGGGCAGCCATCCCTTGGAGAGGATAGGTGGTAGACATCTCATTTGTTTGTGAGAGGGTCTTTTCTAGGGTTTGAGAGGGAGAGAGAGGAGGGATCTTTGATTTGATCTTGTTGCCATTCTAGCTTTGTTTGTGCTAGCAAGTGGCTTGTAACCGCACATGGTGAAGTAATCCAAAGTTCAATTTCGTGCCATGATTTGAATCCACGAGCTCCTTTTCTTTTTCCTATTTTCGGAGCTATTTTCGGAGCTATTTTTGGGGGATTTTCGTTCTTCACTTCCTTGGGCGTTTTCTCTCGGATTTCTTTGGGGGATTCACATATGAGTGTCTTGTGCCTCTTTTGCTGGTGATCTCTTGCCCTCAAACGCCGGGATCGCTTTGGATTTAAAGGTTTTGGGATGAACTCGAGTTCTTGGTGTTCTTCACGAGATCTGTGATTTCAGGAGTTCTAGGAGGTTTGGGGCCAAGATCTTTGGGGCATAGCCTCTCCTTGAGGTGTATATCATCGACCCAAAATCTTGTCTCAAGACTCCAAGTCGTTTGGGAGATCCATTCTCGAGTTGACCTTTTCACTGCGTCGATCGATCGATCCGATCGGTTATCCTTGACTGGGTCGGATCAATCGACCGCTAGGAGTTCGCAGCCCTGCAGTCTTGGGTTGAAAGTTTTCTCTATATTGATCTATCGATCCGATCGCTTCTTCCTGGCTCGGTCGGATCAATCGACCGCTTGCCTTCGCAACCTTGCAAACTCTCTGGTAGAAGTCGATATTTCGATTGAATCCTCCGATCAACTCTTGGTCGGATCATCCGATCGCGCTGAGAGAAAAGTGAGTTCAGTGACTCGACTGTTGACCTATTGATCCGATCGGTGGCTCTTGTACAGGTCGGATCAATCGACCGGTGTTTTTCACTCAACAGCGGTCGGAGCATTGGTGATCAATCCGACCGGTGCTTTTCATGTGCGGTCGGATCAATCGACCCATGCAAATGTCGCTGATTCGATCTGTTATTTTCTCCCAGTGACGGTCGCAGCATAGGGTGTAACTCGATCGACTTTTCCTTACACGGTCGGATCAATCGACCTGTGTATTTGGCGCAGATTCGATCTGGTGTTTTCTCACAGTAGCGGTCGGAGCATTGCTGATAACTCCGACCGGTGCTTTTCCTGTCCGGTCGGATCAAACAACCCATACAATTTTCGCTGAACTCTTCCTGTTGAGGCCGCGTCTTGTGCTCGATTTGTTCGATTCTTTTTCCGCTGCTTTGATCTAGTTCCTAGGGTCAGTAGCCTCTTAGTAGCTACGTGATCTTGGCTAGATCGTTTGGTTGGCTTGGTGTTGATTTGGGAAAAGCCGGATTTGAGAAAGAAATTTTATCGGCTCCCATTCACTCCCCCCTCTCTGGTCGCCGTTTCGGTCCTTCAAAGAAAAAGGCCTCGTAACATGGATTGTGAACAACTGTATAGGAGCATATTGATTTATCCTGAAAACATTATGATAATTAACCGTATGTATTAAGAACTTCCAATAGTAAGAAAAGATATGGAGTGCCAAACAGGGTATCCACAATAAGT
Organism: Urochloa ruziziensis; assembly: GCA_015476505.1. Taxonomy (NCBI): domain Eukaryota; kingdom Viridiplantae; phylum Streptophyta; class Magnoliopsida; order Poales; family Poaceae; genus Urochloa; species Urochloa ruziziensis. The sequence continues at coordinate 33,088,245 of CM027120.1, read as the reverse complement.
AGACATAGTTACCTGAAGGCTTATTTGCAGTGTTTTGCCCAGCACTCTTCGGTAATAGTTACAATATACAAACTATGCTTAACTGAGGTGCAGGGAAATTAATCAACCAGATCAAACCAATTAAGGAAAATGCACTGATTTGCAATGGACATTATATCAGCTAAGATTGTAAACGGAAACGTTGCATCCACTTTGATTTCATTTACACATTTTACATAGATTAACCTGATAAACATAAAACAATCAGTTTCAATAAAAGAAAAAGCCATGGGCTAATTTTAAATAAGAAAATACATTAGTTACTAACATCATGCATCCTACCATAAATTTTCAAAAAGAAAAAACTATGTTCTAAAGAATTTGTTATACTTTGAAATATATATTAGATACGGAAATATAACAAAGGAATATTACTGTAAATTCACAAAGAAACAACAAAAATATTTTTTTGTAAACAATTTGCATCACAATGGAAAGAAGCCTAGATGTCTCATTCTTCAGAAGTCACAGGTAGGTTAAACACCACTCCGCGTACACAAAGATATAAGATTAGAAAATTCAGACCAGCATGCAAATGAACAGCCTTCACCTTTGAATCCACAGTATGAGCAGCCTCTCTGGCAGCTCTCGAAATCTCAGATCATATAAGAAAACACACATGTTATGTTCACTCTCCCATTTTTTGATTCAGTAGGACATCTTCAGAAATCATAGGTAGGTTAAACAATACACAGCGTACTCAAAGGAAGATATAAGATTAGAAAATTGAGATCATACAAATGAACAGCCTTCACCCTTGAATACACAGTATGAGCAGCCTCTATGGCAGCTCTTGAAATCTCACATCACATCAGAAAACACATGTGTCTTTCCCATTATTTGTGATTGAGTAGGGCAAAATTTCAATGTACGCATCACCAGCATATCTTCTAATAGATATTTCAAAAAAGAAAGAATTTCCTTGAAATGTTCATATTATATACTTGGTTGCATACCTTTGTTCTTTTGGCTCAGCAGGAGAAGGAGAGCATTTTTTTGGAACACCAGGGAAAGGAGAAAAATATGTGCGAGACTAAAAGAAGCTTGGCTGAAAACTATCAGACGTCATTGGACATTATTCTACCAATGGAATCACAGTGTCCTCGTGAATTGCCGGTTTATCTATCTGATGCTTATCTTTAGTGAGTGGAATTGAATTGACTAAAATTAGAATCCTACTTCAAAGAATATCTAAGCCTCCATGGATCCACGTGCATACAGCCTGCAAAATCAATGCTGTCATTTGAACTGCACTCGAAATTATAGCTGCTAAATTGTGGGGGTTTACTTACCGCAGATGTTTGTCTCAGAAAAAAAACTTACCACAGATGAACCAAAGATACAATGTAGCAGGTCGAAATTGATTACAACTACCAGAATATATAATGTATAAAACGGTGATAACAGCTGTAAGCTGTCCAGTAATTAAATTTGAGGAACAACTGAACTAAGGGTACCAGTGTTCGCTGTGTTGGTCGATCACGCCCCTATGTACTGTCGACGTCGAAGTACATCCAGGGTTCACGCCCTATTTGCTGTCGGACTCAAGATGTCGCGGGGATCAGATTCAGATATTGCCCGTGCTGTTGTCCTCACCCAAGGCAGTCAGTGAAGCGCTGCATGGGTCGGCGGCGTCGAGGCCTCCACGATAAGCAGCTTGGGCATCAGATTGGAGGCGCTGGCAAAATAGGTCATCGGCGTCGAGGTGAGGACGGCGTCAATGTTTCGACCTGCAGATTTGCTGCACCTATTTTTCCTTTCGTGGCCCAGACGAACTTATTCTTGGGCCCGTAATATGTTGAGTACGTGGCCGGGAGGGAGACTAATTTGGAATGCACTATTCAATGGCATGGTGGGTAATTTGAGGAAACCTTTTGTCTTAATCTCAGCCCTTCAAGTTTGGATCCACAATAGATAGGTGGCTGAAAATTTTTCTTTTTCTTCGATTAACGTGGAAGTTTCTAGAGAGTCTGTGATTAGTATAGGTATAGATAGACTAGCCGTCAACCCGAGCAGTTACACGAGCTAGCAATTTTTTTCTAGCTATTGAAATTCATTAGGTAATTGACTCTAAGGTAATTTCTTGTTTGCAAATTTATAATGTAGTACCTCCGTTCCAAATTATAGGTCGTTTTGGCTTTTCTAGGTTCATCATCTTTGTTATGCACCTAGATAAACGCTATGTCTAGATTCATAGCAAAATCTATTAATCTAAAAAACCAAAACGAACTATAGTTTGGAACGGAGGTAGTAGTAAAACTCTTTGGGGGCTTTTTTAGGTAACATGTTGTAAAGTGTATTAGCCAGTAGATTAAATAGCAAGGCATATAGCTTTTTTAGACAATGTTACAATTCTGCCGACATTCTATTCTTATCAATTCTCTTTTTGTTCCTGCTTTTGTTCTTTTGATCTTCTCCTATTGCCTTCGTGCGAACAGCAAGAGCGAAGCCCAGCAACACAGCAGGATGTTAATTGGAGAAAATTAGCTGCAGATAGCAGAGAGCAGAGGCAAAGCTGCGAATGGCATGGCCAATGTCATGGACCCTGCATACAAACACACCTAGGTCAAGGATCCAGGCATCCAGTTCTTGACGGACTACGTGATCAGCCTTATTATAATATATATGTAAAACCGGCGTGGAGATCAGCGCATGTTCCTCCGTCTAGCACATCGTCATCTGGAAAGGAAATAACATATTTTGCATGAGAAGGAATAGGTAGGATTTAGGATTATTTACATGGGTGTTGAAGACTGTGGAACCTTTTCCTCTATTACTGTACAACAATTCTATTTTCTTTGTGCTTCCTTTTTTACATCTGCCGTTGGATTGATTTCATCTTTTACTGTAGAACAATTCTATTTTTTTTTTTTGCTTCCGTTTACATCTGCCGTTGAATTGATTTTCTCTTAATTGCATCTACACCGTTATTATTTGGTCCTTGATGGTTTGACGGTTATGATTTTTTTCTTTTTGTCCGATTAACGTGAGATTTTCTAGAGAGTCTGTGATTAGTATAGATATAGATAGATGGTATGCTAGTACGCTTATCTGTTTTTCAATTCTCAAACTATTATTTGTGGAATGTCGGTCCGATTTATGTAATTTCAGTATTGGTTTATACACATGTAATTCTATATGATTTGCAAGGGATGAATAATATAAATAAAACAGCGTTTTCAGCATTTTTGTAGTCCTCTTTTATTCCCTAGACTAGTCTCAATGTGTAATATCATAAACATTAATTTGGTGCCACGTAGGATTATAATATCATAAACATTTCTTAGACTAGTCCCAAAGTTGTATCTTTCACAAGTGTACAGTTTGGACACGATTTATTATGTCTTTGCACAGACTTAAAAGTATGAGGCTCACTCTCAGGCCTCCTCCAATGTTAGGACCTAGTACCTACCTCTAAGCATGGTAACAAACAACCCTTCCGATGATATTAACTGTTAGCACATAACTCATAATATGAATGAACCACTTATCATCCGCTCATAATCTTAAAACGTATTTACGATGCAGGGGACACCCTAAGAAGGAAAATATAAAGCTTCCAAGCACATATAAAAATCTATTCCAAATTCTATCCAGATGTGCACTAGGTTTTTCTATGTGTTGATGTAAAGTTTTGTACCCTAGGTTCCAATCCTAGGAACTACACAAGACAACTGTAAGAAAGGTAAATGCGGAAAGTAGTGCAATAAGTAAATGCGGAATGTAAAGGTAGAGAATGCAAACTCCCCACATGATGATTTTTACCTAGGTATCGAAAAGAAACTCTTTCCATTAGTCTTCATTATTGGAGCCCCTCTCGAAGGGAATGCCCATGCAAGGGCATAAACTCCATGGTCAAGTAACTCAATTGGATAGCCGACGGACCTTCCGCACGCATAAGTGTGTCTCTACCTAGCCTTTGCAGGACGGTCCTTGCCGCATTCCACTTGTTAAAGCTTTGCCAAACCACCTAGGACCTCTCCTCCCTATCAGAAGCATCGGCGGCCACTCCACAAACTCAGTTAGAGGGTCTCAGAAGACTTACAAGCCCCGGAATTTACAACTCTTGATGCGAGTAAGCACCGATACAAAGAAGGTATGCAAACCTCGCATACATATAGGTTAAACCCTAAAGCAATGTGCTACAAGGTCTATACTAGGACTAATCGAGCTCTAAGCCTAATGCTAAAAGTTCTAATCTTTCTTTTAGCACTTTGGTGGAAAGGGCACATGATCATATAAGCCAAGCCTAGGGCATGGCAACAATCATAAACTACTCATGTATAGGAGAGCTCAAGCACTACACAAAGAAATCACGAATGTTGACTTTATTCTAAATAGAATATGAATACTCACTTTACTCTAAATAGAAGATAACCAACATCTGTAGAGGTACGAGGTAGGAGGACAGTGCCAACACCTTGGCAATCCTGCTAAACACCCCTCACTATCTCCCTACTCTCTAATACACAATGAGACTCTAAACTTGAGAGAGGCTCTCTTCTTCCAACTTGGTGGTGTCACTACTACAAAAAACATTTTAGGAGACACTGCCAAAACATTTTTCGAGACACTTGCGAAATACTTGCGTCTCTGTTAATGCCCACCATTTTCGGAGGCGGTGATGATCGATTAACGGAGGCGGAGCAAAACCACCGTCTCCGTTAATCGATTAACGGAGGCGGTCTTTTGTAACGGAACCGCCTCCGTTAATGCTCCATTAACGGAGGCGGTTTTTGTAACGCCTCCGTTAATGCCATATTGCCTCCGTTAGTAAATGTAAAGCTCCCGTCCGCGCCCTATGTCATCGACTCCTTTTGTCTGCTTCCCGTCAACGCCTCTCTCTCCCTCCACCTCCTGTCAAGGCCTCTCTCTCTCCCTCCGCCTCCTCTCGCTCTCTCCCTGTCGCCGCCGGCAGGCCTCTCTCTCTCCCTCCACCTTCCTCTCTGCCCGGCAAGCCGGCCTCTCTCCCCTTTGCCTTCCTCTCTTCCCGGCGGCAGTCCGTGCATCCACCCCCTCTCCTTGCAGATCTCGCTGCTCCTCTCCTTCCCCCTTCGCTCGCCCCTCACTCGCGACGGCAGTGAGGAACGGCGGCGGGGCAAGGTGCGGAGCAGCGGGCGCGGGGTGAGGAGCAGCTCCGGCGGCGGGTGGGCTCCGGCGGCACGAGGAGCAGCTGCGGCGGCCGCCACCGCGGGTGCGGGATCCGGTGGCGGGCGCGCGGGATCCGGCATCCCTCTCTTCTCTCTCCCCCACCGTCCACCGTTGGGAGCACGGGATGCAGCGGCGACGCGGGATCCGGCGTGGGAGGAGCGCTGGAGGAGCTGTGGTGACCGGCTGGGGCGCAGACCTGCAGCGGCCAGCGGCGCAGTGTGGAACTGTCTCTCTCCTCGCAGTTCAAAGGTAAGGTGATCCTCCCTTTTCTGTTAATTGTTGTCTTATTATTTAATTTCCTTCCAATAATACATAATCAAAATTTTGATTCAGTACTATAATATGCTTTCAGTTCAGCACTATAATATGCTTCCAATAATACATAATATGCTTTTCTGTTCAAATGATTTCAGTTCATGCTTGAAATTCAGCACAATAATATGCTTCAACTTGCAACTAGTTACATTCAGCACAATAATATGCTTCAACTTGCAACTAGTTACATTCAGCACTATAATATGCTTCAGTTTCCAACTATTTTCATTCATCACAATAGTAGGCTTCAGTTTGCAACTATATCTTGCTTTCTGTTTTGCTCGTTTGTTTATATCTCATTGACTTGAAACAGATGTTGACTTGTACATTTTGTTACCTTGTGAACTTTGGCATTAGGAATCACTTAGGGCTCTTTGGAATGCCTCCTTTCCTGATACAGAGCTCACTAGCTTAGTTTCAGCATAGTGGAAAGATATATGGGGTGGCAGGGCGTGAACCCAGCGACTGATTTCAGGTTCCTTCTAGTTTTTTCTCCTATACTGTATGTCCTATTGATATTGTCTAAACTAAGTTTCACACTATCAATTTTTAGTTCATTGGAAATAAATTTAAATGATCCTTGTCGCTTGCTTCTTAGTATCCTGCAATCAGCCGCTGGTTTGTTCTAACAAACCAAACAGACTTTTCTTGCCCAGACAATAAGCGAGTGTAGTTCTGATGAGTTTTGTGATACTTCAAGTATAGTTTACCATGTGTGAGACTTCTGACTGAATGGTTAAGTATTTGGTGATGTGCTCTTTTCAGGTTGAGGCAAAGAGGTATTTGGTGATGCCACTTTCCAAGTTGAGGCAAAGATGTAAGCATCTGTTGTTTGCTAATTGATGGCAGGTGACTCTCTTTACATTTCTATGTGTAAAACTGTCATCTTGCATTGTCCTGACACACACTTTCGGCAAGCACACAATCAGTAAGCTGTTTCATGAGGATATAGATGTTTTCATCTAACCTGGTGTATTTCTAGAAAAAAGTGCATCCTTCATACAAATCACATCGTGTCCTTTTCTGTCTGAGAAACTTTCAGCCTTTCTCTAGTGCAGTTTGCCTATCGCTATTTCAATGACAATTGAAAGTTCTAACTTGTCTGATGTGCTACAGGTGGAGCTCGGCAAATTTACTTGTTTCTAATTCCGTCTCCAGCAGCTTGCTCTTGTTTCTTCAGTTCGTGCAGGTTAGCTCCTCGGTAGATTACTTGCACTGACCATTGTAGCACAAATTCAGTTTTTCCTGCATGCAAGTATTCTGTTGATCTCTTCCAAAAAGTGTATTCTGTTGAACTCTACTATGCACTGCTCAGTAGACATGCATGCACAGAGCATGAATGGATGTAATGGATGTAATATGTAATATGCGTGGCCCGACAAAATTAGGATTCAAAATCATTTTTTTAATGTGTAAAACCATTAACAGAGACGGTTTTTGTAACAAAACCGTCTCTGTTAATGCCTATTAACAAAACCCGTCTCTGTTAACGCCTATTAACAGAGACGGTTTGCAAACCGTCTCTGTTAATCGATGATTAACAGAGACCCCAGCTTAGAGACGGTTGCCAAAACCGCCTCCGTTAATGTAAAAAAACCGTCTCCGTAAATGTTTTTTTGTAGTAGTGTGTGTCCCTAAATGACGCCCCTCCCCTCATACTTACAAGCACTTGGAGAGGGGAGGTGCCTTGGGGGATTGAAGTTCCTCGTGGGAATATTCCATGGATAATCTCCTCTAACTCTCCTCCTTGTGACACATGGCAAGAACTGTCGTCCTAAAGTGGTAACTCCTTGGATACCTGCCATAACCGACTTTAGGATAGCGTCTGGAGGTGACATGTGGAAGCTGAGCTTGAGGGGGCCCAACCCTGATTCATCAAGACGCACTCGGGTTCCACCACTCGCACCCAACTTTGTTTGGTTGACTGCTATGTGAGCCCCTGAGCTTGTCCTTGATGCCTAGGCAAAAATGAGGTGGTTTATCCCCTCAAGTGGGCCATGAATCTGTGTGGTTTGCTCTGATTGGTTGGAAGCGTGTTTCCTTGCTCATGTGGGTCCATGGATCCATGTACAACCTATGCGACACCTTCTAGTTGGTTCGAGTTGTGTTTCTTTGGCCACATAGGTGTACTTTCACTTCATTTTCATGGTTAAGTGACCTGCATACAAATATTCGTTAGTAATAACTTTTACCACTAATATTGATGCTCATCTTTTACACTTTTATGCAGGAGTTGACGGTTTAAATTTGGTACTCAATAGCCGTCAACACTTCTCCCAATTCCCATGATATCACATTCATTGCAAGTTGTGCCAAGTAGTTTCGGTATACGGTATAAAGTTTGGGCAACTATTTTTTTATGGTGGCAATAGATATTGCTATTGCCTCGCAACAATGAGTAGCAATAGATAGATTTTGCAATGATATATTTTTGTTGTAAAATATAATTTGGACTGAAAAATTCAAAATTTGTTGTGTAAAGAAATTGAACCCGAAAACTCCTAGATACACAATTAATTTAATTACCAATACACTAGAGCGATTTTGATACAATTACCTATAGACTGGAGTGACTTTTGTTGCATACTTTGCTAACTATTCTATTTTATTCCCTCTCCTAAAAATACTAATGCACAAAAAACCATGCGATAGACCAACAGGTCAAGATTATTACAACACAAGAAATTTGTTGTTATAATATTCCAGTTACTTTTTAAAGGGTAGCAAAATCTACATATTGCAATGAAATTTACTACAAAGTTTTGGACCGCGCACAACGCTTGAAAACCGTTGCAATTCGGGTCGGTTCATTGCAATATTTAGCAATAATCGAGTTGTGGCATTAGATAAAATATAGAGGTGTTGCTTAATGAAGGGTTGCAATAGGATATTGCAACGCATACATGAAGGTGTTGTCATAAATGTGAGTTGTTGCAACAACGTGTGGCGTAGCAATAGGTTGAAATAGCAACTACCATTGGCGTTGCAAGATTGGTAATTGGAACAACTGGTGTATTTCCTTAAGTGGCTATTGCAACCACATTGGCCTATTGCATACAAGTGTTATTACAATGCAAGAATTTTGTAGCAATACAACACCTATGATATTGCAATACGATAAGAGGATATCACAATGAAGTACTAGAACCATATCTCAAACAAATATTGGTTGTCGCTACATGCTTGAAGGGTAGCGTAATGGAAAATGAGTCGTCGCTATATGCTTAACGGAAATCGTAATGAAAGACATTGCATTGCCATTTGCAGTATATCTATACTGTAAAGGACGACAAATTTTTTTCGTCCTTCATCCTTCGTCAAAATTAGACTACACCGTCAGATTTTATGTTGATCGAACGCTCTATATTAATCTAAAAAGTTCATGTTAACTACATCTCACTTTTGAGCCTACATCGTCAGATTTTATGATGATGGAACGCTCTAGATTAATCTAAATAATCTATGTCAGCTACATCTCACCTTTGAGCCTACACCGTCGGATTTTATGATGATCGAACGCTCTAGATTAATCTAAAAAAATTCCATGTAGACTACATCTCTAAATTAATAATTTTTAAAACACGTGCGTGCAGCACGTGCCCTTCTGCTAGTTACAATAAAGTATGAGGAATTGCTATATGCTTCAGTTGTATCACAACAAAATATGTCGTCGCTTTAGATGTATTGGGTAGCGCAATGAATCATGGGTCATCGCTATATGTTCAACAGATATCGCAATGGAAGATATTGTGTCGCCATACGCTTACAAGGTATCAAGATTTCGCAATGCAAGTTATTACTTGGCAATATTATTAACATATCGCAACCATATATCAAAATGGTGGCAATAACCACTACTACACAAACCACTTTCACAAACGGGCTATCACAACAGGTTTTGAGAAAACCGGTTGTGATGGTGAGCATCACAACCGGTTCTTTACTAAACACATTTTTAAGGGCTAAACGAAATCAAATTTTGTGAATGATCTCGGATGAACTTTTGACCAAAATGAAAGTTGTAGATCTTGAAAAGTTATGAAATATTGTAGTTCACCACTTTTTTATTTGAAGTCATCATGTCAACCGAATCTAAGTTTGAATTTTTCAAATTTGAAAATTCAAATTTTGTAACTGACTTCGGATGAACTTTTGACCAAAACGAAAGTTGTAGATCTTGAAAAGTTATGAAACATTGCAGTTCACCACTTTTTTATTTGAAGCCATTTAGAGCCTCAAATAAGCAATTTACACTCGGAAAAATTTAATACGAGGGGAATCAAAATGGGATATGGACACAAAGACTCGAGTGGTGCAGTGGTAGAGGAGGCTACACGCGAAGTGCAGGGCGCGGGTTCGAATCCCACCGGCCACGTAGCGCATGATTTTTCCCCATTAAAATAAAATGTTTTGCTATTTTATTTTGGTTTATTTTCGGTTTAGACAAAAACGGTTGTGATGGGGGTCATCGTAGCCGGTTTTTGAAAACTGGTTGTGATAGGGGGGACTATCACAGCCGCTTTATCTCATCCGCCCCCCAAAACCGGCTGTGATAAGGGTTAAAAACCGGTTGTGATAAGGGTTAAAAACCGGTTGTGATGGGGTTCGTGTAGTAGTGAACTCCTATTTGTTGCAATGAAAATTAAGATGTTGGTAATGCAGGATATTTTATAGCAATATTATCCACATATTTCAACCATTTCTTAAAGTGCCGGCAACACTTGTCTATTGCAATAGATTAATGTTGTTACAATGCCATCAATAGGGTAAAAATCTAGTAGTTTGGTCTAAGGCTTGACATAAAAATTCTTTAAAGCTCATTGCCGCAATAGATGAAAAATATACTATGATATCCATGAAAGCTACATCGTTATAACACAAGATTATTCATAAACAGCAAATGTTCCATACCAAGTAATTTTTTCTTAGTTGTACAAGCCTCTCACTATGCAGAGCCACTTTCCGTTAACCTTCTTCAAATGCACTTACTAAAAAATATGAGTAGTTCAGAACAAAGTACCCGTTCTCCGATTTCAAAAAGTTTCATGACTAGAAATTTCAAAACTTCCACGAAAAACACATGTTTGCATGAAAATCCAATGGATCCATGTGTAACACCCCGTCCTCCAAAGCCGCACCGCCCAACCCTTCCGAGGGGTGGGCACAGGTATACATAGCATCCTGCTTACACTTTTGTCCTCGCTTCGTGTAAAATAGTTGACCCGAAGGTGCTACGGCTCGAAGACAAATGCTTAAATTGGCTCCACCCTTACTCGACTAGCAATGTGTTACTAAACATGTGCACCCTACGCTCATGGGCCACTACTGGACCAAATCAAATGGGCCAAGTGACACACCATAAATGGCTAGAAATTCCAAAACTTCATAATTGCATGAATATCAACACAAACTGTAACTCTGTGACTAACTATGAATTTCTGTAATTTGAATAGCATGAAATATAACAAAAAAATCTAATAAATGTTTCAATTTCACTAATAATTGAATTAAAGAAAATTAGGTGGCCCGCCGGGGTGGAGTGAGGAAGGGGGCTAGTTGCAGGGCAGAGGCATGGAGCGGAGCTTTATAAAATTCATTTAATTTAAACATTAGAAAATAGCTAATCACTTCTTAAACTGTGTTCTCGAATGATACATAAGCTGCTGTCTAGTTATTCTGGGAGAACAGAAGTATATATACATCACGTGAAAACACGCATATGATTCAACTGTAAAGAAAGTATTATAGACTTACAAGGTAATATGTGTACTGAAGATGTTTGAATAATGTCTGCATGCTTAATTTATTCTTTAATTAATCATTCTTATGCATGCATTCATGTATATAGTTCATAATCTTGCTCATGCCACTGGATAGGAGGCTTGCTTAGCAACACCACAAGCCCCGGTTCCCCTCTCGAGCCTCATGTATCCTCCCTCGCCCCAGCTTTGCCCCCACTGGTTTTTGAGCAGCCAGTACTGGCTCCCATCCTCCGCCGTGCCATACCCTATTGCTGTCACCGCATGGTTAAGGTCCGTGCCGCAGCTGTCACCAGTCATCACACCTCCATTGTAGAACTGGAAGTTATGCGCGTCGACAGCCACAGACACCGGCTGGTTGGAAACGGCTGCAGCGAGGGCATTCTCGTCATTGCTGGGCACATCCTGGTAGCTGCTGATCGTGACCGTGGGCTGGGTGGACTGGCATGTGCTCTGTGCAGCAGTGTAAGGATAGGCATCCTCCGTAGTAAGGCCGCCATTGCTGATGATGTACTGGAAGGCGTTGTCCATGATGCCGCCGTTACAGCCATTGTTCCCGTCAGTGGAGCAGTCCAACACCTGCTGCTCCGACAGTGAGACCAGCTCGCCAGTTGAAATCTGATGGATGCCCTCTATGGCCGCGACCGCAGAAAAAGCCCAGCAACAACCTTCAAAATTTAAAGTAAGAATGTGGTCATAAAGCTGTTGAATATATATGTATACATAACAGAAGGCATGTATAAGCATATACTACACAACTAAGTAAATAATTACCGCATTGGCCCTGGTTCTTGACACCGGTGACTGCACCTTTCTGCCTCCAGTCAACAGTATCCTGGTCCTCTAGCATTGTAAAATTCTCGTATTTAAAACCAGGCACCTTTTGGCCCCGGTAGGGACTGGCTTCAAGCCGGTGTACATTGCCATGAACTCATTATTGGTTAGGTCTGCGAACTCATTGGTCGCCAGGAGATACTTCTTGTTACCTTCAGCGTTGGACCTGTCAATAAAAGCGGCATTCTTCTTGAATACCTGGAACCGGTGTGCCTTCTCTGTCTCATCACTGTAGGTGCGGCCGTGCTCCGCCATCCACTTCTCGTGCCTCACCTTCATGTCCTCCTCGCCGTAGCCTCCAGCCAACAGGTCACGGGCCTCTACCTCGACGAAGATGCGGCCAGTCATAGTTATGAAAGCAAGAAGAAGCATCAGGACCACTATCCTGACCAGCTTGTTACCAATGTTCGAAGCCATGGTAATTCCAATGTCTGCACACAGAATGCAGATAGAGCTAGCAAATATGTGATGCTGGTGTGTGTGTGTCTTCCAAGGGCAGGGCGCAGGGGTTTATATAGAAGCCCTGGACAGAGATGTATACTGAATTAGTGGTCTCCCGTCGGTGCACAGGGTCATCGGGTCGTTTGAGATAGCTTACAGTTGTATGTGGCCTAATTGTTTGTGTAGCAAATAAGCTGCTGGAGTGCAACGTGTAGGTCGGTTAATGTTGACGTAATCAACGATTTAAGTCCTTGCCCATAGCTTGTTGTACATTGGAGTGCGCAGCATGCATTAATTAGCAGCTGAGCAAACTACCTTCGGATTGTCCCATACGTTAGCAAGTGGGTTCTGGTTCCTGCCAAACTGCCTGGCCAAACATAGACGGAATCCCAATTAATTTTCTCGCTTTTTTCTTGGTTTTCTATACATCTTCAACAGAACTTTAGATACTGGACAACAGAGGTAGTAGATTCGGTTGAAAGATTCAAAAGTTCAAAATGTGTACAAATAGCCTGCGTTATAGGAGAAATAATATATTGAAATCATTGCAACTATAAATGAACACGGAGAAAATGTGGTGTGCCCTCCAACACGTACTTGCTCTAGTCAGAAACAAAGATATTTTTTTATTTTTTTGGACAAGTCAGAAACAAAGATATTTTTACTCTTATATATACCCATTTAGTAAAAAAATAGATTTATTGCGGGGCTTTTGTTGTAGATTAGGAAGTGTTGGTTGTTGGCTTGTTACTGCATGTAAAGTAATTATTCAGCAAGAGCATGTAAAGAAATTAACATACCAATAAGTATGAAAAATACTTGGGTTCAAATTTATAAAGATTGTGCAGTGCTAAATTATCTACTGGAACATAGTACGTCTGTGTAGAATATCCCTAAATTTTAGATGACTCAAATTTGAAGTCATTACGCCACTCGTCCTAACATTTAAGGGATCCCGGTTTGTCTTATGTCAAACAAACTATTCAATGTTTGACCCAATTTATTCCCAAGAGCATCAGAAAATAAATTATAAATTCCTTTAGCAAGAGCCCTTCTATGTGAACTTGGTCAAACTTATAATAGTTTGATTTACAAGAAACTCAGTATCACTTATGTTGCAGAACGAAGGGAGTTCATGCCTACTAGCAAGCATATACCGAGAAAGGTTTAGAGCTAGCAAGGAGTAACCTCATTGCTGCTGGCTTAGAAGGATATCCTGTGGTATATGACTGTTAGGCCACTGTGGTCAGCGTGGGGATAGGCAGCATATGGATGCCAAATAGCATGAGCTGTGGTGGGCGTGAAAGGCCTACACATTAAACAAAATCCTTAGTTTATTAGTATAGAAACTACAAATCCAAACTCGATCTTAGAGCTGGAGCCATGCCATATGTGACTTGATTTTTTACAATTTCAAAGAGAACGACTGCTGTTTCTTATGTACTACAAATGAATGCAACAAATCCATTATATTTGCCATAGTAATTCTTCTGTACAGTAAAAAACAAGTATTTGGTTCGAGGGCACCAAATTTTCCTGTCAAAATCCTCACTCATTTAAAGTTGCTATCATTCAGGTATATTATTTCTCCTACAACACTAACTTGCAAGTTCTTACTAATTTCAAACATTCAACAATTTCAACATAATGCAGTATCTTTCTTCTGTTTGAAAATCTAGTTTATAAAAATAACCAAGCTAGCTAGCTACTACCTCCGTCCCAGAAAGAATACTTGTCTGGGAAGCGTGCCCGTTAAAGTGGTTCATGTTTAACCAAATTTCTAGTAAATTGTATTCATATTTATGGCTCTAAATAAATTTGTTAAAAAACTACATTTAAAAATGAATCTAATGATATATATTTCATATCATAAATATTTATATTTTTTAATTTATAATTGGTCAAACTTGAGATTCTAGAATTTCTTGGAAAGCGAGAATTAATGCATTCTTTTTGGGACGGAGGGAGTAGTTGTGAACAATCAAATATCGAGCGGTCAGATGCAGTAGTGTGAAACTAAATTTGGAGTCACTTATGTTTAGCAAGTCAGTTTTGGCTGTTGACCAGCCGGGGTAGAGTCAACGGGACAAAGCCATTGTGTTTGCTATGTTAATCCTACTGCACAACAGAACATGTACTATGTGTTAGAGGGTACGATATTATTTACATGTACAGCTTCCTCCCACAATTACAGTTTCATTCATTGTTCAGGTCTATTCTTTCCCCTACAAATGCTACCTTGTGTATTCATACACGTTTCGAGCTTTTGAATATTCCAGTATGTGGACAATCAGTTGCAGAAGTATCGAAAACTGAGCAAAAACGTGGGAAAATTTATTGGCAGTCGTCTATGTTTGACGAGGCAGTTTGGCAGCGGCGTAGAATCCACTTGATAACGTCTGAGACGATATGCATGGTACTACCACTTGGAGCATATGAGATCAGCCGCTAAATAATGTAGTGCGCACTCCAATGTAGAACAAGCGTAAATGGGCCTTCAATCTGGTTGTTCTTATTCGTTTCTGCATTCTAAAAAAAAAATTACGCGCATGTAAGAGGATGTCTATCAAAAAGTTCGGACTCCTGTAGCTGACGACAAACATAACCAACGCACACGTATAGAATTCCAAATGGGTCGGGCACGATTAGCGGCACGAGGCATGACACTAAAAAGCACGACACTGGCACGACCCGAAAGCCCGATTGATAGTGTCTAGTGCCGGCCCAGCCCAATGACCGCTTAGTGCCTGGGCCGCCACCCCGGCACGCAGGCTCGGCCCGAGGCACGACACGATTGGGCTAGCACGATTGCGGCACGCCCTTAGACACGAAAAAGGCCCGACCTGTCAACAAAAGCCTGCTAAAGGTAGGGCTGGACAAAAAACTCATAGCTCGTAAACTCGCTCGAACTCGCTCGTTATTGGCTTGTCTCGACTCGACTCGTTAGGATTTTTAAATTAGTTGAGCCAAGAGTTCAGCTCGGTCTTATAACGAGCCAGCTCGAGCTAGCTCGCGAGCTGCTCGTGAGCCAAAATAAGCTAAGTTAGTTTAGCAGCTCAAGTGGCAAGTGCCCAACTATCAAATATAAATTAGGGATCAGGCACACAAAACCCCATGGGCCACGAGCCCATGACCCACATACTACTGACACACACAAACACAAAAGCACCGCAGGCCCGAAAACACGATCCCACCTCTCCCGTTCCCCGCTCCACGCATCGCTGGATCGCCGCCTACTCACCTCAAGGCTGGCCGCTGCCCGCCACTCATTCACCTCATCGCGCCGTCCTCCCTCCATCCGACTACGTGCCCACGCATGGAGAGCAATGATGAGGCGCGAGGACCAACTTGATGCATCAAACATTTATGCTTTATTTAATGTTTGGATACACTATATGTATTTTTTCTTTTATTTTTGTTGTTGGCAGTTATATAAAATATAGATTAATACGTGCATACCTCAATATATGCTCAATGGTCAAACTTTTATTGGCCTAGCTCGCGAGCTAACGAGCTGGCTCGAGCTGCCAAACGAGTCGAGCCGAGCCAGGGTTTTAGATCGTTATCTAAACGAACTATAACGAGTTGAGCCAAAAAGAGCCGAGCTGGGCTCGATATCCAGCCCTAGCTAAAAGCCTCCATACCAGCCCACCCCTTAACCCCCCCTCCCCCCCCACAAACTCTTCCCCTCTCCCACCGGCCCACCCCAAGGCCTACCCCCTCCCCTTCGTCGCCCCCTCCTCAGATCCTCCCACCGCCGCCCCCTCCCTCAGATCCTCCCACCGCCGCTCCTTCCCTCCCTTACCCTTCTACCTCACCGCCACAGGGGATGCGAGTGCCGCGCCGGCCCCTCCGCCGCCGCGGCCGCCGGCACGAGCCGCGCTGGTCTCTGCTCCCTCCGCCGCACTAAAGCACCTCGACGACCGCCGCCGCACCACCGGGATCTACGCGCCGGCCGGCTCCGTCTAAATCTTCCTCCCTCTCTCCAGGCCGCCGCCCTGCGGATCTGGCGTGGTCTGCGATGGCCACCGCCAAGCTGGCCGCCACCTCCGCCGCCTGGGGCGCCGCGGCCCCATGGCTCCGGCCACGCCGCACCCCTGCTTCGGGCTGGCCATAGCCCGTCGGGCCGTCCTCGGAGCCGTGCTGGCCTGGCCCGAAAAATAGGCCACAGGGCCGGGCCTTGGCCACCAGTGTGGCACGGCAGTCCACCCCGGCCCGGCATGAAGAGGCCGTCGGGCCTAATAGTGCCGGGCCGCGTTGTGCCGGGCCACATCGGGCTAGGGCCGGGCGTCCCGTTTGAATTCTATACGCATACGTTAGATGAATATGACCTCTGATGGTTGACACCGGCATTGCATGTACCAATGTATAAGTTGGTCCTAGCGATCTGATGACCTTGAATTCAAGTGTTTGGCAGCTCAGTTCAGCTCCAAGACCCTAAATATAAACCATCAGGGCAAGTACAACAGTGTAGACAACTGCTGTCTTTTTGTCACATACAGACAGCTAAACAGACATCTCGTACAGTAATTTAGAAAACTATTGTCTATTGTCTATTTAGTTGTCTGCAAGATATTTAATTTATCTTTAGACACAAAAATGAAGGTGATCCGGTACATTTTTTGATATTTGTAGCCATTTTTGTGCTTACACGATGAGAATGCACAATATATTCAAATAATTTGCAAATGCGAAGTAGCTTTACATAAATCTGAATGCAAAGAAAATAAGAGATGCATCAGTTCACACAGCCATCAGTTCTCGGGCCATCAGTAGGCCACAATATGAATATGCTCTAGATTAAATTTTGTATCATTACCTGCTATCCCCGGCAGCAATTTTAGTAACTCATCAGAAGGTTGAGCTTCTGCCATTTCAAACTTACTTTATCAACGTATCAGCACAAGCATACCAGTTTATTTCTAATTAGGAAAATTAGTACTAGAGAGTTTGATACAGATCCATCAAAGGAAACCTACGACATTACTCCTACCTCCTACATGCATGTACAGTGGTTCCTGTAAGCAATGATCAAAATTGAAGCATAATTGAGAGTGTACCATGTTGCTTTAGTCAATTAGTTGATTAACCAGCCATACAAGGCATGAACTTCTAGATTTATAAACAGTCCATAGGTCATACCAGTGAAAGATTAGTGTCTAGGTCTTGAACTAAATATATCAACCATTACTGCTAAACCATGCCCTCATGTAAATCACAGGACTATGAGAGCAGCAAGCAGGACACGAACACACACCATCTCAAACAAGAGCCTGCACCACCAAATAAGTACCTATTAGAAGGATACATCTTGAGCTAAAATCACTTTTCCCACTACAAGAAATGTGGGCTTTTATAACATTTTATTTATGTCATAGAAAGTAGAATTTACGTCATATATTTCAATTTGTGACACTCACGTGACGAAAACTCGTTCGTCATCTATTCCCCGTAATAAAAGTATTAGGTGACGAAAACAAATTTTTTCGTCATAACTTTTTTGACGATTCTTGTGTCGTCACTAATTAATGACGATAGTTTTTCGTCATTAAATATCTATAAAACGTCACAAAACGTTGTATGCGGATGACGTGACAGTGACTTGGAGCTGACGTGGCAGCACGCTTATGACGATATTAACATCTATAAAACGTCACAAAACTTTTTATGCGGATGAAGTGGCAGTGACTTGGAGCTGACGTGGCAGCACATTGATGACGATTTAATTCGTCATAAAATATTTTATGGCCAAAAAATGCTCACTAATGAACAACATTTTCATGCGCTAAGCCCAATCATAGGCCCATTATTTTTTCAATATTGTTCGACTAAGCCCAATTATAGGCCCTTTAATTTTTCAATAAGGCCCATAATTCTTTTGCAATAAGGCCCAGCCCATCAGCGCACCAGGCCTAACCAAATTCGAACAACCCATTTCAACACAGCCCATATATCACATAAAATGAATTCAAGCCCATGTAAATTTATTCAAAGCCTATTTCCAAAATACGGAGGCCCATATGTCATACCGGCCCATATAAACAGATTCAATAACCATTATAAAAAAGAAACAGCAAAACACAGAACAAAATAGATTCAATTATGCTGTGTAAATTTGACAAGGCACAACAAAACACAGGTGACAACTTAATAATAAACATCCAACATAATTTAGATAGCAGATTCAACCGATTGGTTACTGAATCACAACTGAACAACTCCAACAATATGTAACTTCAAACAGCAACTCCACCCATGTAACAATTAGGTCACCTCAATTAACAGAACAGATAGTACTCCACCCATGTAACCTCAAACAAAAACAACTCCACCCATGTCGCAGAATCAACTATCTAGCTCCTCTGCTAGTACTTGCTCCTTTCCCTGAAAGATAGGCATACGAGCAGTTAGGTTAGATCACCTCACCAAGGTTAACAGCAATATATTACCCACAAACATAAACATCCATATATCACAACACCAATCATAATCTGGAACCAGCACAAATGCAATCTATATCCATTGGGCTATAAACAGACCAAATTAGCTACTGAGATCCAACCACAAGTAAGGCTCTAAAGCACATCATGATCAAGAATCAGTACAATGCAAGCTATGTTAATTCAAAAGGCATCATGGACAAAACAAATTAGCTACTAAGATTCAAGCCACGTCATGATCAGGAATCAACTACATCATGATTGCCAAACCCGTCCTGCAGAAAATTAATCAAGATAGTGACTTAGGCCTCATCTTAGCGACTTACATTGTCATCCTACCAGTGACAAACATAAATAAATAAAGTGACCAACGATGAGATTATAGCCAAATATAAATGCAATTCTACCATAGATGTAACCATATTTGACCATGTTGGATGTACAATAAACTAAGTCCTTACACAGATTGACTATAATCAAATGTAATGCCACTGGCCCCTTGCAACAACAACCACTAAAGCATAAAGCATCACTACAGCAACAAGAGTAATATACAGAACCAGAACTCGTACTACACACACCCTGCAAAAATATTATCTCGAGTTATTATGCTGCCAGCACGTGTCAACCAAGCACATTAGTTTTAGCCACCCTATATCCCATAGAAATACAGGATATGTACAAGTCTTCGAGCAGTACTAAAAAGTATATAATGTTTTAATACATCAAAACCATTGATACCTGGCACTAGGCAATTCACTACCAATATGCTAAATTACTAATTTAGCAACACCATTCCACCTTGGACCCACTCAAATTCCAATAAAACAATACCAAGGTCTTTCTGCCAAGGCGTATCCCCAAAGGTCGTACCCTTTGGTCAAGCACAAAGTACAAAGATGGAACTTTTTTTAACACATTACTGTCCAACCAAGCCAAGTGGTATACATACATTGAAATAAATTGTCATTATAACTGTAATGCAAGCACTAATTTAACTCCTTCACTAGATGGATGAGAAATTCAGTACCGCCCTCGCTCAATCAACAAATCAATGCACAAATTTAACTCCAAGTCCTAAGGGCAGGAGTTACCTCTCGTGTATGAGACCAGGTTGCAGGACCAGGGAAGAGAGGTGACGGCATATAGCATTCTTGAATGAGCATCCCTAAAATCAGCAAGATAGCATAGATAATTCGCTTAATCTAGTCCCAGGCTATGTATCCTGTCAAAATATGCAAAAGACTCAAGTCAGTTCTGAGCAGCCATTTTTCCATATGACAAAAGAACCTTGAGTCCATCTATAGTACACCATATTCAGGACATGACTTATCACGTATCAAATGATAAATCAGTATAGTCAAAGAGAAAGCACTGAGTGGAAGCCAATTTAATTGTAATCAGCTGGCAGCACCAACAGCATGGCATAATCATCTATGTGGATAAATGAATCACACTGACCATGGAAGCAATTAAGGGGAAAACACTTATAAGGTGTTAAATCTTACGATATACATGGGATAAGGATTCCTTTCCAACATAAAAGATTTTGCCAAATCCTACAGCCTAAATAAAAATTGCAAACCCAACAACCAGATGATTTAGATAGAAAAAAGCAAACTAATTTGATTCAGCGTAGAATGATAGTGGAGGTATGGATATGTGGCTATGGGGATACGAGGGTGGAGGGGGTAATCCGTGGATCCGAGCAATTTGGAACACGGGGTCTGTGATTTGCAGAGGGTATGGGCAGCAAATTGGATAATCCCGGTCAATACAAGATTAGCGTCAGAGAGAGACAGAAGAAGGGGAACGGGCTGTTCAGCTATCTCACCACTGCTCTGACCCTGATGAAGAAAAGGCGATCAATGGGGAGATCGTAGCAGCGAGCTACCAGACCTTCCGTCTCCGGATCCGCGCGAGTTAACTTGCCTGACGGAGCACCGCCGTGCGCGAGGGGTAAATGGAACAACGCACGCCACAGGGGAGATCCGGACTCCACCAGATCCGCTAAAGAAGGGGATAACGACGCCCAAGATGGAGAGTGGCGCGGCGGCGAGATGAAGATCCAGCCGCCGGGCCTGCCGACGTCCCCATCCACTAACGCTCCGGGGCGTCCTCGCCGCTGCCGCAGTCGTCAAGATACCCAGCGACGACTCCGCCGCCGCTCGGAGGCGCCAGACACGCCGCCCCGGCGTCTGTAGGGGCGAGGGGCGTCGGCGCGGCCAGGAACTGGACGGGCGGCGTGGAATCGCGGGGGGCAGGCGGAGCTGGGAACTGACAGGAAGGTGGGGCCCACGTTGAAAATCGTGGGGACTGGGGGGGCGTGGGGGCTCGGGGGAGCGGGGCAGGGGCAGTCACCGCGCGAGGCAGGCTCGGTGGACGGTGTTGTTGGGCTCGGGTAGGAAATAATTATTTCCAACCCAGGTATAGAATAGAGTAATACTATATATATATATATATATATTGGCATATAGATCAGGGCATACCCCGATAAACAAATTCTATGCTTCTCAGAAGGGAGAATTTGCATTCAGGTAGCGCTCTGACTATCAGTGGCCACGGCACCATCCCCGTTGCTAGCAGCACATTAATATACACCTGAAGACCTGATGAAAACAGAGGAAAATCACATTAAAAAAGAGGCATCAACCTCCAGCACCACGGTCTGCACATGTAAAACAAGCATAAAATTCTCCGCCGACGCCGCCGCCAATGCCACTGCAGCTCCGCCGGCTGCGACTGGTACGAGGAGAGAGGGGGAGGTTTGAAATGGGGTAGGGAGGAACGGATGGGAGATGATGAGAGAAGGGGGCCAGGTGGCCCAAGGTGAATCCTCCTAGTGGGCCCCACGTGATGGGGTGTTAGGTGGGTCCCGTGGAGGTGGCCCGGGTGGGCTGAGTGGGCTGGCCGGGTCGGGTGGCTGCGAGGTGGTTTGATCGGACCAGGTGGCACATTGGTTGGCTGGGGCTTCCGGTTGCTTATTGGAAGCCCTAGGCTTCCAATATATATACTCTAACGGCGAGTATACTCCGTGGCCGGCCGCAGAATAGTTATTCTGTGGCCAGTCCACCTGGTACGCTAGGATTGGCCCTCCAATGGGTCCACACCACCCTATCCGTTGTACGCAGCCCGCGAGCTAGCAAGCCAGCCGTGCGGAGCCGAGACTCATTAGCCATTACGGTCATTAACACTGAAGGTGATTATTACGTAATAATCATGCTGTTGATATAATCTTAGTGTACCATGTCCATGTCGTAAACGACATGTATGCTGAATCCAAAGGAGGGAGTATATACTTATATGAAAAAAAAACTTGTATATATATATATATATATATATATATATTGGCATATAGATCAGGGCATAGTTTACATCTCCTAGTCTGTGTGGATTGTTGCACCAGCAATGACATTTGACTAATAGAAGAAGTCCTGAGTGGGATTTCCAGGTTCAGCTGTCAAACATGGTCATTCTTTCTATGAATGGAGCCTCTCAGTGTTACCTTCTTATTTAACCGAAATGAGAATGTCATACATCCATCCGAATAACATGTAAAAAGATACAATACGATGTAGTGGAAGAACATTAAGAAAATATGGTACTGCCCGTCACAGTTGGAAAAAAGGGCATTAGTACCGGTCACAAGGCGGCTTAGTGCCAGTCCATGTGGCCGATACTAATTGGCGGTCACTAACGTGCCACACGTTAGTGTCGGCTTGTCGCACGTTAGTGCCGGTCACCAGGAGCCGGCACTAACGTGCACAGATTAGTATCGGTTGGAAAAACCAGCCGGTACTAAACTCCAAGGCCCCCACGCGCAGGTTCTCCTTCCTTTTTTCTCGTTTTCTTTTCTTTTTTATTTTCTTTATTTTCTTTCCCACAATCATCACAATACAAATATACAACAGGAATCACATCACAAGTCACATAATCACTTCACAATCATAGTGCCAATCATCACAATCCAAGACTCACGTTACAATCACATAATAAAAAATATCAATCCCCATCACATAATAATAATAAAAAAATCCGAACACAATCTTGTGGGCCCGTGGCTGCACACGCGCTTGCCAGCAGCAGCCCCCGCGCCCGTGGCCGGAGGCCTGAGCTCGCTAGCGCCGCCCCCGTGCCCACCGCGCGCGCCCTGTAGGCTGCCGCGTCCGCTGCAATGCCAGCATGGAGGCATCCGTGCCCCCCACGCGCCGGCTCCGCGTGGCTCTCCGGCAGCGGCCCCCACGCCAGGGGCTAGGGAGGCCCGCCGTGGCCGCGCTCGCCCGCCATTGCTTCTAGCCGGCTGCCTGCACGCCTGCACGAGAGAGGAGTAGATTGAGATGAGAAAAATGGGAGAGAAAGAAAGAAAAGGGATAAGGAAAGAAAAATGGTAATTAAAGGAAAGGCATGCATGTCACCAGCTGCGTGATTTTTTTTTAGGCTCGCGGGTTAGTACTGGTTAGAGTTTCTCACTGGTACTAACATGATAATTTTTGTACCAGGTAGAGCCTCTACCCGGTACTAAATGTTTGAGCGCAATTTAGTACCGACTGTAGCCACCAGCCGGTACTAAGTAGCACCTCCTGACGTCGGTAGTGCCATTTTAGTACCAGATGGTGGATCCAGACGGTACTAAAATGGCTTTTTGGCTATTGTTCTTACAACCCGGTACTAATTGCGCCCTTTAGTATCGGCTCTGGCCGACCGGCACTAACGTGCAGGGATGCATACTCGTTTTTCCAGCAGTGCATGCTTAGTGCAACCTACCGCACCCCCAAAACACCCAACTACCCACGTGCACGCCTCCAGTGCAATATAAGTGACACAGGTGAGCGTCAATATGTCATTGAGATGTTGATGACAAAAAAATAAAAGGAACTGCGAGCATAGATTAGAATAGAAGCACATATGGTACTGCTTGGAAGAACATTAAAAAAATATGGTACTGCATATAAAAGGAAACTACTTAGTATCCTTCCTGATATCGACCCTGTTAGGAAAATCACTACACCACAACCCCAGAATAGCGATGGACGGACGGTCATTATAAGCTTCTATAGCGATGAAGAGTCCATGGGTAGAAGTTTACACCGACGGACACTTGCAGTCGGTGTAAGACCAGTCGGTATAAGTTTATACCGACGGACTGTCCATCACCACGTGGATGTGTACCGACGGACCAACATACACGGATGGATAGTGCGTAAAGCACTTTTACCCACTGACAGTTTGATGTTACAAGTACTTTTACCAACTGGTCATCCAACGAGATGATTTATAAAGGAACAAAAAAATAAAAGCTCATTTCACAGTAAATTAGTTCTAAAGTTTAGTACAACAAACGCATTAGCCATACAAAAACCAAATTCGTTGCTGACCATGAGTACAAGTCCGTACTAACATTGATCATCCATGAGTACAGTCTATACTGTCACTTCACATGAGACAAACATTGAGTGGCTTGCTAAGTTGCTATGAACAGAATTGTTACATCCAACAAGTCAACTAATTCAGTTGAGTCTGAGTGACCATAATCTAAAAAAACAAAATGTATGAATCCACTAGCAGGTAGTACCAGTGTCGGCCTGGGCATAATTAACCGAGGACCGAACAGAACTAACCGGGACCGAGACAGAAGTAACCGAGACCAAAAATCTCGGTCACAAATTCGGTCTCAGCGACTAGGTAACCGAAACTAGTCCGGTTAGTTCGGTCTTTAGGGTCAGTTAACCGAAAAAACCCAAGGAGACCGAAGTTTATCAAAGAGGCCTAACAAACAATACAGCCCAACCTATGTACATAAACTCATCCCACCAAGCCTGTGACTCAATCCCACTCCCACTCAACCCTAGCAGCTGAAGGCTCCTCTCTTCTCCCTCCCATGTCCCTCTCCCTCCACTCCAACTTGCCGGCAGCCCTCTTCTCCCTTTGACCCCTTTCTTCCCCTCTCTCGGGAAGGCAAACACGAGCAGGCCATAAGCAGCAGTGGTCACGTCCTGGCACCTGCGCCACTCGTCTCCAGCTCTCTGCGGTAGCCGGCAGGCTCCTCTCCATCTTCTACGAGTTGCAGTCGTCGTGCGCTGGTGGCCTCCTCCCGCTCCTCTCCGAGACTCCGACGAGCCAAGATGAGATTGCTGCGTTGTTGATATTTTGCGATTTGGCCTGGCCGCCTGGGAGTTCACGCAAGTACGCACACCACCATGTTGGCAAGGCATAAGATTATTCTATGATTTGTATACATCGATGTAAGCGAGGCACCAAGATTATTCTATGATTTGTACATTCGATCTGAACGTGTTGATTTGGAATGATTTGTCCACTATCCTTGTGCATCAAATTTGTAGTTTTTCAGGTTGATTTGGTTTATTCTATGATTTGCTCATTTGTTTCTCGATTCCATGATCGGTCACTTCGGTCTAGACCGAGTCCGAAACCGAACTCGTCGGTGTGACAAATTTAGAAGACCGATCGGTCTCAGCTTTTGGATAACCGAAATTTAGAATCGACCGATGAACCGATCGGTTCGGTTCAGTCTGACCGAACGCCCACCCTAAGTACCGTGAGCTCCCAAATTAACTAGTAAGTAGCGAGTAGCATCCAGCATTTCTTGAAAAATAAAACTACCATGTAATAAGTAAACTGCAGAAGGAAGAGTTAGAAGGGTACATAATCAAGGATGAATCTATGTTTTCTACAAATTCTTGCCAAAGATTGAGCTAATCTTGAGCAATGATGTTAATCTGAATCCATGGGGAAAAAAGAGTAATGAAATATGAACTTAAGCTAGTGACTATCAAATACGCTGTACATATTTCTGTCTTCCCAAATGACCATAATTCTGTCTCAGCAAATGACTACCATACTTCTATCCATCCAGATGAGTTCGTCCACCAGAAAGCACATTTCAAGTAATGAACTTAAATTGTAAAACACCAATGGTCAAAGAAAATTGATCAGGGCCAAAGAGTTAGAAAATATAGTACCACTCCAGAAGAAACACTGAGCCTTTTTGTGACAAACCAACTGGTAGAACAGATAAACAAATAGCCATACAAAAAAAGTGGACACAATACCTGACCACAACTTGAACACAACCAACCTGATCACAATCTTGTCTTCCAAACAGAATTCACACATCACAAACCTTACTTGCAGTGAAGCATAAATGTCAGAATGATCTCCTAACTTGCAGTGTTCTGATCAGCCTTTCTTTGAGAAAATGATGCTTAACTTTGTTTTCATTTTGTTTCTATACACATCTAACTGACTGCTGACCAGTGATCTGATTAGCCTTTTCCAACTGATGCATAACAGAGGAGTGCTGTTCTGTCTAACTTTGTGACTGACCTCAATGCATTAATATCAAACAATATCAACTGCGTGACAGAGAAGGCAAACCAACACACATATGCTACTGCAGAAAATGTGAGCCATGACTGAACCTGAAGTTAAGCTATGGCTTGTAAACAAAATGCCTATTTCTGGTAATGGAATATCTAACTTATAACTAATTTCTACTATGTACAATTTTAATATCTTGTCTGATGGACACAATAAAAGTCGCTCTTAACTCTCAAAAACAATCTGCATTGTGCAACACTCACAGAGAACTCAGGAAAATGCGAGAAACGGAACATCGAAGCAGATTGCCATGTGTATGATTATCAAAGGATTTTACAAGGACACTGATGCCAAAAAGCTAACTAGACCATTCATGCTTCAAAAGATCAATTTTTGAAGTGATACTAATGTTAACATCTCCAAGCAATTGCCATCAAAATTGGAACGATCAGTCATAAATTTTTCAGTTAAAGCTCAATGGAAAATTTATACTCTGCTTCCTAATAATGAATTATTAGTCATTGAAATTTTGAAAGTGAAATAGCAGATCACAATCCACTAAAAGTCTCTAGTTTTCTAATCCTGCATTCCATGCTTTTCTACATCAAGACCCAACTCTACAAGTGCTAGTCTGCTATACATCTATCCAGTAACTTTGTTTGAGCACAAACATTCAGTTTTAGCAGTAAACATGAAAATTCCAACGACAGTGAGTCTAGCAGGCACACAAGCAGTCCCCATGGCCAACCCTAGATCAGGATCTAAATCAAATTGATGGACAAATCAGAGAGATAGATGCTGTAGAGGGGGAGAGACATTTACCAGACAGAAGGAGGATGGCGGCCGGCGGTAGAGCAACGCGGTCAATCTGCTACTGCAGACATCATCCCCGGTGGAGACTGCAATTGAATGGAGACCGGCGGCAGACAAGGTGGCGACCGGCTGTGGACAGACTGGTTCCGGAGGGGGCCAACGTCGGGAAGTGGCAAGCGGGGAAAGACGGGGTCGAGACAACGGCGGACGGGGTGGATCCAGGGCAATCAACGGCAGACAGGGTGGATCCAGGGGCGTCCAACGTCGGGAAGTGGTGGTTGGCGGCTGAGTGGATCCAGGGGCAGCTGGCAGCAGAGTGGATCCGAGGGCGGCCGGGGGCTGCAAGTGCCGCGCCGCCGTGGCACTAGCCCCTGGTGCTCGCCGCTAGGAGAGGACTGAGAGCGTTAAAGATTTGGGGAAAATTTGGTTACATAGCATCCAAAGATCACGACTTCCGTAAAATGTCATTAAAAGAGTTTGCCCCGTAAAATACCATCAAAAGACGAGAATACTGCTGAAAGTAGCACTCTGTTAGATTTAGACACAAAAGGTGTTAATTGGGACGAAAATACCCATCCCTCTTGCAGCCCTGCAGCGAATAAACAACAGTTTCAACAGACTTTAAATAGCAAATTCAGCAAACTTTGGACAGCAAATTAGACACCCTTTAAATAGAAAATTCAGTAAACTTTCATTTTAATTTCAGCACCTTTGCAATAACCATTTGTCCATTTCAGCACAGTTAACAACATAAAGTTCAGGCCCTAAATGAGATGCATTTCGGCAGGAGTATAAGGAGGAGGATTACAGGGCAGGCGAGCAGGAGAGAGCAGACCAGTGCTGCTCGCGGAGGCGATTCATCTGGCAACAACTGAGTCACGTCTCTGCAGCAAACACTACCCGAATCGAACAAAGCAGACTATCTAGCTTGCTCTATCTGGCAGTTCACTGAACGGGGTGGCGTGCCTAATCTTTCCTATGCCACACTTCTTTTATGTAACCCGAGTGTCTTAAGATATTTGCAACAGCAAGACATCACTGGTGTTGTATCTAGATTGTAGAGGACGGTCAATACTACATAAACCACTTTCACAACCGGTTCCAAACCCCTATCACAACCGGTTTTTGGAAACCGGCTGTGATGGGGGTTATCACAGCCGGTTTGTTGTCTAAAAAACCGGTTTCACAGCCGGCTGTGCAAAACCGGCTGTGATTTTTTTTCTTAATTTTTTCATATATCAAATATATTTCGCATATATATCAAATATTCCACAAATATCAATCGCATATTCATAACCCACATATAAAGCACGATGCATTCAAATATAACATTTCAACGAAACCATCTAAACGTTATTACATTAAGTTCATACACATCAAGTTCAATAGATACATATCAAGTTCCGCTACGCTACGAGTGCATGTCAAATATATTACAAGTTCCATCTAGTCTCACGGCTTCATAATGTGGTATTCTCCGTCTTCGGATATAACATGTTCGAGAATGAACTCGGCAAGCTGTTCTGAAATTGCAATTATCTCGGTCGCAATCATCTCGGACGCACCAACCTCGGCTTCCTGCAACATGAGTGAGAGCGAAGCAAGCACATGAGTAGTGAAGCAAGAACATGAGTTAGTGAATCAAAAATGTATTAACATATATGGCTAAAACTATTGAGCACTGTTCGCCTAAACGGTCGTTTAGCCCGTTTACACACCGTTTAAACGCTACACAGTGCCTAACTGTGTCCGTTAAATCATCCGTTTAGCCCGTTTAATGGCCGTTTAATCCGTTTAATTGGCCGTTTAGTCCGTATAATGAGCTAAACGGTGGGTGACCGACTGTTTACCGTTTAGCGTTTAGGATAACACTGCTATTGAGAAAGTAAAAGACGATATGAACCCTACTTTGGTTCACATAAAGCGATAAACTCCCACAAACCTGTCTCTCTAGAGCGCTAAAGTCATCGCCATTGTAGTAGTGGATGTAGCGCATGACATAGTACCCACAGTGATTGTTCCCCATCGGCTGCTTTTTAATCTACTTTGTAGATGATACAATGAATTTATCTGTGACGAAGGGTATATGCAACCCATTGTTTTTCTTTTTCTTGCAATACATTTTGAAAGCCCTACAGGACATTTCGGAGTGAATGTGATTAGGCAGATGCAATCAATTTTGATCCAAAAGAGTGATTTGTCTATACTTACTTGTTTAGTACTTGAATGAGTGGATCGATCATATCAAGAGGCCTATTTTTTGAGTCATAAACCTTGATGGAACTTTGAAGAATGCAAATATCCAAGAGAACATAATGGTTGTTGTAAACCAAAGGGTGGAACACGATCATTTTTGCCGCGTAACTAACAACGGTTAGATAATGGAAAGATGGAATGTAACTAGGAACACACTTATAGAAAGTTGTACGGTAGAAGTATGCTTTCCTTCATTTTAAGAAGGCAAAAAGCATTGTACAAATAATGCATGGTATCAACATTTGCAAAATTCTTCTCATTTACTGCAACAGGGTCCAAGAAGGCTATGTCTTTAATCCCACGCTCTTTTAACAAGTGGAACTCCATCCTACAAAAAGATCTAGTTGTAAAATGCATTGTGTTGAGCAAGAGACATAATGTACGTGAGAAGATAATACTTACAAGCACCACAGGAAGAGGATGTTGACGTCGAGAGCATCTTGCTGGTACAACTCAAATAGACACTTGTGTTCGAGGTACCTGTCGTGACGAGGACTGCCTTCAATTATTTGGCCAAAGAATTCCTTTGGGTACCTCACTCCAAAGTAAATGTCGGATTGACGTTTGTACCAATCATGCAAATTCCTCATCTTCATCGGTAGGCCACCCAATTCTTCTAGGCAAACTAGGTCTTTCCCGTGCTCAAACGTCCAAGCTAATTTTGTTGGAGCAGTGACGAGGTAACCATCTTCATTCGCTATATTGTCCAAGTCTTCCTTAGTCATGCCACCTTCCTTGCAAAATTGAGCTATACGTGCTTTCTCCCTGATCAAGGTTATCTTGGTGCTTTAGCTTGCTAAATTCCAACATTGACTTCTTAGCAGTGATTCGCTCAAAGTCTGTCTTTGGAGGTTTGTTATTCCCCGTTTGTTTAACCAAGCACAACTTGTGAAAGTGTGTTGGTGGTCGTTACGATACGGTTTCACCACCAACATTCCGTCACATTTCAGGCTCATCTTGCTCATAACAAAGTAAAATTGATTATTTCTAATGAGTTCCACAAGTTTTGTATAATCTGTGAGTGCAGGAGCAAGCAAGCAAAAGCTGAGCCATGTTTGACACAAAGCCAGGCCGGCCGGCCTATGCCAGGCCGGCCGGCCCCCTTCTGTGGCCAGTTGCCACGTCCTTGGTCCAGATGATCACAAACACAACTCAGATGATCATGAGACGTGAGATCAACGTCGGTTTGATCCAAAGAACCCGAAAGGCCTAAGCTACATTTGCATGGATTGAAGGGCCCACCAACATTGGATTCTCGGACAGCTTCAATCCAACGCAACCGTTACCGACCTCAAGGTGCAATCCATAGCGTCCCTGAAGAAGGCGGTGCCACGGGGCAGCAAGGCCAGGCCGATCGGCCTGGCCTAGGCCGGCCGGCCTCCCCCAGAGGCCGCCACCTGTCCCCCTTCGCGTGGCAGTTAAGCAGAGTGTTAGCTTACACTTGACGCCTGCAACCGCCCCTGGAAGCTATAAAAGGGACCCTCCTTCACCTTGAGAAATCATCCATCAAATCATCCAAAGGAGAGAAGAGTAGCTTAGTGAGTTTGTGCTCTCATCTTTAGAGTAGAGTAGGGAGAGAGTGGGTGAGTTGCTCGGGTGACAGCCGAGCTTTGTAGAGAGAGTCCGGGATTTCTCTCTCGGTCTCGTCTCAACATTTCCGCCCCCGAGGAATATATTCAAGAGTTATCTTCAGTAAGTCCTCGGTCTCTTGCCTTTAGTACTTCGCTAGTTTACAACTTACTTTCAGCAAGTTATCATATTTATCTTTGATCTGCGGGTACCTGAGTCTGCGCGAGTGACAGCGACTCTTGTTTGGGGTTTCCTCTATAGCCCTTCGCGTTGGGTGGAGGTCAGTGACTGAAAGCTTAGGCGTGGTGCCTGTGCTGGCTAGTCATCTCAGGTTGTGTTGCACCCCACGGAACTGCAGTGGTAGGCGGCAGGTGGTGACAGCCCTGTCCGTCCTTTGTACTCCACCACGTTCGGGTGTACTCATAACAGTAGTGCTGAGCCCGGAAGAACCCCTCTCTCACCCCGTTCTGAGTTCTTCCCGTTCTAGCCGTCGAAGCAGATCAGGTTAGGTATCGATAGTTTGTCTGGGGTAACGAGTAGCTAACTAAAGTCAAGCTCTCTACCCATTTATCCTTTTTTCTCCTTGGTGGATCCGGTTAGAAAAGTTCTAGGCTAGTCGCGTCTGCTGTTCCTTGGATTCGATATCCAGGTTCTTACTCCCCTGGTGAAAGGCTACATCGGACTCCGTGCGCTTGCGGATTTTAGTTAGGCTAAGGAGTGCCAACAAGCTTTTCTGTCGCCGTTGCCGGGGAACGGTAGCAACACTAGTGTAGGATCTTTTTAGCCGTACACTTTTACCCCCATAACCATCTACCACATGGAGTTTTCTCCTAGTTACCCGAAGGTTCCATCTAGCGAGTATTTGGAACCGCCTTCATCTTGCCACCCCATACCACCTCATGGCTTCGAGATCCGTCCCAGTCTCGTTGCCATGGTTCGTGCACAGTCTTTCGGTGGAACGAAGGACGAAAGTCCCTATGCTCACTTGCAGGTTTTCGAGGAGAATTGCTCTCTTCTGATTATACCATGGAAGCAATTAAGGGCAAAACACTTATAAGGTGTTAAATCTTACGATATACATGGGATAAGGATTCCTTTCCAACATAAAAGATTTTGCCAAATCCTACAGCCTAAATAAAAATTGCAAACCCAATTGCAAACCCAACAACCAGATGATTTAGATAGAAAAAAGCAAACTAATTTGATTCAGTGTAGAATGATAGTGGAGGTATGGATATGTGGCTATGGGGATACGAGGGTGGAGGGGGTAATCCGTGGATCCGAGCAATTTGGAACACGGGGTCTGTGATTTGCAGAGGGTATGGGCAGCAAATTGGATAATCCCGGTCAATACAAGATTAGCGTCAGAGAGAGACAGAAGAAGGGGAACGGGCTGTTCAGCTATCTCACCACTGCTCTGACCCTGATGAAGAAAAGGCGATCAATGGGAGATCGTAGCAGCGAGCTACCAGACCTTCCGTCTCCGGATCCGCGCGAGTTAACTTGCCTGACGGAGCACCGCCGTGCGCGAGGGGGTAAATGGAACAACGCACGCCACAGGGGAGATCCGGACTCCACCAGATCCGCTAAAGAAGGGGATAACGACGCCCAAGATGGAGAGTGGCACGGTGGCGAGATGAAGATCCAGCCGCCGGGCCTGCCGACGTCCCCATCCACTAACGCTCCGGGGCGTCCTCGCCGCTGCCGCAGTCGTCAAGATACCCAGCGACGACTCCGCCGCCGCTCGGAGGCGCCAGACACGCCGCCCCGGCGTCTGTAGGGGCGAGGGGCGTCGGCGCGGCCAGGAACTGGACGGGCGGCGTGGAATCGCGGGGGGCAGGCGGAGCTGGGAACTGACAGGAAGGTGGGGCCCACGTTGAAAATCGTGGGGACTGGGGGGGCGTGGGGGCTCGGGGGAGCGGGGCAGGGGCAGTCACCGCGCGAGGCAGGCTCGGTGGACGGTGTTGTTGGGCTCGGGTAGGAAATAATTATTTCCAACCCAGGTATAGAATAGAGTAATACTATATATATATATATATATATATTGGCATATAGATCAGGGCATACCCCGATAAACAAATTCTATGCTTCTCAGAAGGGAGAATTTGCATTCAGGTAGCGCTCTGACTATCAGTGGCCACGGCACCATCCCGTTGCTAGCAGCACATTAATATACACCTGAAGACCTGATGAAACAGAGGAAAATCACATTAAAAAAGAGGCGTCAACCTCCAGCACCACGGTCTGCACATGTAAAACAAGCATAAATTCTCCGCCGACGCCGCCGCCAATGCCACTGCAGCTCCGCCGGCTGCGACTGGTACGAGGAGAGAGGGGGAGGTTTGAAATGGGGTAGGGAGGAACGGATGGGAGATGATGAGAGAAGGGGCCAGGTGGCCCAAGGTGAATCCTCCTAGTGGGCCCCACGTGATGGGGTGTTAGGCCTTCAACGCTGGTTTGCACTTTTATTCCCCCACTTGAGGTTATTTCATAATGTTCATATCTTTGGATTGAGCCTCTTGTTCATATATAAAAAAATGAATGATGATACAACAAGTTATCTTGATCACAACTTTGCATCTCACATGGCGGCAAGCACAAGCTTTATTTCTTAACTAGTACTCTATGCTTGTGGGATCAAAAATTTAGGAGGATCTTGCCTAAGTTGTTGACGAGTGTGAGATAATGAGATAGAAGTGTTTCTTTCTTCTTTATTAATTCTTACTTGGAGACTTTTCTTTGAAAAAAAATCATGAAAACCCTTAGGCTCAGAATTCCTCGGTGGTTGAAAATTCCTACCAGAGCCAAATATTTCACATGCTCAAACCAATGCATATGCCACCTATATAGTTGTGTTGAGGTTTGTCAAACTTTCTGTCCTTATGGGAAAGTGACATTTCAATATCGATCAGTTCTTCCGTTATGTCTATCATTAGTGCTAGCCTTTCCATGTCTGGAGATGCTGATTCCAAAATGGATTCTTGCATCCACTTTCATCAGACATTCCTCCATCAAACCAAACCAAAATCATTTCATCCATATACCCTTGACCAAATCCTATCCACAAATATGGCCTTTCAAAATAAATACTCTAGTCATCCCTCCTCCAATTTGAGAAAAGACATGGAGCTATCGAGCAAAAAAAAAAAAATCGCCTAGTCATGGGCAAAAGAGAGAAAAAAAGAGAGATAGAGAGCTCGATAGTTTCAAGTCTCCAAAGTCCTAAGAGGGACCCATGGAAAATAAAGAGTATCGCTCAAGGCCATATTCTTTCAAAAGCATAATTTATGGTTTGTTCATCACAATCCATTGTGCTTGTGTTGTGTCCATTTTCTCCCTCATCCTTGATTATCTATTTCTCAATGATCGGAATATGAAGTGTCACAACTTCCACTAGGACCTATTTTTTACTTAACAATATACACAACATAGGTGGGCCTACATTTCCCCTACCCGAGCTCCACATAAGCCTATAGATTGTAGGGAGAGGCTTGCTACTGGCCTCAGTGAGGAATGAAAATACCACATGAGCGACTTGAGAGTGCGATCTGAGGATCTTATGAGCTAAGGTATTCTTCTCTTAAAAAAAACTCCAAGTATGGTTGATGAAGAGGGAAGTTATATCTTCATTCGAGTTGTTCCACTTTTCAACCGCTCAAGGCAGGTATCATAGCCACTTCAAACCCCACAGGTATGAGAAATGTTTTGGAATAACGTTTATGCTAGCCATTACCTTGAGAAGTTGTGCATCAAAGTCCACCTTAGTTCTTGCTCAGCCCGGCGTTCTTCAATCCTACCCTTTGCTCGGGACGAGCAAAGATCTAAGCGTGGGGGTGTGTTGACGGCCACTATTCGCCACTTTTGACCGTCAACATTCCCAACTTAATGAAGAAGCTAAGTGATGCTCACATAATATTTTATTTAAACTAATGAGTTCCACGAGTTTTGTGCACCAATATGTTTTGCAAGGAAATATAGGTAATATGGTGCATAAATACCAACATTGGTGAAGCCATACAAGTGAAGGTTCATCTCGAGACAAAGGAGACTTGGACATGGTTCAAAAGTGACCCAAATCACATATTTGACAGCACCATGTCGAAGAGCTCTCCAAGATGATCGAAATGGATATTTGGATGGCCCAATTCGGAGTCCGGACGAGAAAGTTACACCTCCGGGAAAATCGCCGGCAAAACCTGCCCGGCCGGACAGACTGACCTAGGCCGAACGGCCTGGACAAGGCCGGACGGCCCTGGACCTCCACCAAACCACCTCAACCTTTGCAAGATGGCCTTAGGGTGTCACCAAAGTACCCCCAAGCATGGATTTCACAAGGATGAGTGAAGTTGAGACCGAAAGGCCTAAGACATGGAGCGGAAGGCCCACATGCAGCGACTAAACCAAACCTTTGGATCGGAACCGCCTCTTCAGACAACAAGCAACCGTCCACGAGCGTGTCGGTGCAACGGAGGGCCGAGGGGGGCCAGAGCCAGGCCGGCCGGCCTAGCCTAGGCCGACCGGCCTCTAACTGCCGTGCGTGGATCAAACGCCACTGCAACCGTCATTAGGAGAGCATCAGGACCGTCCAGGAGAAAGACGGTGCCAAATGGCACCATCTCCAGGCCGAACGGCCTGAAGTAGGCCGGCCGGCCTATGACCGTGGCCGTTACTCCTCCCCTTTGGCGTGGAAGCTAAGCAGGTCCTTGGCGTCATTCCTACGCGTGATACCGCCCTTGGAAGGCTATAAAAGGCGACCTCCACCCCCATTCTACACACCATAGTGAAAGGAAGAAGTCCAAGTGTAGTGTAGTGCTACCTATCTAGCTTAGAAAATAGGGAGAGTGGTGAGGTGAGAGTCCGGAGAGGAGCCGAAGTGCCGGGCCCTCTCCAACTTTGTGCCTCCGAGGAATGAAGCTTCAGTTCGAGTAAAGTTCCTCTTCTTTTGTCTTTATTGCTTTCTCTCCTTACATTAGTAGTTCTTGAATGCTTTCTCAAGTTGCGGGTACCTGAGTCTGCGTGAGTGACAGCGACTCTTGTTTGGGGTTTCCTCCCCTACTCGCGGGAGGGGAGGTCAGTAGCTGAAAGCTTAGGCGTGGTGCCTGTGCTGGCTAGCTACCTCAGGTTGTGTTGCACCCCACGGAACTGCAGTGGTAGGTGGCAGGTGGTGACAGCCCTGTCCGTCCTTCGTAGTCCACCACGTTCGGGTGTACTCATAACAGTAGTGCTGAGCCCGGAGAACCCCCTCTCTCACCCCGTTCTGAGGTTCTCCCGTTCTAGCCGTCGAAGCAACTAGAGGAATCAAGTATTCCTGATAGGAGGTTAGCAAGTCGACATTAGATTACCTCTACCCACTTATCTGTTCTTCTTCACTCCCATCGTCCCTGGATATACCAGAGCCGTTTCTAGTACACTTCTCGTTCCTCGTGGATTCGATACCCTGGAATACTCCTAGGTGAAAGCTACATCGGCATTTGTACGCTTGCGGATTTATCTGTTAGGCTAAGGAACGCCAACACCCATCACCTTGCCCACAGAACATTGCCGAACCAAAACCCCCTACCTCAGATCCTAAGCCCTCCTATGATCATCATCAACCTTTCTTTTATTCCATGTTCGATGACGATGAATCGATAGCATACGGTGATGTCCCATCATCACCAGGAAAAGAAGACAATGCTTACAGAAAATCTGAAGTAGTGATCTCCGACCCACAAGAAGAATCCTGGATCGATGCCCAGTAGTATGTTCCATTCTTTAAGACGGCATCCCGATTCTCAACACTCCCGGGTCTCCAATACTCAAAGGACAAGTCCGAATCCCCTAAGGAGGATTCACCATCCCTCGAGCCGGAGTTTCAATTCTCAGAAGATGAATTCAAATTTTCCGATGAGGAGTTCAAAGCTCCTAAGGAGGATTCACCATCCCTCGATCCAGAGTTTCAATTCTCGGAAGAAGAATTCGAATTTTCCTGGTATCAGAGCCGGTTACGGGTCTTTGCGACTCTAACCAGTCTAAGATCCAAAGATGGCGTACCAAGATCGGGGTTCCGGGCCTCCGCACTTCGATGGGAAGAACTACCCGAACTGGGTTGCGCGTATGGGCGCTTTCTTGCGAGGCAAAGGAAAGTTGCTGTGGGATGTGACGAAAGATGAAAACTATGTCAATCCCACCAACTTAGATGCCCAGGATGCAAAGGATAGATTTGAGGCGAATGCCCGAGCTGTTGACTACTTGTTCCATGCTTTGTCTGCCGAGGAGTTTGAGTGTGTCTTGGGCGAGGACCTAGCTTGCCAGATCTGGCAGAAGCTCAAGGTAGCCCACGGTGGTGATAGCCATGTTAAGGCTAGGCTTTTCTCGATGTACAGGAGGGAGTATGAGAATTTTGCTCATTTGCCAGGAGAGTCTGTTGATGCTTTGTTTCAGCGTTTCACTTCGATTGTCAACAACATGAAAGCCAACATTACCGTGCTCCCATACTCGGATCATGACCGAGCTATCAAGCTCCTGCAAGCACTTGATAGATCCGTGTGGGGTGCCAAGGTTGAGGCGATCATGGAGTCGGCAAACTATGAGACTCTTTCTGTTGATGAGCTCTTCTCGAAGTTGAAGTCTTCCGAGGTGGACAGACAGTTGCTTGCCAAGGCTAAGAGTCCGACTGATCCCCATAGTCTGGCTCTAGTCGGTGGCTCTGGATATGGACATGCTAACACTCCTAGACACTTTGCTTTGTCTTCTCTTGTGTCCCTTCCAGATGAAGAGTATGAGGTGCTGAGCGAGGAGGATCTCGCGTTGCTCACGAGGAGGTTCGAGCGGATGTACCATAACCGCAAGGGTTCGAGGCGTGCGGGGAGTACGTGCTACAGATGCGGGAAGATGGGCCACTTCATCGCCGAGTGCCCCGAGGAGATCAAGAACGACTACAACCGCAAGCACCGCCCGCGAGACGACCACAAGCACCGTCCCAAGGACGAGTACCGCTCCAAGCAGAAGAACAAGGACGAGAGAAGATCCAAGAACAAGCACGGTGGACACAAGAAGCACAGATCTCGAGCGATGGTGGCTGATGCGAGCGACGTTGACACAAGCTCCACCAACACGTCGTCAAGCTCAAGCAGTGAAGATGAGGACCGCGGCCACCGCAAGGAGAAGAAGAGCTTGAACCGCAACTTCAACGGCATCTCCTTCGCCGCCGTCGACTACTGCACCATGGCGCACGACTCCGTGAAGAGCAAGGACGACTCCGACTCCGACTCCGAGGATGAGGTATTGACAGATCCCACCTCTTTGCGTCAGGAGATTGCTAGGTTAGAGCAGTTGGTCGATAACCGCGATGATGTGCTTAGAAAGACCAACAAGGAAAAGAGGGAGTTTAGGTCCTTGCTAGGAGAGTCCAAGGATAGAGTGGCTGAGCTTGAGACCTTGCTTTCTGAGACTGGAAAGAAGGCCATGGAGTTTGAGTCTTTTCTTTGCGAGTCTAGGGAGAGAGCAGCTTCGCTTGAGTCTGAGATTGCTGTATTGAAAGATGCTCCTCTTGTGTCTGATGAGGTTGAATGCTCGTTTTGTGATGTGCATATTGCTGATCTTGTTGTGCTTAAGGAGAAACACATGACTTGCTTGGATGAACTAGAGGGTGCTAGGGTTGAGCTTGCTGAGTTGAAGTCTAGGTCATCCTTGCTAGGTGCTTGTACTTCTTGTCCTACTTTGCGTGCTCAGTTGCTTGAATCACGCACCATGATTAGTTCACTTGAAGCACAACTTAAATCACCCATTGCGAATTCATGTTCTGCTTGTGGTGATGTTGCATTGAAAATGTTGAGTTAGAGCAGTGTGTGAATCGCTTGCAAGATGAGAATGATGAGCTGAGACAGTGTTTGGGTTGGTTGTCTGGTCGTGAGCCTCAGCTCAAGATGTTGTTTGCTAGTTTCAAGAGAGCTGATGGTTGTGGTCTTGGTTCTGAGAAGGTTGGTGAGAGTAGTGGTGAGAGAGAGAGAGATCCAGAGAGCTCCACCGCAAACATTCCCACAAACCCACCAAAAGCCATTCTCAAGAACACCTTCACACCCAAACCAAACCACCTGCTGAACAAGCTTGACACCACTCCAGATCCTCCCAAGTTTCCACCTAAGTCAGAAAACTTTCAGAGGAGAGTGACCTTTGTGAGGAGTGGGGTTTACCAGCCGAGAGAGAGGGCACAGCCGAGAGAAACCCCAAAGCCAAAGCCAGTCCGCTTCCATTGTGAGCATTGTGGAAGGGATGGACACCTTGAGGAGTTTTGTTGGAGGAAGAAGAGAGAGGTGAGAAGAGAGAAGGAGGTGGGGAACAGGGACAGGTACTACTCTTCTCGTAGTGTGCCTGTGTCTCGTTCACCCTGGCCGAGAGGCGACGCCTTTGTGCGCACAGTTCCTGTGGTTGCTAGTCGTAGTGTTCCAGTTGTTCGTGAGTTTGCTAGGCGGCCTCCGTTTCGCGGTCAGTTTGGTTCAGGGAGGTTCGACCGTAGCTTTGAGGCTAGGAGAGAGTCTAGGCCACGTTTTCCCCCGCGTGGTGCTAGAGGTCCGATGGTGAGAGACGAGAGGGTTTCACGCGGTAGAGTTGATTTTGCTAACCCCTCTTTTGAGCAGATGGCCCGACACTGGTTTGACTCGTTTTGTGCTAACCCCAGTGTCGAGTCATTCGCTCATTCTCGTTCTCGCTTTTGATTGTGCAGGTGGGAGGCTTGGAGAACTTTTGGTTGATGGATTCTGGCTGCTCGAGACACATGACAGGTAATGGTAAGTGGTTCTCCAGTCTCACCCCGGTGGTGTCCAGGCAGTACATCACTTTCGGGGATAAGGGTAGAGGTAGAGTGTTGTCTGAGGATGCTATTCAGGTGAGCGATACTTTCATGTTGAAGCGGGTTGCTCTTGTCAAGAATCTTGGTTTCAATTTGCTCTCAGTTTCTCAGCTTCTTGATGAGGGTTATGAGGTTCGCTTTAAGCGTGGTGATTCGAAATTCTTGATTCTCGAGGTGACCTTGTGTGTATGATCATTCCTGAGGGACAGATTTTTCGTGCTGATTTTTCTCGATCTTTTGGTCATTCACGGTGTTTGATCGCTGGTACTTCTTCTGAGCTTTGGAAGTGGCATAGGAGATTGGGTCATGTGAGCTTTGATCTACTCACACGCTTGAGTGCTCTTGACCTTATCCGAGGATTGCCCAAGCTCAAGTTCGAGAAAGATTTGGTTTGTGCACCTTGTAGACATGGAAAAATGGTTGCTGCTTCTCACCCACTTTTGACAGATGTTATGACTGAGCGTCCAGGGGAGCTTTTGCACATGGATTTGGTTGGCCCCGCTCGAGTTCGTTCAGTTGGTGGGAAGTGGTATGTTCTTGTGGTTGTTGATGACTTTTCTCGGTATGCTTGGGTGTTCTTTCTGGCGTCGAAGGATGAGACATTTGATTTTGTTCGAGATCTGATTTTGAGGTTGAAAAACGAGAGTAATGGAGGTGCCATGAGAGCTATACGTAGCGACAATGGTACGGAATTTAAGAACACTCGTTTTGATGCCTTCTGTCGTGATCTTGGTCTCGAACACCAATACTCTTCGCCATATGTTGCTTGTCAGAATGGTGTTGTTGAAAGAAAGAATAGAACACTTTGTGAGATGGCTAGGACGATGCTAGATGAGCATAGGACTCCTAGGAAGTATTGGGCAGAAGCGGTGAACACAGCTTGCTATGTTTCGAATCGGATTTTCCTTCGTGCCTTCAAGAAGAAAACTTGCTATGAGCTTTTCCATGGTCGTTCCCCCCGTGTGAGTCACTTTCGGGTCTTTGGTTGCAAGTGTTTCATCTTGAAGAAAGGAAATTTGGACAAGTTTGAGTCTCGTTCGATGGATGGAATTTTTCTTGGTTATGCTAATCATTCTCGAGCATATCGTGTGCTCAATCTTGAGACTAACCAAATCATGGAGATTTACGAAATCACCTTCGACGAGACCATTCCGTGTAGCTCTTCTGCTTTTGAGTGTGCAGGTGATGATGACTTGGGACAGCCCATCTTTCAGGAAGAACAGCTTGATGATGAAGATGATGAGGAGATCCAGGCACCGTGTGGAGATCGTGTACCTTCTACTTCCACTACTACCACGACATTCGACGACGGTCCCTCTGCTACACCTTCGTCGAGTCGCGCTCCAGATCGAGTTCAAGTGGAAGCTGATGTTGAGGGGGAGGCAATCTCGAGGCGAGAAGCTCCCCGGCTGGTACAGAGGGATCATCCACCTTCGAAGATCATCGGGAACATGGATGAACGCACTACACGGTCGAGGTCACAGAACATCTCTCATTATGCTCATTCTGCTTTTGTCGCGTCTTTTGAGCCCAAAAATGTTGGACACGCTTTATCTGATTCCGATTGGGTCAATGCCATGCATGAAGAGCTTGAAAACTTTGAGAGAAATCAGGTGTGGAAGTTAGTAGAACCACCTCTAAATGGCCATCCCATAGGAACCAAGTGGGTGTACAAGAACAAGAGGGATGAGAGTGGTGAGATTGTGAGAAACAAAGCGAGGTTGGTTGCTCAGGGGTTTTCGCAGCAGGAGGGGATAGATTATGAGGAGACATTTGCTCCTGTTGCCCGTTTGGAGGCAATTCGGATCCTTCTAGCATTTGCAGTTGCTAAAGGGTTCAAATTGTACCAAATGGATGTGAAGAGTGCCTTCTTGAATGGGGTGATCGAGGAAGAAGTGTATGTGAGGCAGCCCCCGGGTTTTGAGAGTGAGAGATACCCACACCGAGTGTACAAACTCCACCGAGCTTTATATGGCCTAAAGCAAGCACCCAGAGCGTGGTATGGCAGGTTGAGAGGGTTCTTGCTTAGCAAGGGGTTTGTGATGGGAAAGGTTGATAAGACGCTCTTCTTGCTGAGAAATGGCAAAGATCTTTTAATCGTTCAGATTTACGTGGATGATATCATTTTTGGTGGCTCTTCTCATGATCTTGTTGCCAAGTTTGCAGATGATATGAGCAGGGAATTTGAGATGTCGATGATGGGAGAGTTGTAGTTCTTTCTCGGGCTGCAGATCAAGCAAACCAAGGATGGGACGTTTGTGCACCAAAGCAAGTACACCAAGGACATTCTCAAGAAATTCGACATGAGCGACTCCAAGCCGATGACTACGCCGATGAGTACGACTACAGCTTTGGATGCGGATGAGGACGGAGAACCAGTGGACCAGAAGGAGTACCGGAGCATGATCGGCTCCCTCCTCTACTTGACGGCGACGAGGCCGGACATACAGTTCAGCGTGTGTCTGTGCGCTCGTTTTCAGGCTTCACCGAGGACTTCACATCGTCAGGCCGTCAAGAGGATTTTCAGGTATCTCAAGTTTACTCCTGAGCTGGGTCTTTGGTATTCTGCTGATTCCACTCTTGCACTTCATGGTTTTTCTGATGCGGATTTTGCTGGATGTCGTGTTGATCGCAAGTCTACTTCTGGTCAGTGTCAGTTTCTTGGTTCGTCTCTTGTGTCTTGGTCTTCTCGCAAGCAGTCTAGTGTAGCCCAATCCACCACTGAAGCCGAGTATGTTGCTGCTGCTAGCTGCTGTTCTCAGTTGCTTTGGATCACATACACCTTGAGAGATTTTGGCTTAGACATGTCCCATGTTCCGCTTCTTTGTGATAGCACAAGTGCCATAAGCGTAGCCAAAAATCCCGTGCTTCATTCCAAAACCAAACACATAGAAGTGAGGTACCATTTTCTGAGAGATCATGTAGAGAAAGGTGATATTGAGCTTACCCATGTTACTACCCAAAACCAGCTTGCAGATATTTTCACTAAGCCACTTGACCAAGTTACCTTCACCCGCTTGCGAGGAGAACTTGGTGTGTGTGCGGTTTTCTGAGCTAAGTTTTGGAGGCTTCTCTTGTAGCATATGTATACTGGTGTACCATCTTTGTATCTTGATGTATATTTTTGCTTGCTTTTGTATCTTGATTTCATCTTTTGTATCATATCTTAGGATGAGCTTCTCCTATATGCAGTGATTGGTACAACTTGCTACATTTTAGAGTTTAGGCAGGCTGGCTAGGGATTGATTGGATGGATGGCTATGCTCTTGATGGTTTCGATATATATTCTATTGAGATAGTCTCTTTTTGAATTAAAATGACAAACTGAACTTAATTCCTTCACCCATGAGTAAATGCCTTTGCATGTCTTGTTTGAGCCGAAATGGCTTTATCTTGCTTAAGATCATGTTAGGGTGTGATATTCTTTTCAATTGGGTCAAAGACCTTTGTCATTGTAAATGTTTAGCCCATGCTTTATCTTGTGGAGGAGCATAAGCTTCTTTCTGTCGCAAAGACATTTCATGTACCATGCTTAACTTGAAATATTTGAAAAATGAGATGTCTATGCATGAAAGAAGAAAGATGAGAAAAAGAAATATTTGCCGAATTTATGCTCATGTCTCTATGCTTTCACCATTGCACACACTTGCACACATGGGTGCTAAGCGGTTGCATGTTGTTTGCCGGAGAAGTCTCCCATGAGAAGTGAACACATGGCTCCGTGCTTTGACATGACATGAGGTAGAACTTGGGCGTTTATGATGATCTTTTGTCAAGAATGCTTGTCCTTTCATGATTTTGGTGAGATGAAATTTATTTTTGCTTAAACAATCCATGGTTAGGACTTTGCTCATGCGGTGACATTTTTGATAAAAATCCACAATTTGCTCATGGCTTTGTCAATTGGATATATGTCTTCACCTTCTTGATGGCAATGCCCGTGTGACATGATGAACTATCTAGTTTGCCTCCTCTCTAACTTGTAGCATTTTGTATTGCTCATTGTATATTTGAGAAGCTTGTAGTTGCATTTTGTACATTTTGCCTTGATGTGTGCATTGTCAATAAGGGGGAGAATTTCTGGAGCATTTGGCAAGGGGGAATTGTTGCTGAATTTAGAAGAAAGCTTTTGCTCTAGATTTTGCCGGATTTGTGTGAGAGATTGAAAGTTTTGCCCAAATGTGGTTTTCTGAAAATTTGTGAAGTTTCTAAGAGTTTGATCATTGGAAAATCTTGCTGGGCACATGTGGAAGGTTTTCAAGTTGGAACGGCATCGTTGCGAGTTGGTTTGTGAAATTTTGGCCTTTCAAAATAAATATGGCCTTTCAAAATAAATACTCTAGCCATCCCTTCCCCATATTTGAGAGAAGACATGGATCTATCGAGCAGAAAAAAAAACTACCTAGTTATGGGCAAAGAAAAAAAAAGGAGAGAGATAGAGAGCTC
The DNA here is from genome assembly GCA_015476505.1 of Urochloa ruziziensis. Lineage (NCBI taxonomy): Eukaryota > Viridiplantae > Streptophyta > Magnoliopsida > Poales > Poaceae > Urochloa > Urochloa ruziziensis. Next base: position 33,044,014 of record CM027120.1, on the reverse strand, counting down.
GATAGTTTCAAGTCTTTAAAGTCCTAATAGGGATCCATGCAAAATAAAGAGTACCGCTCAAGGCCATATTCTTTCAAAAGCATAATTTATGGTTTGTTCATCACAGTCCTTTGTGCTTGTGTTCTGTCCATTTTCTTCCCCATCCTTGATTATCTATTTCTCAATGATCGGAATATGAAGTGTCACAACTTCCACTAGGACCAATTTTTGACTTAACAATATACACAACATAGGTGGGCCTACATTTCCCCTACCCGAGCTCCACATAAGCCTATAGATTGTAGGGAGAGGCTGGCTACTGGCCTCAGTGAGGAATGAAAATACCACATGAGCGACTCGAGAGTGCCATCTGAGGATCTTATGAGCTAAGGTATTCTTCTCTAAAAAAACTCCAAGTATGGTTGATGAAGAGGGAAGTTATATCTTCATTCGAGTTGTTCCACTTTTCAACCGCTCAAGGCAGGTATCATAGCCACTTCAAACACCACAGGTATGAGAAATGTTTTGGAATAACGTTTATGCTAGCTATTACCTTGAGAAGTTGTGCATCAAAGTCCACCTTAGTTCTTTCTTGGCCCGGCGTTCTTCAATCCTACCCTTTGCTCGGGACGAGCAAAGATCTAAGCGTGGGGGTTTGTTGACGGCCACTATATGCCACTTTTGACCGTCAACCTTTCCAACTTAATAAACGAACTAAGTGATTCTCATATAATATTTTATTTAAACTAATGAGTTTCACAAGTTTTGTGCACCAATATGTTTTGCAAGGAAATATAGGTAATATGGTGCATAAATACCAACATCGGTAAATTCATACAAGTAAAGTTTCATCCCGAGACAAAGGAGACTTGGACATGGTGCAAAAGTGACTCAAATCACATATTTGATAGCACCATGTTGAAGAGCTCTCGGAGATGATCGAAATGGATATTTGGATGACCCAATTCGGAGTCCGGACGAGAAAGTTACGCGTCCGGGAAGATCGCCGGCAGAACCCTGCCAGGCCGGTCGGCCTCACTTAGGCCGATCGGCCTGGACAAGGCCGGCCAGCCTACAATCATCCCCAAAATGCTCCAAACTTTGCACAAGGACCTTAGGGAGTCACCAATGGACCCCAAGCAAGAATTGACAAGAATAAATGAAGTTAAGACCGAAAGGCCTAGGTCATGGATCGGAAGGTCCACCCACCTAGGATTCTCGGACAACTTCAACTCTATGCAACCAAAACCGCCTCAAGAGACAACATGCAACTGTTGATGAGCGAGTCGGTGTAACGGAGGGCCGAGAGGCGCCAGGGCCAGGCCGAACGGCCTCCCCTAGGCCGGCCGGCCCCCAACTGTCGAGCTTGAGGTGAACGCCATCACAACCGTCATCAGGACATCATCAGGAGCGTCCATGAGGACCCGGTGTGTCCAAGGACCGGTAGATGGTCGCTTCCTGGTGTGATGAGTGATTGACAACATGGTGTGGATTGACGTTTCCCTTGGCTCAAGTATTGCAGGTGTAGAATGCGGCTTGATTGCATTGGTGCAGGTGAAGAACAGGCGCGAAAGGTCTTAGCCATGGCGGCCTTCGAGGAGCGGAGAGACAAGTAGGCTTAGTTCGAGGTACCCGGTGGCCAGATGGATCGAGTGCGGTTCACATGGTGGCAAGAACGAGCAAGGGAACGTGGTTCCAGTGCGAGGCAGCGGCTCACGACCGAAGCTTGTACGCGGACATGAAGCCGGTGCAAGGTGGCGGCTCACAACCGAAGCTTGCACGCGGGGTTTGGTGCTTTGGCCAGAAGACCACCGGATGGACGGTTTCCCTTGGTTTGGGCCTCAAAACCAAGGCCGAGGACTCGACGTAGCGACGGCCCGGCCTGCCAGCCAGGGGCGGTCCAACCGACCCCCAGGGGCGGTGTGACCGGTCCCACCTGGGCAGGTCACCCGTGAGCGTCGAGGAGCTTCGATCCGGAGGACACGCGGCGTGATCACAAGGCTTGTGTCGGAGGGAAGCTAGCTTGCGGTGGAAGGTGTCCCAGCCGGAAAAATCTTCACGGAAAATGTCATATTCGCCCCTGAGGGGTATGTATCACTTAGGGGTAGTTTAGTCTTTCGAGCACCACCATTTGGACTATATAATAGACCCCCTAGGGGTGGTGGCTGTCATATCTCTAGTTATTTTTCATTTGGCTTGTTTAGTTTCCCTTCCCTTTCATCCTCTCCACCTAGAACTATTTTGAATCATTCATAGTTTGTATAGGTGAATTCATGGTTGGTTGATTGAGCTTAATCTCTTTATCTTTGTGCCATGATTTGAATTCCCGAGCTCCTTTTCTTTTTCCCATTTTCGGAGCTATTTTTGGGGGATTTTCGTTCTTCACTTTTTAGCCCGTTTTCTCTCGGATTTCTTTAGGGGAATCACACATGAGTGCCTTGTGCTTCTTTTCTTGGTGATCCCTTGCCCCCAAACGCCGGGAATCGGCCTAGATTTGAAGATTTCGGGATGAACTCGTGGTGGGTGTGTTCTTCGCTAGATTTGAAATTCCTGGAGTTCTAGGGAGTTAGAGGCCGAGATTTTTGGGGCATAGCCTCTCCTTGAGGTGTATATCATCTACCCAAAGTTTCGTCTCAAGACTCCAAGCCGTTTGGGAGATCCGTTCGTGAGTTGACTTTGAGTTCGAGTTTTTCCCATGCTGTCTGGCAAGTCTGGTGCGACCGCCCTCGGATACCGGTGTGACCGCCCCTGGCTGATGTGCTAGGCAAGGGCGGTGCAACCGCCCCTGGAGAGAGGTGTGACTGCCCCTGGCCGAGAGTTGCTGATTTGGGTTGTTTTCGTTTGATTCTTGTTGGATTTGTTCGATTCGAGTCCCCTGCGTTGATCTTGTTCCTAGGGTCAGTAGCCTCACAGTAGCTACATGATCTTGGCAAGGTCAGTCCACTGGATTTGGATTGAGTTGGGAGAAGCCGAATCCTGAGAGGAATTTTTATCGGCTCCCATTCACTCCCCCCTTGTCTGGTCGCCTAATCGGTCCTTCAATTGGTATCAGAGCCGGTTACGGGTCTTTGCGACTCTAACCAGTCTAAGATCCAAAGATAGCGTACCAAGATCGGGGTTCCGGGCCTCCGCACTTCGATCGGAAAAATTATCCGAACTGGGTTGCGCATATGGGCGCTTTCTTGCGAGGCAAAGGAAAGTTGTTGTGGGATATGACCAAAGATGAAAACTATGTCAATCCCACCAACTTAGATGCCCAAGATGCAAAAGATAAGCTCGAGGCAAATGCTAGAGCTGTCGATTACTTGTTCCGTGCTTTGTCGGCTGAGGAGTTTGAGCGAGTTTTGGGCGAGGACCTAGCTAGCCAGATCTGGCAGAAGCTCAAGGTAGCCCACGGTGGTGATAGCCATGTGAAGGCTAGGCTTTTCTCGATGTATCGCAGAGAGTATGAGAATTTTGCTCACTTGCCTGGAGAGTCTGTTGATGCTTTGTTTCAGCGCTTCACTTCCATCGTCAACAACATGAAAGCCAACATTACCGTACTCCCATACTCGGATCATGACAGAGCTATCAAGCTCTTGCAAGCACTTGATAGATCCGTGTGGGGTGCCAAGGTTGAGGCGATCATGGAGTCGGCTAACTATGAAACTTTGTCTGTTGATGAGCTTTTCTCGAAGTTGAAGTCTTCTGAGGTTGATAGACAGTTGCTTGCCAAGGCTAAGAGTCCGACTGATCCTCATAGTCTGGCTCTAGTCGGTGGCTCTGGTTATGGACATGCTAACACTTCCAGACACTTTGCTTTGTCTTCTCTTGTGTCTCTTCCAGATGAGGAATACGAGGTGCTGAGAGAGGAGGATCTCGTGTTGCTCACGAGGAGGTTCGAGCGCATGTACCAGAACCGGAAGGGTTCGAGGCGTGCCGGGAGTACGTGTTACAGATGCGGGAAGATGGGCCACTTCATCGCCGAGTGCCCCGAGGAGATCAAGAACGACTACAACCGCAAGCACCGCCCGCGAGATGACCACAAGCACCGTTCCAAGGATGAGTACCGCTCCAAGCACAAGAACAAGGAAGAGAGAAGGTTGAAGAACAAGCACGGTGGACACAAGAAGAACCGATCTCGAGCGATGGTGGCAGATGCGAGCGACATCGACACAAGCTCCACCAACACGTCGTCGAGCTCGAGCAGCGAAGATGAAGACCGCGGCCACCGCAAGGAGAAGAAGAACGTGAACCACAACTTCAATGGCATCTCCTTCGCCGCCGTCGACTACTGCACCATGGCGCACGACTCCGTGAAGAGCAAGGACGACTCCGACTCCGACTCTGAGGATGAGGTATTGACCGATCCCACCTCTTTGCGTAAGGAAATCGCTAGACTAGAGAGTTGGTCGATAACCGTGATGATGTGCTTAGGAAGACCAACAAGGAGAAGAGAGAGTTTAGGTCTTTGCTAGGAGAGTCGAAGGAGAGAGTAGCTGAGCTTGAGGCCTTACTTTCTGAGACTAGAAAGAAGGCGATGGACTTTGAGTCTTTGCTTTGCGAGTCTAGGGAGAGAGCAGCTAAGCTTGAGTCGGAGATTGCTGTGTTGAAAGATGCTCCTCTTGTGTCTGATGAAATTGAATGCTCGTTCTGTGATGTGCATCTTGCTGATCTGGTTGTTCTTAAGGAGAAACACATGACATGCTTAGATGATCTAGAAGATGCTAGGGTTGAGATTGCTGAGTTGAAGTCTAGATCTTCTTTGCTAGGTGCTTGTACTTCTTGTCCTGATTTTACATGCTCAGTTGCTTGAATCTCGTACCATGATTAGTTCGCTTGAAGCTCAATTGAAATCTCCTATTGCAAATTCTTGTTCTAGCTTGTGATGTTGTCGCTTTGAAGAATGTTGAGCTAGAGCAATGTGTTGATCGCTTGCAAGATGAGAATGATGAGTTGCGACAGTGTTTGGGTTGGTTGTCGGGTCGCGAGCCTCAGCTTAAGATGTTGATTGCTCGTTTTAAGAGAGCTGATGGTCGTGGTCTGGGTTCTGAGAAAGTTGGTGAGAGTAGTGGTGAGAAAGAGAGAGAACCTGAAAGCTCCACCACAAACATTCCCACAAACCCACCGAAAGCCATTCTCAAGAACACCTTCACACCCAAACCCAACCACCTGCTAAACAAGCTTGACACCACTCCTGATCCTCCCATGTTTCCCCCAAAGACAAACAACTTTCAGAAGAGGGTAGCCTTTGTGAGGAGTGGGGTTTACCAGAAGAGAGAGCCGAGAGAAACCCCAAAGCCAAAGCCAGTCCGCTTCCATTGTGAGCATTGTGGAAGGGATGGACACCTTGAGGAGTTTTGCTGGAGGAAGAAGAGGGAGGTGAGACGAGAGAAGGAGATGGGGAACAGGGACAGGTACTACTCTTCCCGTAGTGTGCCTGTGTCTCGTTCACCTTTGCCTAGAGGAGAGGCCTTTGTGCGTACAGTTCCTTCTTTGGATAGTCGTGGTGTTCCAGCTCGTGGTGGTTTTGCTAGGCGGCCTCCTGCTCGTGGTCAGTTTAGTTCAGGGAGGTTTGACCATAGCTTTGAGGCTAGGAGAGAGTCTAGGCCACGTTTTCCCCCGCGTGGTGCCTAGAGGTCCGATGGTGAGAGACGAGAGGGTTTCATGCTGGTAGAGTTGATTTTGCTAACCCCTCTTTTGAGCAGATGGCCCGACACTGGTTTGACTCTTTTTGTGCTAACCCCAGTGTCGAGTCATTCGCTCATTCTCGTTCTCGCTTTTGATTGTGCAGGTGGGAGGCTTGGAGAACTTTTGGTTGATGGATTCCGGCTGTTCGAGACATATGACAGGTAATAGGAAGTGGTTCTCCAGTCTCACCCCGGTGGTGTCCAGGCAGTACATCACTTTCGGG
>CM027120.1:32391260-32438048 GCA_015476505.1 Urochloa ruziziensis | reverse complement strand
ACGGAATCTGTGTTGCAACAAGCTGAGGATTTAGCCCTGAAGACCTATCTGTCTATTCGATGCGCCTCTCGGACTCACAAGCGAGATATAGAGGAGCTGAGGCCGTACATGAAGAGCTCCGAGGTTGCTTCGGGGAAGGTTGCCAGTTTGGAGGAGGAGAAGAATTCTCTTTCAGAAAGTCTTCATCTGGAGAAAGGGCGGTCCAGTGATCTTACCTTGGAAAAAGAAATTCTTAGCAAGGAGAACGAGGAGCTTAAGAAGATTGTTGAAGATATGAAAATTGAGCTCGAAATTGAGAGACAGGTGGCTAAGCGAAATAAGGAGCTTGTCGAAGAGAATGAGAGGCTGAAACAGGATGTTAGCAGCAAAGATGTTAGCTTTGCTGAACTAAAGAAACAGTTCGAGGACTACACGCATGCACATGCCGAGGGTGTAGAGGAAGTTAAGAGTGGTTTCGCCCGTGCTCTCGCGCCCTTTGGACTTATTCCTACTGACCTAGATGTTAACGAATGCAGCATCGAAGGCTTCTACGATTGGATATTCTCTTGTTTGGAGGTGGTCTCAATTGGTAGCAGTCTGTGGGGTGAACTGAATGCTAAGGTTGCCTCTCGGGCTTTTGCTCAGATCCGTGCGCAAATTGAAAACAAGGTTTCTGCTGCACTCGAGGCTCGGATGTCTGCTAAATCTACGTCCTCATCGAAGTTGGAGACCATCCACGAAGAAGCCCCTCTGGAAACCGACGGGACTCTCGGCAAGGCGGATGTGGGCCCTTCCGAGGATGTCGCCGTAGCTGTTCCAGATAAAGATTTAAATACCGACACACGAGAGGTGTGAGGAGCTGTGCTGTACTTTGGATGGAGCGTGAATTTGCTGTAATCTTGTGGGAATATTTTGCTAACTCTGCTCGGTTGCCACGCAGGTCCGGGATGTGGATCCTGCCGTGGTAACCGAAGGTGTGGTTCCTTTGATGATGTACAAAGATGGTTTTCTAATGTCTGGTAGCATTTGGTCCAAGTTTCTTGCTAAACGCCCGAATGCTAGCTTTGAAATGTTTTGGGCCTATAAGCTCCGAAAGTACGAGATTCGTAACGCAGAATCCCGGTCTTTTTTCGCCGAGTTCCACCGAAATATGGTCGAACATGATAGGATTTTACACACCCGCTACTTTGTTCGCGAGATGAAGCGCCTTAACCAGATTGGCGTTGGTGGCGGGTTCGTGCCCCCCTTCGGTTTGCTTCCTCCAAAGGAGGAACCCGCAGATAACACTGAATATGAACCTGCCGAATTTATGTACAAGTTTCCTAGCTACGTTTTGTGTTTTCCGAAGCCCACCTTGTAATTTTTGTTGTATCCTATTTTTCCGCATGCAGGTGATTTCGATGCATTCTTGAGAAGAGAAGCTGAGGCCATCGTTTCTGGCGTTGTTCATAGTTTGATTTCGGAAATTTGTGATGTTGTACTAAGTGAATCTTGAATTTTTGTAATGTATGTACTCAATAAAGCCCCGAAGGCAGTTCGAGATTTGAATCACAATCTTGTTCGAAGAACATCTCCCCCCCTCCCCCCCCCCCCCCCCCCCCCCCCCCTCGGTTCAAAATCGAACCCCGAGGGGCGAGTGGATTTTCGAGAAAGTGTTGCATGTTCCTTCCCGTCGGAAGGTGTTTAAAATTTTTCTGGTACCGTTTGTGTTTGTTTTTGGGCCCAGGGGCGTGTTTTCCCTACATTCTCTGCGGAATGTTTTTCTACGCTTTACGTGTACGAGTTAAGGCTTTTGCGCTCGGGCCAAAGCTGCGCTCTGAGGCTTAACTCACATTGGTTTTCAAACCAACAAGGTTCCGAAGACAACTCCGCTTTGCTAGCGAAGTGGTTTGTTGCTTCGGGATTTTCGTTTTTTCGGGGATGCCTTGTTTATATTACACAAGGGATTACACAGGAAATCCACCTCGTTAAAAACCTCACACTTCCGGATTGCTTATGGAACGCAACCCGAAAGTTTCCCCTATGAGGAAAAGAGTACGGACCCCTTGTTACATTTGATACTTGCAAAAAGTAAAAAAGGAGAAATTACAAAAGGAGAGACTACAAAAAGAACTAGAAGTTACAGTTTCCGAGCCCCTGGCTCCTAAACGTAATAGCGTTGCAGCATGTCTTCGTTCCACGGGTACGGGTCGTCGACTCCGTCCAGTGATTGCAGCCTGAAGGCGGATGGCCTTGATGTCTTGGATACGAGGAAAGGTCCTTCCCATTTCGGGTTGAGCTTTCCCTTGTATTCCTTGGTGATCTTCCTGAGCACCATGTCTCCAGTCTGGATACCTCTCGGTTTCACTTTCTTGTCTCTCCATCGCCTGGTTTCTTCTTGATAGCTTTCGAGATTTCTGGAAGCTTCTTCCCTTAGGATTTCCATGGTATCTAGTGTTACCTCCATAAGGGTTGTATCCTGATGTGCTTCTTCTTCTGTTCTCCACGACTCGTGCTTGATTTCTTCTAGGATCATGGCTTCTTCTCCGTATAGTAGCCTGAATGGTGAGAACTTTGTCGTTCTTGATTCTGTGGTGTTATGAGACCAGACAACTCTCGACAGTTCATCGACCCATTTTCCCTTTGGGAGGCCTGTAATATTCTTCTTGATGCCGGAAAAGATGATTCCGTTTGCTCTTTCAACTGCCCCGTTAGATTGCGGGTGGTATACAGAAGCAAAACACAGTTTGGTTCTGAGGCCCTGACAGAAATTGCGGAAAGATTCACTGTCAAATTGCTTGCCATTGTCGATTGTTACTTCCCTTGGTACCCCGAAGCGACATACGATGTTCTGCCAGAAGAATTTTTGCACTGACGCGGATGTGATTTTCTGCACTGGTTTTGCCTCGATCCACTTGGAAAAATACTCTACGGCCACTATCGCATAGGTTAGGTTCCCCTGAGCCTTCGGGAGTGGTCCCACGATGTCTACTCCCCATCTTGACAAAGGCCAAATAGGTGGTATGAGTTGTACTTCGTTTGCTGGGTAATGCTTGTATGGTGCGTGCATGCGGCAGTTGTTGCAGGTTCTTACAATTTCAACTGCGTCTGATACTGCTGATGGCCAATAGAATCCTTGCCTGAAAGCTTTCTGAACTAGAGCCCTCGTTTTGATGTGTGATGAGCACATTCCGCTGTGAATTTCACTGAGCAGTTCTTTGCCTTCCTCAACAGAGATGCATTTGAGGAGTGGTGCGCAGACTCCCATTCGACACAATTTTCCGTCCACTATGCAGGTAATTTCTGGCCTTTGCTTCCATTCTCTTTTTTTCTGCATCGTCTTCGGGTTTGAAGTGGCCCCTAATGAAAGCCATGAGAGGGGCTCTCCAATCTTCACTCTGAATAGCGTTTATGTATCTCACAGCGGCTTCATCACCGAGAACTGATTTCTGCTTGAGCACCTCGTAAAACACATCCGAAGGCAGTGGTGACTTGGTTGCTGCAGCCTTTGCCAATTCGTCTGCTTCTTTGTTTCGGGACCTTGGATAATTTTTAACCGTGAATCCGAAGAAATACTTTTCCATGGACCTCACAGCTGCTAGATACTTTATTAGCTCTGGGTGCTTGGCTTTATATGATTTATCCTTGTGCCCTGAAATCAGCTCGGAGTCAGTGTTTACGAAGACTCTGCGAGCTCCTAGTGCCCTTGCCTTCCGGAGCCCCAACAGCAGCCCCTCGTATTCTGCTACATTGTTTGTGCAATTGTCGTAGTCTAGGCGGATGGCGTATCGGAGTTTGATTCCTGATGGTGACAGAATTAGTGCAGATGCTCCTGACCCTCGGTCACAATAAGCACCGTCACATTGTATTTCCCACAGAGATTCTGGAATCGGTCTGGAATTTGACGGAATGGAAGGTGTCCAATCTGCTACAAAGTCTGCCAGGACTTGTGATTTAATTGCTGACCGAGGGATGAAATCGACATAATGCTCCTGCAATTCTGCTGCCCATTTTCCTACCCTGCCCAGGGATTCCTTGTTTTCGAACATGTCTCGTAACGGGTACGAGGTTGGCACAAGAATCTTGTGACTGAGGAAATAGTGTCGTAACTTTCTCTTGGCCATGATAACAGTGTATGCCATTTTCTCCATTTCTGAGTAGAACAGCTTAGAACCCGAGAGGGCCTCTGAAACAAAATAAATCGGGACCTGTGTCGGTATTCCGCTGATTTCTCTTTCCTCTACCAGTGCTGCACTCAAAGTTGTGTCTGAAGCCGCAATGTATAACATCAATTGTGCTCCTGGAGTTGGACTGGAGAGAACTGCCAGATTTTCAATGTACTGCTTGAGCTCTTTGAAGGCTTTCTGCTGTTCCGGCCCCCACTGGAAATTTGCCGTGTTCCGGAGTGCCCTGAAGAAAGGCAGGCTTCGTTCTGCTGATTTGGAGATGAATCTGCCAAGTGCCACAATTTTGCCGGCAAGCTTCTGGACATCTTTCCTGTTCTTTGGCAGTTGCATCCGTCTGATCGCTTCAATTATCTCAGGGTTGGCCTGAATTCCTGTTTTGGAGATTAGGCAACCCAGAAGTTTTCCTTTGGTGATTCCGAAAACACACTTTGCTGGATTCAGTTTCAGGCCATTTCTTCTCAAGTTTGAGAAAGTTTCCCGAAGGTCTTGAATATGATCAGTTCTCTGCTTGCTTTTCACAACGACATCATCGACGTAAGCTGAAACATTTCTTTTCAACTGAGACCCCAGAATTTTCTGGATCATTCTGCTGAAAGTGCACTCTGCATTCCTGAGCCCCTCTGGCATTCTGATGATGCAGTAAGTTCCGAAAGGAGTGGTGAAACTGGTGGCCTATTCATCTGTCATCTTCATCCAGATCTGATGGTAACCAGAAAACAATCCAGAAAACTGAGCATTTCACAGCATGCCTGCCTGATCGACAAGGACATCTATCCGAGGCAGTGGGAAGTCATCCTTCGGACAAGCTTTGTTTAGACAGGTGAAGTCAATGCACATTCTCCACTGTCCGTTTTTCTTTGGTACCGTAACCACATTGGCTAGCCACAGAGAGAACTGTACCGGACGAATGACCCTGGCGTCTAGTAATTTCTGCACTTCAGCATGCGCTGCATTCTTTCGTTCTTCAGACATGACCCGGAGCTTCTGTTTCTTCGGCTTTGCCTTCGGATCTATGCGGAGTTCATGCTCGATTATATTTCTGCTGACCCCTGTCAAATCATTTGACGACCAGGCGAAAGACATCTTGATTGTTCGAAGGAACTCGATAAGCCTGATTTCTTCTTCAGTGCTGAGTTCTTTGCCGATAATGACTGTTTTGTCTGGGACATCTTCACACAATGGGATTTTCTTGGTGTGCTCGAAAGGTGTTACCCGTTCTGCATTTTGCTGTTTCTTCTGCTCTTTCGGGATCTCCTTCCGGATCCTCATTTTCTTCTTCTGCCTCGTCACTGATGGCATGAACATGCTGCACTCCAAATGTTGTGTTTCTTTCAGCCTCTTCGGGCTTCATCCTGACTGCCGTACATAGAAATGATTCCTTGGTTGGATGGATCTTCATGCAGAGATAATCTTGATGTATCACTACTGAAAATTTATTGATGGTTGACCTTCCGAAGATTGCGTTGTACGGGTAATCGATCTCGACAATGTCAAATGTAATTGTCTCGACCCGCCTCGAGGGGCCAGATCCGAAGGTGACGTCGATATCCCGCTTGCCCTTGGCATTTATCCTCTTGCCACCGAAACCGTACAAGTGGATTCTTTGCATCTTGCAGGTCTTCGGATTTGAAACCCATTTCCAGGAAGCACCTCCAAGTGATTATGTCTGCAGAACTGCCATTGTCAACAAGAACTTTACCGACGTCATTGCCATACGGACGATGCTGAGAGTTGCGCCTGATATTTGCCCGGATAACGAGCGGATCATTGTGTGGATATTTAATGAGTCTTACGTCAGCTTGGACTGAAGGTTATGGGGATATGAGACCATGGGGTCCGGAACACTTGGCCAGAGCAGATCTGATTTACACTTCTCGCTTCTTCTTTCCTCTGCCTCTTCGTCATATGTTCGGGCTCATTTGAACCCCCTGATATCGCATTTATTGTGTGAACCATTCCCGGTGGGTCTTCTCCGATGTCTCCTGCGGAACTGGCTTGCCCGGCGTTTTCAGTTTTCGGCTTCACCTCCGTATGATATCCCAGTGAATCATACCTCGGGAGGGGTGGTGGTGGCGGTAGTTGTGGCATTTGTGGGGCCGAAGGGTATGCGTATTGCTGAGGGGGAAAATAATATGAGTGGTGAGGTGGTGCGAAATTTGGCGAGAGATATGATACGGAGCGAGTGCTTGGCTGAGGGGTTGGTGGTAATGACGAGGCTTCGAAGGATTGACTTCTTGGATTTTTCTGTTGCTCTTCGAATTCTTTCTTCTTCTGGATGGCGTGCGGGCACTCATGAGTGTTGTGGCCCATATCTTTGCTGTGGAACCAGCACCATGGAGTTTTCCCCCTCGGCCTCCTCTTCCACATCTTCCTCTGTTGCTTCTTCCCCCTCGGAAATTTGAAGGTTGATGGTCATTGTGGCTACCATTTTGTTGCTGATTTGGTGGCTGATTCATGACGTTGTTCACTGGCCTCGAGTTCTGCTTTGTGCTTGATTCTGGTTGCCACTGCCTTTGCTGATAGTTATTCCCCCTCTGTTTCTTCTGCGAGTTCATCTGCTCGATTCTGCGTCTTCGTCCCTCATCGGACTTGCAATATTCTTGCATGACTTCGAATAGCTCTCGCACAAGTGTCTGGTCGTGCCCTTTCTAAATAGTCTTGGCATGGACCTATACGAAGACCAGCAATAGTATAGTCAATGATGCTGTCTTCTTTCACTCTTGGTGCTCTGGCGGCTAACTTTACAACTCGTTGCAAGTATTGTTGGAGGGATCCTTTCTCGCCTTGGACACACGACATCACGAAGTCATTTGATGATAGGCCTTCGGCCTGCATTCCCCGGAAAGCTAGATATAAGCCTGCTCTTTAGTTCCTGCCAAGTTCTTATCTGGCCCTTCGGAAGGTTGGTGTACCAGAACTGAGCCGATCCCTTGAGTGCCAAGACCAGGGCTTTTGCTTTTGTTGTCAAGTCTCCCCCATTGGATTCGACGACTGCTTCGTATTTCATCAAGAATTCTTTGGGGTCGGACTCGCCATCGTACTGTGGCAATGTTGCCGCATTGAACCGTGGCGGCCACGGGGCCGTCTCCAATGCTGCAGAAAGTGGCCCTATCTCCGGAAATGTGTTTCTGCTTGCTGTGTAGAAGCGTGAACTGAGTTGCCTCGGAGCCCTTTCTGACTCCTCCAAGACTCTGTTCTGCAACTCGTCAATGCGACGCTGCATGTTCTGAATGGTCTGCCACATCTGATTTTCAGGGATGCCCTCGTATTCATCTTCCTCTGTAGTATTTGCTTGAGTGAAAGTTGCATTCCTCCTGGCCAGTTCTTCTTGTAGAGCTTCGTACCTGAGCATCTGTTCTCTTAGTGCCTCGGCTCTGTTCTGGGCATTGAATTGATCTGCTGTTAACTGGGTCTTGTCCCTGGCCATACCTCTTGACCTTGTCTGCACTGTTAGATCTACTTGTGCAGTCGTGTTTGCTGCTCTTCGTGCGTCTTCTGAGGCTTTGCGTATTGTTTCTTGTACTCTTCGGAGAGCTGCTATGTCTTCCGCTGTCACACCAAGCTCTTCGAGGCCTACCTCGAACTCACCGTTGGCTGTTTCTTCGACGGAGGCTTCTGCTCCTTCGGAGCGTGGTACTGCCTGCGGTTGTACCACCTGCTCACCTTCGGGATTTGCTTGAGCGACTGGATCCGAAGTGCCTGCTCCATTGACTGCGCCCGACGGTTTCTTCTTGGTCTGGGCCATGAGTGGTCTTGGATTACTACCACGAGGTGGGCGCCAAAAACTGTTGGGTGTGGGACGGCCCCGGAATGGACTCCGTCACCAACAGCTCAAACTAGAATCCGAAGGGGGCGCGGAAGGTGAAAAGGGCCGCCCCCTCGGATCAAAACACAACTCCGAAACAAGGAACTCCGAAGTAGATTTTACAAACTCGTATCAAAATTGTCCCCCCGTTTATTACAAAACCTCCCCCTTTTATAGGGAGGCGAACCGACCATAGGTACAATTACAACTGTGCCCCCACGCAACAACTAGATTCCTCGAATATTCCGGGGCATAATCGGAAATGTTACAACTCAACCCATTTTTAATTCGTCATGGGTCCCACAACGATTCCGGAGGGGTCTTCGATCTTGATTCCCATGCTTGTTTAGGCTGACCGCTCGTCATGGGTCCCACAACGATTCCGGAGGGGTCTTCGATCTTGATTTCCATGCTTGTTTAGGCTGACCGCTCCTCTCCGAACCCGAGGGAGGCTTCGGGTTTTCGGCGACTGGTCCGGAAACACGAGGTGGTCCTCGTGTTTCTCCTCGTCACGTCAAGGTCCCTCGTTCCCTTCAGATTTCCGCTGAAGTCCACGGCTCCCTGAAACGCAATGAAAACGCACGCCAAAGGCCGTGCCGAGTAAAGTTAGGAATCCGAGAGAAGGGGGGAATGGCCTTTCGAAGTCTACCCCCCAACACAATGAAACTCTCCCTTGTGCTTTTAATGTCTTCCTTTTCGGTGTTTGATTCCAAAAGGGGAGAATTTTAGTGACCAAAGCAAGTATACCTTAAGGGGGAGCCGCCCTAAAGGGAGAGCATGCAAGAAAGCAAGAACCTCAAGTTGAACATGGGGAGATTGTAAGATCTTAAGCTTAGGGGAGATTGCAAGAAAGAATTTGGTCCAAGAAAGGGAGAAAAGTGGCATTGGAGTAAGGGGGAGCCTTATGACCAAGATCACATGGGGGATTCAAAAGTTCAAGTTTTCAAATTGGTAAGAGCAAGGTATGACTTCAACTTGATTTCATTCACATATTTCAATTATCATATGTTCTTGCTCTTGCATTGCATGAAAGCAAGTAGTGGTTAGTTTATTTTTATTTATTTTTGCTTGCTTTGGTTGTGTTGGCATCAATCACCAAAAAGGGGAAGATTGTAAGGAAAATGGACCTAGTGATAGGTCATTTGTGATTTTGGTGATTGTATGTCAACACTAACCCATGGACTAACAAAGTTTGCTAGTATGAAAGGACTTAGTCACATGGATGCACAAGTGATGGACTTGGTGGATCAAACACCAAACAAGGCCATAAAGATACATACAAGACACTAGAAGACCTTAATACAAGACCAAGACATCACACAAGTGAAGCCGGGGCAAAGACACGACTCAAAGAAGTTTGAATTGGATGAGTCGCAGAAGCATTGCATGGATCGGATGATCCGACCGGAACAAGGTTGTATGGATCGGATCAATCGACCGACCTCAGGGCTGCGAGCGTCAAGCAATGGATCGAGCTGCGGGCGTCAAGGAGCACGCGGTCGGAGCATTGGGCATCGCCCGATCGAAGATAGGCGGCTGAGATGACTGATCGGATGATCCGATCTAGAGGAGAACGAGGCGGTCGGAGCTATCATGTATCGTCCGATCGAAGATGGACGTTGGATGTTGAATGGATCGATTGATCCGACCGGTGCACGATCGGATGATTCAAATCTAAATACCACGACTCATACCAGAGAGCTTGCACGGGTGACACATGGACACGCGATGTACAGGTCAGATGATCCGACCGCGCGGTCGGGTGTTTGGATCTATTGATCCGACCGCCGGTCGGATGATCCGATCCATGGTGGATGCGCCAGCTGTCAAGCTTCAACGGCTAGTTTGCTCAACGGCTAGTTTGGAGTTCAAACAAGGCGATCGATTGATCCGACCAGTACAAGAATACATGGGTCGGATGAATCGGCCAGAGAAGGGCTGAGGGGGCACAACGGCTAGTTTTGAAAGGTATTTGCACGGATCGGATGATCCGACCGGGGCTTCAACACGCGGTCGGATCAATCGACCCGTACAACAGAATATAGCCGTTGGGGATCTTTTGAGCAACGGCTCTTTTGAGTTGCTTGGCTATATATACCCCCCTTGGCCGGCCATTTGGAGCGTGCTTGAGACTTGGGAAGTTGCTACTAGTTGCTCTACACATTTGCAAGTGCTCATTCCACCAAAGTGCTAGATATAAGATCTAGGTGATTAGCATAGAGCTTAGTGCTTGATTAAGTGCTAGTTAGACCTTTTAGCGCATTGCTTTAGGTGTTAGCCTAGAGTTTAGGCGAGGTTTGCACACCTCTTTCTATCGGTGCTTGCGCGCACCAAGAGTTGTAAGTATCGGGGCTTGTAAGTCTTGCGAGACCCTCCAACCGAGTTTGTGGAGTGACCGCCGTTACTTTGTGCTAGGGAGGTGAGGCCCTAGGCATTTGCCGAAGATCAACCAAGTGGATGCGGCGAGGAGCATCCGGAAGAGGCCAAGCGGAGACCCACTCGCGTGTGGGGAAGTCCCGTAGGCTATCCTACGGAGTGACTCGACCGGGGAGTTTATGCCCTTGCGCGGGCATTCCCTTGAGATGGGCTTCAACAACGAGGACTAGTGGAAAGCCGTGTCTTTCTGATACCTCGGGATACATCGCCGTGTCGGAAGTTTGCTTGCTCTATCTCTTTACATTCCGCATTACTTATTGCACTACATTCCGCATTTACTTTTTCTAGAATTGCCATGTGTAGTTGATAGGATTGGAACCTAGGGTGCAAAACTTTTAGCGTTAGAGTTAGCAACACATAGAAAAACCTAGTGCACATTTAGATAGAAATTGAAATAGGTTTTTATATGTGCTCTTAGCCATAGGTTTTTAATTGACCCTAATTTACCTCCCTCTTAGGGTGTCACGGTCCCTTCACTCTGGGTGTGTTTTTTCCGGTGAAAAGTTTTCACCAAATGTCCTAAAAAGAAGTCGTATCAGTTCATTTATTCTCTCTGTGTATGCAGCCTAATGCATAAAGTTTTCATCTTTTCGCTCTCTCCTGAACAAACACGCCCTATACTGAAATTTCGATTCTTTTTTCTTCAGATGGCCAGATATTCCCAAGAGCGGTAAAAGATGGAGTCAATAATACCTTCTGCTTCAGCTGACTGGCCGTTTCGAAGTTGCAGCCACCAATCAAATAACATGGTGGTCCTTTCAAAAAAAAATATATTTTTTCTCCGTTTCAAATTATAGGTCATTTTGGCATTTCTAGGTTCATAGATTTTGCTATGAATATAGACATAGCGTTTATCTAGATGCATAACAAATATCATGAACTTAGTAAAACCAAAATGACCAATAATTTGAAACAACGGATGTAGTAACATGCTGGTCACGTCCGGCGGCGCTTGGAAGTTCATCCCTACCGTGGATAGGATCGAGAACCAGACCTACTTTGTGTAGGAGCATCCAATGAACAAACAAGTGATCCGTTGACTTGGGTTCCTGATTGCAGAGCTTGAAGTCCATGGCGATACCGACGGTCTGCCATCCAAATGCGTCTTGAAGTACTACAATGGGATATAAATGGGGCTCAGATGGCAGTGTCATCTGCAAAATTTCTGATGGGAACTCAACTCAAAATTGACAGAGTTACTGCGTACCCCTGATTCAGCGTAATAGTATGTTGCATCTCCAGCGCACGATGAACACAGCAGGCCGGTTTTGCTTACACCGGGCCGAGCTAGCTGGTCCCGAGAAACACATGAGCTGGGCCGTCATGGCCCATGCCAGACTTAATGGGTCTCGAAACCAAAAACTGAACCAAATGATGACCGCAAATTTTGATAGCTAAAGCATTTTCCGAGAATCATAAGTACAGCAGCAGCTGACCACAGAGCTCTAGACCCTTACATACACAGCCCAACAATAAATAATCTATGTGGTCTTGATTTTGTTGTTGTACCATAATGGGATATAAATGGGCTGAAATGCTGGCGTCGCCTGCAAAATTTCTGCGGGGAACTCAACTGAAAATTAGCACAATTATTGCATACCTGAATCAGCATAACGAATGCATTCCATCTCCAGCACACGTGACAAAGCAGGCCGGTATCGCCCATGACGTGCATGACTTGATGTGTTTGGAAACCAATAATGCCATTGCTTGGTTTGGAATACGTGACACTTATATTGTACAACATCGGCTCATCTTCTTAACTGTGCGTCCCTGACCTGAAGACCTGAGACGGACCTTCTCGGTAGCAGTCTTGTGCGTGCAGAAACACCCGATCCTGCAAGTGCAGAAAGTAGAAAATAATCCATTACGCCTACTTATATATATTGAGTTGGGTTGCCATAAAAGTACAGGCTGGCCAATGTAAATGTCCAAAACAGGCAACTACGAATAAGTGAATACCTAACTAAATGTAACAAAAAAAACATATAAGATAACTAAACTACACTTTTGTCTACTTAATTTCTTATCTTGGTTCATGTCCTTATTGCTTCTCCCAAGTCCCATGCATATTATGCAACATACAAGCTCTCTTCCTTTGTGAGCTCAGCTTGTTTATTATGTGAGACGCAAGCTTATCTCTATTTCCATCACCCTTCACGTCATCATAAAAAATCTAAGATACAAGTCCGACAAGGCTACCTGCAGAGCTATATCTCTCTCCCTACTTTATATTTTAACCTTGTATGGAAGAGATTTACCGCAAATCATCATTCACGGGACCATTTCCATGGAATTGAAGCGTGCAGTTGTTAGCATTGTGCAGCTTGGCTGAATTATAACAAGGGCCGACAATTGGCAACCCAGTAGAAGTATAATTTCCTTGTTGACCAGTCTGCAAAACAGAGGATTTCAATGCCTCCTCTGCTGACCTCCCTTGGATGCCAGTATTCTCCATGGTTAAATGTTGTGGGGAATGATCCATTTCATTGCCAAGTTCAGAATCATGGCAAGTGGAAAGAGGTGGTTTCAGTGACTGGTCCGGTAGATGCTCATGTCTTGTTTCCTTTGCTGAAACAACAAGATTGTTTGTAGGCTCCTCGCCCACAAGATCATCAACACTGATGAAAGGCAAAACGTTTGGTCTGTTAGGGTGGCTCCATGCTGCTGCTTCCCATTCTTGTCTTGCTGGCTTACTGACTTTAGGATCAAGTTCGATTTCTTGGAGCTTCCTTAGGTGCCTAATTTCAATGCCGGAAAGACCAGCTAGATTCTTACAGGGAACCTGAAGTGAGATAAGTTCTGGCAGAGCACCCTCTTCAATTTCTGGGAGGACCGGGCTCTCATGCTGCAAAACAAAACGCAACCGTCGCAGGGATTGGAATGTCCCGACTTTAATGACAAAATTTTCAATCTCATCACTGATCAGCGTGAGATAAAGCAAATAAGGCATTGCACTTAGGGACAACAACAGATCATGTTCCATAGTGGTAGACGAAAGGCACAGCTCAGTGAGACCTGAAACTATGGCAACAAACTCATGTGACGTCGATAGGTCTCCTTTTAGTTTCAGTGAGCTGAGGTAATATGTTTCTTGTAAAGACATGCTATGATTGTACAGATCCCGTAGTGCACGCAGGGATCCTCGAGGCAGTCCCCGAAAGTCAATTGACATGGAACGATCACATCCAGCACCCATAGGAGTTCTGGTGTACTGCCGAATGGCCTTTACTAAATCATTGTTCAAGTCATTGAAGTCGGTGACATCTTCAGTTGACTCGCACCATATCTTAACCTTTCTCAAGTACTTCATGTGGACAATGAGCTGCAGAAATCCTTGTATCTGGCCCCCATCAACGACGAATCCTGCTAGGGTCTCCAGCTTACTGTTTCTGCACAGTTCTTCCAGCTTTTTGCATTTGGAATGTTCCTCTAATTCACCACTCAATGTACAGTCTTGAACCAAAAGCTTACACTTTCCAATCAAATTAATTAAACATGGAAGCCCGATGACTTCCACTGGCAATGCAGTCACCACCGTTTTGCTCAGAGCAAGTGTCTCCAAAAGTTTGAGCTTTGCTATTTCCTTTGGAAGCCTTGTAATTTTGTAACTGAGGCTTAGGTATCTTAGATTCCACAGCTTGCATATTTTCTTTAGATGGCTATCTTTCACATCAGTGCATTCTTCAAGATCCAACACTCTGATCAGCTTATACTTGCAAAAATCAGAAATAGCACCATCTCCACTCCCACGGACTGTGAGAGACCGCACACGAGATAAGTCCATGTTCCAGGTCGCCGAGGAATTTGTGTCACTACCAACATCACCATGGACAAATAGGTGACGAACTATTTTATCCCTTGGAGTGCGGGAGCACGTGATGAATTTCTCACACACTGACCTATGTAACAGAAACTCGTGCATGATGCCATGTGTCTTGCATGTCTTCACCTCTGCATTTTTACTTATAACAGGTGTGATTATATTCCGGTCAATGAATGTCTTGAAATTTCCATCTGCTACACTCTGTTCAGTCAGTGTAATGTCTTCGCTTCGTGCATATCCTTCAGCCAGCCATCGCCTAGTTATGACACTCTTCTTGAGAGGACGGTCGATCGGGAATATACCAAGATATAGCAAGCAGGTCCTGATAGTGAGATCAGAGAGACTGGTGTAATTATCAATGAGCACATCACGGAGCCTTGCAAAGTTAGGCTCACTGTCTTCTCGTTCCAGATAAGAACCCAGCTTGCTGCATAATTCTGAGCAGAATTTGCCTGTAGGTTCATCTTCACTGCTTAATTGCCTGGCCACACTGACAAGAGCTAGTGGAAGGCCGTCACATTTCTTCAGGAGAGTTTCTGAACCCCGCATCAACTCAGCTGCACATTTTCCACGAAGAGCAATTGTCATAGAATCTCTCATTCCGAGAGTTCTCATTCTGTATACACAACCATTAGCATCACTCCGTCTTTTAGCTGTTGGCCGAAAGGTCGTGGTTACTATAATTCTGCTTCCTTCACCATTTCCTTCGAAGGCTGAGGTTATAATATCCCACTGCTCCTCCTCGATGCCATCGACATCATCAATAACAATCAATACCTAAAGAAGAAATTAAACGAAAATCAATTGTTATGTTGTGATATTTAGTTTATTTGCAAGAGAGCTATAATGAAGCAACTGAAGCAAAACCACACAGAAATTATTTTTTAGGAGTCATCAATGCTCTTTGAGGAATAATATTTTTGCAGACACTTATTTTTGTATCTTTCCGAATAATGAATGCCTTAATTGAATGCATATAATCTCTGGCAGCATTCTTTAGAGATGCAAGTAGAGCAAGGAAGTAGTGTTCTCAGTACCAAACAGCTAGTAACATGTAAGAATCTCCCCTTAGGACAGAAAAACCAATTGAAACAGTTGCTACAGAAAAGGCATATTGTCTGACGGTTTATAAGACAATTGTTTTGGACCTCACTCCATGGGCAACTATGGTGATTACAAATTATGTTGGACTTTTCTTTCCGTCTCATGTTCCCCTAAAGTTAATGATTTATGTTTAAAAAGAACCAACTTTTAGATATCGTCAATGAGATTCCCATCGAGTCATGACACTGTCAGGGCACATGGGAGGAAATCCAATGAAATGTGTAAATTCAGTTCGTCAACGCCTAATTAAGCAGGATAGGATTTCATAGATCCAAATGTTTTTGTTGGGCGGGACAGATAAAAGCAATACCTCTTATCCTTTAGGTACATGGTGAGCGAAGATTCTGAATATTGCTGCTCCGGTAGAAGCTGCTGGTGTATACTCCCCAAAATCCCCTCGGCCTCGCCGTCCTCCGGCGAGCGCACGGCGACCCAAGCGCGGCAAGGGAACGCATCAGCGACAGCGGCGGCTTCGTACACCGCCCTCGCCAGGGTAGTCTTCCCCACGCCGCCAAATCCGACGATGGCGATGACCCTCGGCTGCGCCGGCGCCGGCGCCGGAGACGGCGGCCGCGGTGGGGCCTCCAGATCCAGCAGCGCGAGGAGCTCCTCCATGGGCCTCTCTATGCCGACGGGGTGGCGCGCGGCATGGTCGGCGGCGCGCCGCCCCGCCGCGGGTCTGGATCCGGGGGGCTGGCCCCCGCCACCGCCGCCGTCGAGTGGCTTGAGCACCCGGACGCGCACCTCGTGCACGCGCTTCTTGAGCCGCTTGATCTCGGCGGCGAACCGGTAGCAAGTGCGGAGAGTGGTGACGGCACGGGCGGCGCGGCGGAGCTTCGAGGCGGCGGCGGCGCCGCCGGCGACGCGGTGCACGAATCGCTCGACGCAGTCCTCGATGTCGTGCGTGAGGGCGCGCATCTCGGCGCTGTAGGCCCGCGCGACGGCGGCGCGGCGGGCGCCCTTGGAGGTGGTGAGCTCGTCGTCCACGGCGGCGGCGAGCATGCGTAGCTCCAGCTGCAGGGACTCGCTCTCCGGCTCAAGATCCCGAAGCATCTTGTATGTGTCCACCAAGCCGAGAGCTTGGAACAGCTTTCCCATGACGTTGTTCAAGAACGCGGCGGCGGCCGCTTGCTCCGGTGGTAGCACCATGGACGATGACGAGTGATCGGCCGGTGGATCGGTCAACTTGCTGAATTTTGCTGGTAGGTAGCTGAAGATAACTTTCGAGTAATTGGGAAGGGATTATACGGATCACTGGATCAGGGAGAGGACTGAGGAGGCAAAGGGTCAATGCGCTAGAGCCGGTGTTCCCAGCAGCCAGCACATATCAGCGGCTGTCAAAAATAAGGCAGTCTTCGAGCTATTTAGATATATACATAAGAAAATATCCAGCATACATGTATCTATATGCACCTCGATGCCGAGCTGTCACTGCTAGCTTCTTGATGATGAGGAGGCCGAGAAGGTTGCTCTCCTCGTCGCCGACGGCATGGAGTAACGTCCCCACGCACTCGACGGCGTCGGGCACCGACACAACACATCGCACATTCCGCTTCTTCCCGGCGAGCTTGGACACGACGAGCGTTGCGACCACCCTTGCGCCGCGTTCGGTGCTGACGCCCTCCCAAAGAAATAAAAACGCTAAACAGGCAATGGGAATGAAAGGAGAGATGATATGTTTTGAGGGGGAGGGACGCTTTATATAGGCAGGCAGGAGTGCTAAGGGGATGAACATAGACCCTCACGACTATGGTAAGCCCACAACTATGGTAACCAATCATTTCCCTAATTGACTCTCACAGTTATGGTAAGCAATCAATGTCTTAATTGACGCTCACATGTATGGGCTAAGGGGATGAATCTGAACGCTCCAACGGGTATGGTAAGCAATCAATTCTCCAATTGGCATCCACAACAATAGTAAGCAATCAATTCCCTAACTGACTCTCACGCATAGATTAAGGAAGGAGATATTGATTGTTTTCGCTTTAGCCGTGACAAAAATCATTTACCTTCCTTTTGTAGACCGTCGGGTAAGATGGAGGAAGCAAATTCGTGCGGTAACAAAATCTGCTCCTCTTTTATAGCGGTTGGGATGAAAACGAACCAAAACACGATATTGTAAATTTAAGCAAATGTAGAAAATGAAAACGGTATAATCATGATTTTTCTATATTTTATGAAATGAATAAATCAAAATATCGTGCATTATGATGAAAAAATTATGTTGGTGGTTACAAAAGCCCAAACAGCACGTTATGGGCCCTGAGGCGTAGTGCACGCCTAAGAGGGCTTCTAGGGGACTGAGTGGCTAGATGTTCTTACAAGAATGATTCTACCCCTATCTTCAAGACCTTGGGGCTCTATTTATAGCGGCCTGAAACCTACTCCCTAGACGTGAAAAGACCATCATACCCCCGGTACGGTGCCGAGGCCTCCTCCGGGCCCGCCCCGGTACGGGAGGGGCTGTCTGGTAACGGCCTCCATCCATGGCCGGGACGCGCGAAGGGGGCCCGTTGTCGTCCTTCCTTCGTGAGGTCACCGCCTGACAGAAACGGTTCGGGGGGCCAGGTGACGTCAGGTGACTTTCCCCCGCCTTCCTCACAAAAAGGCGTCTCTTTTCTCGGGAGAGCCCCGGCCTCCCCGGGGATCCTCCGGCTCGCTCGGTGCCCCTTGCCGGGACCTCCTCCTCTGTCTCCTCCCCTTTGGCGACTTCCCGCGCCTGCGACGGGCGCTAACGCTCCGGGGTTGCCCCGCTCCTATCGGGACTCCTCCGGAGATCGGGCCCCTTCCCTCTGCCGGCTCCTCCCGGCGGGCGCTTAGGTTCCGGGGGAGCCCCGCTCCTACCGGGACTCCTCCGAAGATCGGGCCTGGCCCGTGGGCCCGGGCCCCTTTCCTTTTGCTGTCTTCATCCTGGCAGGTGGGCCCCGCGTATTTTCCCCCACAGTAGCCCTTTCTCGGGGGGGGGGGGGGGGGGTGCGTCCCTCTTCCGGGGGCGCGGCCCTCAAGAACTGGGGGAGTGGAGAGGCGGTCTCCGGGGGTGGAGGCCAACGCGGAGGTCCCTCAGCCGGGGAAATGAAAAGCGTTAGGGCCCACATGGTCCCGCCAGGTTGATGAGGGTGAGACCGGGCTCGCGAGCCGTTCCCCTTCCCCTTCTCGTGCCCCTTCCGTTCTGACCTCGAGATTTGTGCCAAGCCGCGTCATAACCGCGTCGTAGCGCTCGGGGAAGAGACAGAAAAGCGGCTCGGAGTTCGAAGGGTGGGGCCGGGCCCACCCATCACCTTCTTTACGCGTTTGTTAGGCTGTCTCGGGCGCTGAACCGCGCCACGTGGCCCGCTCTTGAAGGGGCCCCTGCGGGCCCGCCAATGGCCGCGGCGCGAGGAACGAGGGCGATCTAGGGCGCCCGCTGCGCCCTCCTCCCTCCCCCTCTTCTTCCCTATATAAGGGCAGGCAGGGGGGCCAGGGGAGGACCACGCTTCCCTTTAGGGTTCGAACGCGTCGCCGCCCTTCGCGCCGTCGCCCACCTTCAGGCTTCCTCCTAGGGTTTGAACTCGCCGCCTGCCTTCCTCGCCGCCATCGTCCTTCTGTCCTTTGGCCTCCTCGCGCGTTCTGATGGCCCCCAAGCGCAGCGTCCCGTCGGCTCCGGAGGTCGCCGACCCCAAGCCGGCTCGCTCGGAGGTCCCGTGGACTCGACGGCTTCCGAGGAGCACCGTCGACGGTGAGTATCTGGATGTCCTTCACGAGTGGGAGTTGATCTCCGACTGGGCCCTCGCTCGTCACCCCGGGGCCGAGACGGCTCCTTCGCCCGAGCCGGGGGGAGGTGGTGGTCTTCGTGGAGCAGCTGGAGTGCGGCTTGTGCTTCCCCTGCTCCGACTTCCTGATCTCTACCTTGGAGTACTCCGCCTCGAGGCCCAGCATGTCTACCCTAACTCCTTCGCCCGCCTGAGCATGTTCGAGTGGGCGTACCGGGCTGAGGGGCGGCCCCCTCCTCCCGGACCTTCGCTCACCTCCACCAGGCGGCCGTCCGGAAGAAGTATTGGCTCTTCGACGGGGAGAAGAATGAGGTGTGTTATGGGCACGTCTTCCTCAACCCTCGAGAAGGGGCCGTGCTTCCCGCGAAGTCCTACAAGGAGAAGCAGGAGGCCCGATGGTTGGAGCGCTGGTATTACCAGAGGCTCCCGTCTGGCTGCCCCCTCCGATCGCAGTGCCGGGAGCCGGAGTTGGTCGCGCTTCCCATTATCCCGATGGACGACACCCTCCGGAACCATATCAACTTGATGGCGTCGATCTCGCGGCGATTCATCATGAGGGATCTCACCGAGGAGTTCCTGGCCGCGGGGATCTGGCCTTTGGCCAAGGACTAGGAGTTCCCGGTGGAGCGACGGGACCCCAAGGACTCCGTGATCCGGAGGTCTAGCACCGGAGAGACCTCCTTCCGCACCTCCTTCAAGTGAACTCTCCCGGGTGAGTTGGGACGCTGTGAAGACCGAGGGTTGTTGTGTCTTTTCGCTGACCCCGTGTTGGTGGTCGTTACGATACGATTTCACCACCAACATTCCGTCACATTTCAGGCTCATCTTGCTCATAACAAAGTGAAATTGGTTATTTCTAATGAGTTTCACAAGTTTTGTATAATTTGTGAGTGCAGGAGCAAGCAAGCAGAAGATGAGCCACATTGGGCACAAAGCCAGGCCGGCCGGCCTATGCTAGGCCAACCGGCCCCCTTCTGTGGCCCCTTGCCACGTCACTGATCGAGGAGATCACAAACACAACACTAATGATCCTGAGACGTACGATCAACGTCGGTTTGATCCAAGGACCTGAAAGGCCTAAGCTACACTTGCATGGATTGAAGGGCCCACCAACATTGGATTCTCGGACAGCTTTGATCCGAAGCAACTGTTACTGACCTCAGGGATCAATCCAGAGCGTCCCTGAAGAAGGCGGTGCCACGGGGCAGCCAGACCAGGCCGATCGGCCTGGCCTAGGCCGGCCGGCCTGCCCCAGAGGCCGGCACGTGTCCCCCTTCGCGTGACAGTTAAGCAAGAGCTTAGCTTGAGCTTGACGCCAGCAACCGCCCTTGAAGACTATAAAAGGGACCCCCCTTCACCTTGAGAAGACACCATCCAAGGAGAGAAGAGTAGCTTAGTGGTTTTTGCTCTCATCTTTAGAGTTAGAGTAGGGAGAGAGTGGGTGAGTTGCTCGGGTGACAGCCGAGCTTTGTAGAGAGAGTCCGGGATTTCTTCCTCGGTCTCATCTCAACATTTCTGCCCCCGAGGAATATATTCAAGAGTTATCTTCAGTAAGTCCTCGGTCTCTTGCCTTTAGTACCTCGCTAGTTTACAACTTACTTTCAGCAAGTTATCTTATTTATTCTGATCTGCAGGTACCTGAGTCTGCGCGAGTGACAGCGACTCTTGTTTGGGGTTTCCTCTATAGCCCTTCGCGTTGGGTGGAGGTCAGTGACTGAAAGCTTAGGCGTGGTGCCTGTGCTGGCTAGTCACCTCAGGTTGTGTTGCACCCCACGGAACTGCAGTGGTAGGCGGCAGATGGTGACAGCCCTGTCCGTCCTTTGTACTCCACCACGTTCGGGTGTACTCATAACAGTAGTGCTGAGCCCGGAAGAACCCCTCTCTCATCCCGTTCTGAGTTCTTCCCATTCTAGCCGTCGAAGCAGATCAGATTAGATATAGATAGTTTGTCTGGGGTAACGAGTAGCTAACTAAAGTCAAGCTCTCTACCCTTTTGCTCCCTGGTGGGTCCGGTTAGAAAAGTTCTAGGCTAGTCGCGTCTACCGTTCCTTGGATTCGATATCCAGGGTTTTACTCCCCTGGTGAAAGGCTACATCGGACTCCGTGCGCTTGCGGATTTTAGTTAGGCTAAGAGTGCCAACAAGCTTTTCTGGCGCCGTTGCCGGGAATTCGGTAGCAACACTAGTGTAGGATCTTTTTAGCCGTACACCTTTACCCCCATAACCATCTACCACATGGAGTATTCTCCTAGTTACCCGACGGTTCCATCTAGCGAGTATTTGGAACCGCCTTCATCTTGCCACCCCATACCACCTCATGGCTTCGAGATCCGTCCCAGTCTCGTTGCCATGGTTCGTGCACAGTCTTTCGGTGGAACGAAGGACGAAAGTCCCTATGCTCACTTGCAGGTTTTTGAAGAGAATTGCTCTCTTCTTATTATACCCGGCGTCAACCAAGACACCATACGATGGAAACTTTTCCCATTTTCTCTGATGGGGAATGCAAAATCTTGGTACGACCGGACTGCAAGGGGATTTAGCGGAGATTGGATCAAGTTGAAGGACGAGTTTTGTCTGTTCTTTTACCCTATCTCCAAGATCTTGAAGCTCAGAGTTGAGCTGATGACATATCAGCAAGGCGATGAGTCACTTGGAGCCACGTGGGAGCGGTTCATAAAATTGGCCAACTCAGGGCCACCGCATAACATTCCAGAGGAAATGCTTATGCACCATTTTGTTGGTGGATTGAAGCCAGAGAGTGCACAGTTCTTGAACATCACCTCCGTAGGGTCAGTGCTATACAAGACAGTGGATGAGGTACGAGAGATCTTGGAAAAAGTTCTCAACTCTACCGAGTACACTGGCGTTTTTGACGACCCACCAACACCACCAACAACCCCCACAGACAAACAGCCACTCCTCGCCCTCACATTCGATCCGCCTCCTCCGATCATAGAGGAAGTGCTCGAACACCCCAAGTCCTCAGATCAAGAAATTATTCTTGACGATCTGCCGCACTTCATTCCCGAGCTCTTTACAGAAGAAGAGTACATGGAGATCGGCAATACATCACGTATGTCCATGGAACAAGTGTGCACAAGTTCAAGGTCTAAGGCGTTCATTCCAGAAGCCGTACCGCAGATCGAGGGTTTATCTGCGATCATGAGCAAGGAATGGACGGAGGAAATTGAAAGTTGCGAAGACATCATCCGAACCACCCGCAACTTCAGAGTACTCCATTGCGCTATTGAGGGAACTGACACTCAGGAAGTTGCCTACAATCCGAAGGTCGGGAGTAATATCATATCAAGTGCACTCGCAGCACGAGTGCAACCAGACGAACCCCGGTCCTTCTCCCGTAAGCACCTCAAGTGGATCGATGGCCAAATGATGGAATGCAAAGGAATCATCCGTGTTGTGCCCATACGCATGGGACGCAACAGGATTTTCCTAGATTTCCACATTTTTTATGTCCCTAGAGGTGACAACTTCTTCCTGATTGGACAGCCAATAGAGCACCTTGCCAACCCGAACCATGATCGAGCAACGATACAGTTCAAGGTTGGTAAAGAGATCATCCCGGTCAGCCTTGTGCGATCAGTGAACACTATCGCAGAGGCCCAATCCGAGACAGACCCAGTGGAAGAAGCAGTTAGCTCGGCTCAAGAAGAGCAAGCTCAGTCATCACAGGCTGAAGATGCTAACCATTTCATCCAAGAGGCAGAAACGGACGGTTTTATAAAACTCAACGAGGAAGAAAAGCCACAACACCCCCCTCCTGAGTTGAAGCCGCTGCCTCCTGGACTCAGATACGCTTTACTCCACAATGACCGACGCTCGCCAGTCGTCATCAGTGACAGACTGACAGAGAATGAGACACGGCAGCTTATCACAGTCCTAGAGAAACACCGATCTGTCTTCGGGTATTCTCTACAGGACTTGAAGGGGATCAACCCCAGTTTATGTACCCATCGCATACCTATGGAGCCGGACCATACGCCGTCTAGAGAACATCAAAGATGGCCGAATGATGCGATGAGGGAGGTAGTCAAGAAAGAAGTGTTGAAGCTTCTGCACGCGGGTATAATCTACCCCGTGCAAGACAGTGAATGGGTCAGCCCAGTTCAAGTTATGCCGAAGAAGGGTGGAATGACAGTTATCCAGAACGAGAAGAACGAACTTATCCCTCAGAGGACCGTTACTGGATGGAGGATGTGCATCGATTACAGGAAGCTTAACAAAGCTACCCGTAAAGATCACTTTCCTCTCCCCTTCATCGACGAGATGCTTGAGCGGTTGGCAAACCACTCATTTTTCTGCTTCCTTGATGGATACTCTGGTTATCATCAAATTCCTATTCATCCCGATGACCAGAGCAAGACTACCTTCACCTGCCTCTACGGAACGTTCGCTTATCGGCGGATGTCTTTCGGCCTATGCAACGCACCTGCTTCATTTCAGCGGTGTATGATGGCGATATTCTCTGACTTGATCGAAAAGATCATGGAAGTATTCGTGGACGACTTTACCATCTATGGTAAAACCTTCGACAACTGTCTCGAGCACTTGGAAAGAGTCCTCGAGAGGTGCGAAGAGCATCACCTCATCCTAAATTGGGAGAAGTGCCACTTCATGGTCAGAGAAGGAATTGTGCTGGGACACAAGGTGTCAGAAAGAGGAATAGAAGTTGACAAGGCAAAAATAGAAGTTATTGAGCAACTACCGCCCCCGACTAATGTCAAGGGTGTGCGAAGTTTTCTGGACCATGCTGGCTTTTACCGAAGATTCATCAAAGATTTCTCTCGGGTAGCCAGACCTCTTACAAGCCTTCTGGCTAAAGAAGCACCCTTCAACTTCGACGATGATTGCCTTCTCGCCTTCTACACCCTCAAGAAGGCACTTATCTCAGCCCCCATCATACAACCGCCCGATTGGAATCTTCCGTTCGAGATCATGTGCGACGCTAGCGACTATGCAGTCGGGGCAGTGCTCGGTCAATGCAAGGATAAACAGCACTACGCTATATCCTATGCAAGCAAGACATTGACCGGAGCTCAGTTGAACTATGCGACAACGGAGAAGGAACTCCTGGCAGTGGTGTTTGCCATGGACAAGTTCAGATCTTACTTGGTTGGTGCCAAAGTGATAGTATACACAGACCATGCTGCACTAAAGTACCTCTTGACCAAGAAAGATGCTAAGCCACGACTCATCCGTTGGATTCTGCTCCTTCAAGAGTTTGATTTAGAAATACGAGACAAGAAGGGGACAGATAATTGTGTGGCGGATCATCTCTCAAGAATGCAAGCTCAAGGGTCGGATCTTCCGATCAATGATTATCTCAGAGATGATACTCTCCTCAAGGTCACCACATCCAGTCCATGGTACGCAAATTTAGTAAACTTCATGGTGACTGGGTATGTGCCTCCAAGAGAAGACAAGAAAAAGTTAATCTACCTCAGCAGATTTCACCTATGGGATGGCCCCTATCTGTTCAAGGTTTGTGCTGACGGATTACTCTGACGATGCATCCCTCACGAGGAAACACACAAGATCCTTGATCGCTGCCATTCATCACCGTACGGAGGACACTACGGAATTTTCTGAACCCATGCAAAGGTCTGGCAGAGTGGATTCTTCTGGCCGACCATGTATGGAGACGCTAAGGAATTCGTACGGAGATGTGCCAGGTGTCAGAAACACAGGAATATCAATGCCCGTGATGCTATGCCACTGCAAAATAACCTCCAGTTGGAGATTTTCGACGTGTGGGGAATAGACTTTATGGGTCCTTTCTCTGCATCCGAGCAGTGTGGTGGTCATTTGCACCAGTTATTTCACCGTTCCCTTAAGCCAATACAAATGTGGTGGTTATTCATGTGGTTTATTCAACCGGCACACTTGACAAGCTAGTTATTCTAACCAGTGCACCAGCGCAAATAGTAAAAGTAGGAATTCGCTAATAAAGATAGGAAAAATAAATTCAACTACAAATTATTCCAATACACGTGCGTGCGGTACCCAGCCTTCTAACTCATGACCTTCTGCCTCATGTGACCCTTCCTTACCATCTCACCCAGACATCGTGCTTGCATGCATGAGTGAGCTGTATTCCTTTTCACATGCGTTGCCTAAAGGTTAGTTCTATTATTTGAGAATATAAACATCTTCAAATAAATAAAAAATATTCAACTACAAATTTATAGATCTTGTCGAAACATACACATTTTGTATAAAACTTGTATCAATCCGAGACCGTATTTAAAAGTGACGAAATTTAGAATACAACCTCAAATTCAAGTTACAATAGCGGAAACAGGGATGGGATAGTATTGGGCATCTAAATGACTTCATATCACAAAACTTTCAACAATAAAGTTGTAGATCTCGTCAAAATGTTACAAACTTTGTATAAATTTTCTCTAAATGTCTGGTATGTAAAATTTATAAAATTCAGAATAATTCTTGAAATTCAAGTTAAACGGAAGGGAACAAGAACGGGGAACTGTTTTAGGCATCTAAATGACTTCGAATAAAAACCTATCAACTATAAAGATGTAGATCTCATCAAAACATACAATTTTCATATAAACTTCCTTTCAATCTGAGACCGTATGAAAAGTTATGAATTTTCAAAGCAAATCAATTTGGGCCGATGCAAATGGGTGACTCAAAGCGGCTCAATTTAGACTGGTGTGAATGAGTCGTGCAAAGCGCCTCAATTTGAGCCAGCGCAAATGATTAGACATTCGAAGCGGCTCAATTTCGGGTTGGCATGAATGATAGTCATTTGAACCGGCTCAATTTGGGCCGGCGCGAATGAGTCATTTGAAGCGACCTAATTTTGAACCGGTGTAAATGAGCTGATATGATTAATGATTTTCTCTAGTAGTGGCAGCCATGTTTTTATAGGAATTTGGCTAGTGTATGCGCTATACTGGTTTTGTATAGTACTATAATGGAATTAGAAATGTCGTCTGCAAAATTTCTATTCGGAACTCAACTCAGATTTAGTACAATTATTGCTTGCTAGCAACATTACCCGAATCAGCACAATATCCTGCAAGAAGAAACACCCCCATCCTGCAAGTACAGCAAGTAGAAATAATCAATGGCCATCTTACGAACATGAAATTAAAAATATAGATGTGGAATTGACTTGGGTTCTGCCTGTGGCGGGATCTCAAACGTAGAAGGCAACAAATCATAAAACCCACGATTGCATGGAGCCCAAGGTGGTGCCCAATTGCCATGGTCCTGTGGGCTGCCTCATGCCCATATTGGTTAGGACCTGAAAGTTTAAGCCCCTTGCTTTCGCTACAAGAAAAATGGCCTTTGGTCCCTTGTCTTTTAGTCTCGGTTGTCTAAAATCCGGTACTAAAATGGTTATCGACCCATTTAGTACCGGTTTCAAACATTGGAAGCCTCAGAAACCCATTTAGTACAGGATTGTAACACAAACCAATACTAAATGGCGCGTTTTAGTACCGGCTAGTGTTACAATCCGGTACTAAAATGGCGTGCCACTTTAGTCCCGGTTTGTAATACAAACTGGTACTAAAAGGTGACATTTAGTCCCGGTTACAAACCGAGACTAAATGGGTTTCCACAGGTTACTTTAAAAAGAATGCATCTCTCGCTCAATCACATGTGATGCATAGGTGAGATGGTAAGGAAGCAACGCGCGAGGCCGGAGGTCGTGAGTTCGAATCCTCGCGGTCGGATCGTGTATTTACGCGTTCGCGTTGCGCGTGTGCGGGCCTCCTGGCACTTTCAAATATTTTTTCCTCATACTCCTCATCTGGAAGAGACACAAGAGAAGACAAGGCAAAGTGTTTGGAAGTATTAGTATGTCCATAACCAGAGCCACCGACTAGAGCCAGACTATGGGGATCAGTCGGACTCTTCGTCTTGGCAATCAGCTGTCTATCAACCTCAGAAGACTTCAACTTGGAGAAAAGCTCATCAACTTTCAAAGTTTCATAGTTAGCCGACTCCGTGATCGCCTCAACCTTGGCACCCCACACGGATCTATCAAGTGAAAGCAAGAGCTTCAAAGCTTTGTCATGATTCGAGTATGGGAGTGCGGTGATGTTGGCTTTCATGTTGTTGACTATGGCAGTAAACAGCTGAAACATAGCATCAACCGACTCACCAGGCAACTGCTCAAAGTTCTCATACTCTCTGTGATACACCAAGAAAAGCCTAGCCTTCACATGGCTATCACCACCGTGGGCTACCTTGAGCTTTAGCCAGATCTGGCTAGCTAGGTCCTCGCCCAAAACCCGCTAAAACTTCTCAGACGACAAAGCACGAAACAAGTAATCGACAGCCCTAGCATTGGCTTCGAACTTATCTCTTGCATCCTGGGCATCTAAGTTGGTAGGATTGACATAGTGTTCATCTTTGGTCACATCCCACAACAACTTTCCTTTGCCTCGCAAGAAAGCACCCATACGCGCAACCCAATTCGGATAATTTATCACATCAAAGTGCTGAGGCCCGGAACCCCGATCTTGGTACGCCATCTTTGGATCTTAGACTGGTTAGAGTCGCAAAGACCCGTAACCGGCTCTGATACCAATTGAAGGACCGATTAGGCGACCAGAGAGGGGGGGAGTGAATGGGAGCCGATAAAAATTCTTCTCAAGATCCGGCTTCTTCCAACTCAATCCAAATCCAATGGACCGACCTTGCCAAGATCACGTAGCTACTGAGAAGCTACTGACCCTAGGAACAAGATCAACCCAGCGGAACTCGAATCGAACAAATCGAACAAGAATCGAACAAGAACAACCCAAAACAACACTTCTCGGCCAGGGGCGGTCAGACCTCTCCCCAGGGGCGGTTGCACCGGTCTCGCCTGGCACTCAGCCTGGGGCGGTCACACCGCCCTCAGGGGGCGGTTGCACCGGTCTGCCCAGGGAGCTCGGGAAAAACTCGAACTCAAAGTCAATTCGCGAACGGATCTTCCAAACGGCTTGAGCTCTTGAGACGAAACTTTGGGTAGATGATATACACCTCAAGGAGAGGCTATGCCCCAAAAATCTCGGCCTCTAACTCGCTAGAACTCCAGGAATTTCAAATCTAAGGAAGAACACACCCACCATGAGTTCATCCTGAAATCTTCAAATCTAGGGCGATTCCTGGCGTTTGGGGGCAAGAGATCACCAAGAAAAGAGATACAAGGCACTCATGTATGATTCCCCCAAAGAAATCCGAGAGAAAACGGCCTCGAAATTGAAGAAAGAAAATCCTCCAAAAATAGCTCTGAAAATGGGAAAAACAAAAAGTGCTCCGGAATTCAAATCATGGCACAAATATGAGATGATTAAGCTCAGTCAACCAACCATGAATTCACGTATACAAACTACAAAAGATTCAAATAGTTCTAGGTGGAGAAGATGGAAGGGAAGGAAAATAAACAAGCCAAAGGAAATAAAACTAGAGAGATAGCAGCCACCAACCCCTAGGGGTCTAATATATAGTCCAAGTGGTGGTGCTCTAAAGACTTAACTACCCCTAAGTGATACATACCCCTCAGAGGCAAATTTGACGTTTTGACACGAAGATTTTTTCTGGCTGGGACACCTTCCACCGCAAGCTCGCTTCCCTCCGACACAAACCTTGCGATCACGCCGCGTGTCCTCCGGATCGAAGCTCCTCGACGCTCACGGGCAACCTGCCCAGGTGGAACCAGTCTGACTGCCCCTGGCGGACGGTTGGACCGCCCCTGGTTGGCAGGCCGGGCCGTCGCTACGCCGAGTCCTCGGCCTTGGTTTTGAGGCCCAAACCAAGGGAAACCGTCCACCCGATGGTCTTTTGGCCAAACCCCCAAACCCCGCGTGCAAGCTTCGGTTGTGAGCCGCTACCTTGCACCGGCTTCATGTCCGTGTACGAGCTTCGGTCGTGAGCCGCTACCTCGCACCAGAACCACGTCTCCTCGCTCGTTTTTGCCACCATGTGAACCGCACTTGATCCATCTGGCCACCGGGTCCCTCGAACCAAGCCTACTTGTCTCTCCGCTCCTCGGAGGCCGCAATGGCTAAGACCTTTCGCGCCTGTTCTTCACCTGCACCAATACAACCAAGCCACATTTTACACCTGCAATACTTGAGCCAAGGGAAACGTCAATCCACACTACGTTGTCAATCACTCATCACACCAGGAAGCGACCATCCACGGGTCCTCGGACACACCAGGTCCTCAATCAAGTACCTAAAGAAGAAATTAAACGAAAATCAATTGCTATGTTGTGATATTTGTTTGCAAGAGAGCTTAAACAAAGCAACTGAAGTAAAACCACACAGAAATGATTTTTTTAGGAGAGATCATTGCTCTTTGAGGAATGGTATTTTTGCAGACACACCATGTTTGCATATTTCCCAATGACGATTGTCTTAATCTAATGCATATACTCTCTGGCAGCATTCTTTATAGATGCAAGTAGAACAGGGAAGTGGTTGTTTTCACTAACAACCTGGTAGTAGCATGTAAGAATCTCCCCTTGGGAGAGAAAAAACAATTGGAAACTGTCGCTGTGGTCTCTATGACAGTTTATCAGACAATTGCTTTGGACCTCACTACATGTGCAACTAAGGTTATTGAAAGAAAGGGAGAAAGGTATGCTGGCCAAGTGAATTGGGGCTCATGTTCCCCTGAAGTTAAAAGATGATTAAAGTTTGAAAAGAACCATCTCTTTATAGATACCCTTAAAGGATTCTCATCGATTGCTGCCACTGTCAACGCGTAAGGGAGGAAAGTAACCCAGTGAGATGTGTAAATTCAGTTCGTCAGCGCCAAATTAAACACAGATCCAAATGTTTTTGTTGGGCAGGAAAGATTAAAGCAACAGTACCTCTTATCCTTTAGGTAGTCGGTGAGCGAAGATTCTGAATACTGCTGCTCCGGTAGAAGCTGCTGGTGTATACTCCCCAGAATCCCCGCGGCGTCGCCCTCCTCCGCCTCCCGGAGCTCCGCTTCATCCTTGCAGGGTCGTGCCCAGCCGCGTCGGCGATGCCATCACATCCCACCAGCGGATCTCTGCTTACTCCACCATTGATGCCGCCCCTGAGTCCGTGGTGGCCTGGCTCCTTCAATTTCTCCTCCGCCGTGGCTCAAGCTGCAGACCTGCATCTGTCGATTGAGGGGATCGAGCCGTCCTCGCTCGCCCATGGCAGCCGGTGGAGCTCAATCGCCTGGGCCCTCTCGAGCTTGCAGGCGCAGCTGGGAGAGGAGCGAGGGACCGAGGGCGCAACCGCGTGGCTGCCGTTGTGGGAGGAGGGACGCGCCGAGCCGCCTGCATCGGAGGGAGGAGGGGAACTCTGGCGTGGCTGAGGGGGGCGAGCGCCGGCGAGGAAAAGGAAGAACAGCCGTGCACATGGTCTGATGTGTGGGCCTCATCCGACTCAGCACCAAGACATGGCGTTCCAATCCAACGTGGCAGTCAAAACCACCTAAATCCAGTCAAAACAGGGGTGGTGGCTAATTTTACATGGTTTATAGAGTTGAGTGGTCAAACATTTCTGGTTTTTGAGTTCAATGGTCGAAACCAAACCGAGGCTATAGTTCAATGGTCAAAAATGGACTTCTTCCTAAAATAAAACCAGTGTATCTATTTTACAGCTGATATGTTGTGTGTCTGAAAAGCCATTTTCGTACCAATTGTTTTGTAGATGTGACTCATATTTGTGCCTACAAATTTGGATTTAATTTCAGATATAAAAGTTTGGATTATGTATTTTCTTATTAGTTGATTGTTTCCCAAAAAGAGTGTTCCTTGCCATTATCCACATGCCCTAGGTATGGCCGGATGGCGTCTGTTTTTTATAATGCAGTAACACAAAGTGTCCTTGCTGTCTGGGAGAAATACTATGACTAGTATATATAACTATAAATCAAATTTTGCATTGGGACATCTTGTTTTGTTCATGTACTCAAAACGCTTAGATGACACGGCAATCTTAGAAACCATGCACTGGGAATAGCTTAACAACATCAATTCGATGGATTTATGTAGACCATTGCAAACCCCAAATATATAGTGCTCAGTTTCCATCATCTTTATGGCCAGACTTATAATACTCGTACAGAAAATAAATATGGCTTCCTAATTAATTAGTTTCAAGCGTGTCAAGCAGCCGGTGTAGCAGCTAGTAGCACGCCCGGCTTGTCAGCTCTCGATGCCCTAGAGTAGGCTGCAATGGCAAGGGAAAAAGATTATTGGATAGACTTTTCCTTTAAGAACTGGAAGTCTATTAATGCCATCCATGGTTGATAAATTTGGCAATCTTCACTCGTCTACACGTGTTGGGCTGCCGGGCATTTTGAAATGAACTCCTAACGATAAAGAAACATATTTTTTTCATTGATGGTGACACTCAGCGAGCGAGCCCGGGGCAGGTGCCCAGGCTGGCCCGGCCTTGGGTCCGCCCATGTACAGAGTATACATGTCAGACTATACATAGGCCAACAGTTTCAACTATGCGCCTTGGGGCCCTCCAAACAATAGAGCCGAGCCTACCTATGGGTTGGAGTAGCCCCTTGACTAGGGACCTTTGCGATCACCACCATATGATGATTCTATGCTACACCTATGAGCAGATAAAAGTGTGGCCTGATCGTGCGAAGGCTAGGCGTGATGGCTATGTATCGCGCCTGCGACACATAGCAACCTTAAAAGATCACTGACT
Organism: Urochloa ruziziensis; assembly: GCA_015476505.1. Lineage (NCBI taxonomy): Eukaryota > Viridiplantae > Streptophyta > Magnoliopsida > Poales > Poaceae > Urochloa > Urochloa ruziziensis. The sequence goes on along the minus strand of CM027120.1, from coordinate 32,406,289 downwards.
TCATAAGTGTATCTATATCGCTGGGAGGATTGGTGGCCTCCCAGCGCATGTGGTACTGTAGTATTTTTTTTTCTTTTTCTATGTTTTATGTTTTTTGGTTTTTCTTTTTTAAAAAGAATAAGTATATCTATGTCACTAAAAGAAAACGTGTCCACTTAGAATCGGTGCATCCTCACTTGCTGCATATGAGCATGTAGACTTTCAACGTTGCACTTTGCATATGAGCGTCACACGTGCTGGTATCTCAACATTGTCTTCAGAATAAATAGGTACATTCATCTCGCAAGAAGAAAGCGAGCCCACTGAGAGTCGGTGTGTCCTCGCTTGCCACGTTGTTCCACTAAATCGTGGTGCCCCTTACGCATTAGAGAGCCATCATTGCCTCCCCCACGAAGTTGAGAACAAGACACAAACATTGCGCTCCTCAGCTACTCACCCAATTTCTCCCTCACGTGTCAACTCGCCTTCTCTATCGTCCACTTGAGCCCCTACTCGGATCAGGTGCCGCTGCCGTGAAAGGAGGCACCATGCTCCTCGTGCTCATCAACTTCACGTGTGAAGCCCACTGTCATCGTTTTTGGAGAGGATGCGTTCGCTAGACCGTACTTCCTCCTCTCAGATTGTTCTTCCCGTTCTCTTTGTTGTCACCGGCTAGCAGGTCACCAATGTCACAACGCGTCGCTCCGGTCCTCAATTTCTAAATACTCTAGCGCAACAATAAAAAGGCCCTCATAAGTGCGCACTTTGTGTCAGCACGACCACACTCTCTATGGTTGACAACATCTGCGTTGCCACCATCAGAACTTGCCGAGGGGTCATACCAGAATGAACCATCATTATCTATGATCGCTATTCTGTGCCTACCTTGTGTTCACATTACCTACTACATTCAGTGGCATGAGGTCCTTTCGTGTATCACCAAAACTAAATAATGTAGAGAATCAAAAACCACCCTATAGTAATCACAAGTGATTATATATGTGTAGTCTATAACAGGCGCGGCGTTGGCGCGCAATCCTACCTAGTAGTTTTTACATCACTCACAGCTATGTACCTAACAGGCAAAACATCACTGATTTTATAGTTTTTACACATTCACACATTTGATGACCATATAATAATAATTCAATTTATGTCTCATAGATGATAGATGTTATAGGAGTTGCAGCACTCATTGGACCGACAGAAGAAACTACGAAAAACTTGGATTGACCAAAATTCATGATATTGTGCTCCTAATTGAGTAAACTCTACTTCCTTTCACAGAAAACAACTATCAATTTTTCAATATTTACATGCATGCTACAAACTTTTGTTGAACTGAAAAATATCTTCTACAGTGCCCCTCCAAATAATTTATTTCACAGTGAAATATTTAAAAGCCTATATTTTGTGACTGATTAAGAAGCACATCTTTAATTATCTTATCTTCCACTTTCAAATTTGCAATGATCATGAAATTAAAGTTTGAATTTTGGTTTTTTTTTTTTGGGGGGGGGGGGGGGGGGGGGGAGGAGACAAAGTTGGCGAATTTGATCACACGACAAAATCCCATGCCATCTCAATCAAACATAAATGAAACAAAAGATATAATAGCAAATTATAATGATTTAAACAATAATTAAAAATATTTATGTCCGCTAAAAGTACAATAGCAAATTACAATGCAGGGGAACGGGTTGGCAGACTAGTAGAGTTAACAGCGGTGCCACACAGAAATTTTAGATGATGTGGCACTATTAAATGAGAGCAAAGGAAAATATCTAAAAAAAATTCAATTCTGCATGAGACCTAGTTTCTATGAAAAAAACCAATCCACTAAATACAATCATATTAACATTGGAGGAAAATGCTAGAAACCCTAGTTAGATCGATCAGACGTTGTTTGCGCCTGCAGGGCCTCGCGTCAGCACACTGGCATGCGTGAGTAGCGTCCAAAGGTGTGTGATGAACTCCCCTCCTTTCGGAAGAGCTTCCAGATGCGCCCGGGCATCATCGGACGGCGAGACATACAGCATCATCTCTGCCCAGAAATCAGAGAGGACCTTCCACCGCAATGTCGGTTCTTCTATGTTTTTAATCAGATTCCAAGCAAGCTGAGCCCCCTGCGCAACGAGCCGTGTTTCACTACCACCACCATTAAGGGTTCTAATTTTCATTAGTTCCTAACACCTGCTCCCAAAGTCCTTGGCCCCTTTTAGTAACTCACCCGCTTCGTCAATTGAGTCATCAAGTATGGATTCTGATATAGAGCTGTGGTCGGGCATGAAGTTAGGTGCGAAAGCAAGAAGATGCATACAGTACTTGGACAAAGTGGAGGCTATTTTGACGGCATCTTCTTCTTTGGCTTCTTTATCCAGCTGCTGCTCGCACAGGGTTGTAGCAATGTGCCAGACCAGAATGGTACGAGTCACCGCTCCATCGTTAGCAGTAGCATCACATGCCCATGAGAGGTCAGCATGGACGCCATTTCTTTGCAGCGACGTTACCCCGTTTGTCAGGTTGCCTTTGCATGCTAGCAAGGAATCAACGATGGCTTTCTTCACATTTTCTGACAGCTTGACTGATTTGTTGGGACTCTTATTTGCCTTGTCAACCAGGCGCAGTGACGCAGTGTAGCATAATGGAGACAATTTCTTACCCAACTTTTGTGCCCAAGATCCCTGGAGGATACAGTACTGCCCAGGTGTGCGCTTCCATGGGCGAAACGACTTCAACCTCAAGAGAAGGCCTATGATTATTTCCAGGAAAGATCCGCTTCTTTGCAAAAATGGTGTGGTGATATAGCTCCGTATCAGCGCCACCTTGGACCAACCTGAGGCCATGTATAGGTACAGCTGGTATGCCTCCAAGAATGCTAAGACAACCATTACGACTATGGTTCTAGACATCAGAGTGCGACCCCCATCGTCGTTTGGATAGCGCTTGTCATGATGCCTGACGAGCAGGCAGGCCACTGTGAGCCACGAGCATAGAGCAACCATGATGACAGGCAGACAGAGAGCCAGGTATCGACCCTTTTGGTAGAGGTAAGAGTACCTTGTGTAGTACATGTCATGGACAAAAACAAGCTCGTCCTCAATGACCCTGAAGGCCCGCAGATGTGGCTGCTTGTCCCCGGCGAGCAGGCCTTTGAAGACAAAATCATTTTTCTCAAGTTCTACCACTGAGAGCTTGAAGCCAGCAAACCTTCGGTTGAGCATCTTTGAGAGCGCCATAGAGAAGATTCCCCTCGCATTGCCAGATCTGCTGCACTGTGGTAACCTTCAAATCGTCTGGCGTCTGCTTGTACCATGTTGTGCGTCCAGGCCGGTTGACGCAGTGCTTCTCGCCAGCCACCGTATACCAGCAGCCTTCCATGGTCACAGGATTAAAGCCCACCAGCTTGTTTTCTATATACTGAATGTAGTCGGCAATCACCTTCGCATTCTTGCCAAGGTAGGACTTGCTCACCATCCTCATGGAAGCTATCATCACATATGACTTGAGGACGATAATGAGCAGGATGGCCGAGAGCGGGTACCACAGGTAGTCCGCATTCACTTTATGGTTCTCCTCCATGTCCTGGCCATAATTTACAACGATAGACACCAGCAAGAATCCCTTAAAGAGTTGCTTGACGTAGATGCTCTTCCAGTTGTCGATGTCGTTGAGGCGGCAAGCCGTAAGGCTGTCACTGTTGCTGAGGAGCAGAAGCAGGAACACAGCCCACACGGTGAAGTCATTCATGTAGCAATCGGTATTCCGCATCCGCCCAATGGCGTAGCTCACCAGCGGATAGGAAAGCGTATAGACTCCCATCACCACCACGTGGAGGAAACTGTTGCTTGACCAGCGGCGTAAAGAACCCAGTACATGCAAGAGGAACATGGCCACAACGGCCACCATGACGAGAGCTGCTACAGATTCTGTATAATCCGTACCATCGTCGCATGAATCTTGGCCAGGAGGGGAACTGATGGGTGCCGAATCCATGTCAGCAGCAGCAATGGTTCCCTTCCTCAAAACTCTAATAATCAGAGTGGTGAGCACTCTAATAGTTCTCTACCTCACCCCAATGAAGGTAGGCTAGGCAGCACACAGTGTTGAAGTATTGGAGAGCCTCAGAGGCCGTATGCATATATATGACAAAAACAAAATGAAGTAACACTTGGTGACGGACATGGGTTGGAAGAGGTCAACGCGGGAGCTTGACCTGTTCTACCTCGTAAACCTGGATTGAGTCCACACTCCGGTACTCCAAACCGTGGCCAAAAGTGTCGATTTCGAGCTCGGCCCTCAAGTCAATAGGATCACTGTCTATTCTTCTCATCATGAAAGAAACGCCGCAGCCTAAATGGATGTGCCGGAGATTTGACATTCTAACCTACCCAATCCAATCCATATAAGCTGATAAATAAATGGGTGGATGATCAAAAAATTATCCAAATTCATGTAAACCCACACCCACCCATGCGCAGCTGCAGGCACGGCCCCGGGATGCGGCAGATAGCAATGCATCACGGTGTGCTTGGGATGGGTGCAAATTAATTAGGCTCAATATCATTTTTCTGACTACTGCACACAAGGAAGTTTGGCAACATTATCATTTTGTCACCGTTTGAATATCATTCTTTGGCCGACTACATGGGGAAGTTAATTTGTCCTATTATCATTTGGGTTATTTCGTTATCTTTTTTTTTTTTTTTTTTTGGCGACAGAATTCAGCCCACGTCATGATAGGATTTCGACGTCGTGCCCATTAGCATTCATGGGCCCTTTTTTAATCCACAGCCAATTATTTTTTTTTAGCAACAAGGTTCACTGTCATTGCACCACCAAGTTGGTTGTGATAACTTGCATGCACGAGATTAAACAAATGTTTGTAGAAAGTTTGTTTGTTTTCAGTTTTCATTATCATATGTAGTTCTATTATTTTTTTGTACACTATTTTATTTTTTTCATTCATTTCCACGTTCATTTTTTGTTGGTTTTATTTTTTCTCTTCATTATTTATTCTTAGCATCTTCAAGAGCTCTTGTATATGGACTTCCTTTGGCTAAAAAAAGAAAAGGATTCAAAAAACGTCCATCCAACAGCTGTTCTATCTGATTTGCTATAAATCGAGGATTGATATCCTACCGTCCTCGCTTGCTATTTTTGCCCAACGCTGCCCGTTTGCTATAGAGATCACGTTTTAGCATGTCTCTTGGATTAGGCCATTGAATTAGGCCATTTTCTATTTTTACAAAGGGGTACAATTCTCATATTTAACAAACAATATACAAGAGCTCTTGGAGATGCTCTAATGCACGTGTAGATTTTTTTTTTACCTTTCATTTTTTTATTTTCATTTTGTTATGTAATTTGCATTTCCAATTGCAAAGTACGTGTAGACTCACCAGTGGCTAGCAGTGCGCAACAGTCAGTACTGCAAGAGGAACACTGCAGCAACAGCCCTCTACACTATCTGTATTATCTCTGCGAGGGCAATCATCTGTGGGAAGGGGACTCCGTGCTAAATCCATGTCGGCAGCGGACATGATTTATTTCTTCTGGTCAGATCGAGTGGTTACTGTAGTTTCGACCTCAATACAACGAAGGGTCTTAGAGAGCAATCGGAAGCCGTTATGTGCGTGCGCGAGCCCACACACACGAAACAAATGAAGCATCACTTGGTCATGATGTAATGCAGGTGGACTTGGAATGGGTCGGGTCCAGCCAGAACTTGACCTGTTCTGCCTATAGTGCAAACCTGGATTGGGTCTTACTATATGTTTGATTGGGTGGAGAACCGTAATGCCCGTCCTTGTCATGTATGACCTCTGAGTCTCTGAGGCCATCAGTCTCCTCTGCGTTCAAACGACCCACGCCGGCGGCGGCACAAGTGTTCCACTTCCAATACGGTCACTCTCTAGACGTGACGTGACGTGACGACGAGATGTCCCACGCGGCCTATACTCTTCGCCGTGGGCGTGTTTAGATCGAGAAAAAGGATGGAAAGTACGGAAAGTACCATTTCTATGGAATGAACTGACACGGTTCTCTAGATGGATAACTTTTCGTACAAAGGGGACGCTTTTCCTGAATCTAAACAAGGCCTCCTTCCAGCCAAAGATTCTCTGTGTAAGGAAAATGGACCTAGTGATAGGTCATTTGTGATTTTGGTGATTGTGTGTCAACACTAACCCATGGACTAACAAAGTTTGCTAGTATGAAAGGACTTAGTCACATGGATGCACAAGTGATGGACTTGGTGGATCAAACACCAAACAAGGCCATAAAGATACATACAAGACACTAGAAGACCTTAATACAAAACCAAGACATCACACAAGTGAAGCCGGGGCAAAGACACGACTCAAAGAAGTTTGAATTGGATGAGTCGCAGAAGCATTGCATGGATCGGATGATCCGACCGGAATAAGGTTGTATGGGTCGGATCAATCGACTGACCTCAGGGCTGCGGGCGTCAAGCAATGGATCGAGCTGCGGGCGTCAAGGAGCACGCGGTCGGAGCATTGGGGCATCGCCCGATCGAAGATAGGCGGCTGAGATGACTGATCGGATGATCCGATCGAGAGGAGAATGAGGCGGTCGGAGCTATCGTGTATCGTCCGATCGAAGATGGGCGTTGGATGTTGAATGGATCGATTGATCCGACCGGTGCACGATCGGATGATTCAAATCTAAATACCGCAACTCATACCAGAGAGCTTGCACGGGCGACACATGGACACGCGATGTACAGGTCGGATGATCCGACTGCGCGGTCGGGTGTTTGGATCTATTGATCCGACCGCCGGTCGGATGATCCGATCCATGGTGGATGCGCCAGCTGTCAAGCTTCAATGGCTAGTTTGCTCAACGGCTAGTTTGGAGTTCAAACAAGGCGATCGATTGATCCGACCAGTACAAAGGCAACTTGAAGCCCGCGGGACTCAGGAGGATTTGGAGACTTGGCCACAAGTGGAGAGAATTTCAAGCTAGAGCCAAGTATCTCAAGATTTGGAGTAAGTTGAAAATCATTTCAACTCATACCCAAATCCTCCCATGCATGGCTAAGGTAACTAGATCTAAACTCATGCGAATTCAATTGGCATCTAGTACCTATGCTTGTCTAGGATTGCATGTGCATATTTAAATTCAATTGCATTGCCTAGAATAGACTCTCATATGGTAGGTTGCTTGTGTTTCTCTCTAACCCATGAGCAACCTACATGGTTTATTAGTTGTAGGAAAATGGCACTAGTATTTATTTCATATCCTTTGTGCCAAATTCACAGGTCATAGGATACTCCCAATGTTGTTATTGACTAGTGCATATCTCTCACAAGTAATTCAATTACTTGGATGCACACATTTAGGGGGAGCCATCTTATTGTTTGTGATTTTGAGACTAACATTGTTTGCAAGCTTATCATGTGTGTAGTCTCACGTTGCACGAAAAGAATCCCCAGAGATAAGCTAGCTTCTAATTTCAATTGGATTATCATTCAAATTGGTATCTCTTGTTCTCAATTGATATCATGTCTTTAAATTCATTTAAAGCTATCTCCATGTATAATATAGATTAAACTCCTCATATTGTCTTAATTGACTAGTTGTGCATATGCTTTGCCATCCACTATATGTATGCACACACTTAGGGGGAGCTTAGTCTATGTTATGTGAGTTTCATGCTTATGATCTTGATTGCCTTCCACATCCAAAAGATCATGATCAATGAAACTCTCCCTTGTGCTTTTAATGTCTTCCTTTTCGGTGTTTGATTCCAAAGGGGGAGAATTTTAGTGACCAAAGAAAGTATACCTTAAGTGGGAGCCGCCCTAAAGGGAGAGCATGCAAGAAAGCAAGAACCTCAAGTTGAACATGGGGAGATTGTAAGATCTTAAGCTTGGGGGAGATTGCAAGAAAGATTTTGGTCCAAGAAAGGGAGAAAAGTGGCATTGGAGTAAGGGGGAGCCTTATGACCAAGATCACATGGGGGATTCAAAAGTTCAAGTTTTCAAATTGGTAAGAGCAAGGTATGACTTCAACTTGATTTCATTTACATATTTCAATTATCATATGTTCTTGCTCTTGCATTGCATGAAAGCAAGTAGTGGTTAGTTTATTTTTATTTATTTTTGCTTGCTTTGGTTGTGTTGGCATCAATCACCAAAAAGGCGGAGATTGTAAGGAAAATGGACCTAGTGATAGGTCATTTGTGATTTTGGTGATTGTGTGTCAACACTAACCCATGGACTAACAAAGTTTGCTAGTATGAAAGGACTTAGTCACATGGATGCACAAGTGATGGACTTGGTGGATCAAACACCAAACAAGGCCATAAAGATACATACAAGACACTAGAAGACCTTAATACAAGACCAAGACATCACACAAGTGAAGCCGGGGCAAAGACACGACTCAAAGAAGTTTGAATTGGATGAGTCGCAGAAGCATTGCATGGATCAGATGATCCGACCGGAATAAGGTTGTATGGGTCGGATCAATCGACTGACCTCAGGGCTGTGGGCGTCAAGCAATGGATCGAGCTGCGGGCGTCAAGGAGCACGCGGTCGGAGCATTGGGGCATCGCCCGATCGAAGATAGGCGGCTGAGATGACTGATCGGATGATCCGATCGAGAGGAGAACGAGGCGGTCGGAGCTATCATGTATCGTCCGATCGAAGATGGACGTTGGATGTTGAATGGATCGATTGATCCGACCGGTGCACGATCGGATGATTCAAATCTAAATACCGCGACTCATACCAGAGAGCTTGCACGGGCGACACATGGACACGCGATGTACAGGTCAGATGATCCGACCGCGCGGTCGGGTGTTTGGATCTATTGATCCGACCGCCGGTCGGATGATCCGATCCATGGTGGATGCGCCAGCTGTCAAGCTTCAACGGCTAGTTTGCTCAACGGCTAGTTTGGAGTTCAAACAAGGCGATCGATTGATCCGACCAGTACAAGAATACATGGGTCGGATGAATCGGCCAGAGAAGGGCTGAGGGGGCGCAATGGCTAGTTTTGAAAGGTATTTGCACGGATCGGATGATCCGACCGGGGCTTCAACACGCGGTCGGATCAATCGACCCGTACAACAGAATATAGCCGTTGGGGATCTTTTGAGCAACGGCTCTTTTGAGTTGCTTGGCTATATATACCCCCCTTGGCCGGCCATTTGGAGCGTGCTTGAGACTTGGGAAGTTGCTACTAGTTGCTCTACACATTTGCAAGTGCTCATTCCACCAAAGTGCTAGATATAAGATCTAGGTGATTAGCATAGAGCTTAGTGCTTGATTAAGTGCTAGTTAGACCTTTTAGCGCATTGCTTTAGGTGTTAGCCTAGAGTTTAGGCGAGGTTTGCACACCTCTTTCTATCGGTGCTTGCGCGCACCAAGAGTTGTAAGTATCGGGGCTTGTAAGTCTTGCGAGACCCTCCAACCGAGTTTGTGGAGTGACCGCCGTTACTTTGTGCTAGGGAGGTGAGGCCCTAGGCATTTGCCGAAGATCAACCAAGTGGATGCGGCGAGGAGCATCCGGAAGAGGCCAAGCGGAGACCCACTCGCGTGTGGGGAAGTCCCGTAGGCTATCCTACGGAGTGACTCGACCGGGGAGTTTATGCCCTTGCGCGGGCATTCCCTTGAGATGGGCTTCAACAACGAGGACTAGTGGAAAGCCGTGTCTTTCTGATACCTCGGGATACATCGCCGTGTCGGGAGTTTGCTTGCTCTATCTCTTTACATTCCGCATTACTTATTGCACTACATTCTGCATTTACTTTTTCTAGAATTGCCATGTGTAGTTGCTAGGATTGGAACCTAGGGTGCAAAACTTTTAGCGTTAGAGTTAGCAACACATAGAAAAACCTAGTGCACATTTAGATAGAAATTGAAATAGGTTTTTATATGTGCTCTTAGCCATAGGTTTTTAATTGACCCTAATTCACCCCTCCCCCCACCCCTCATAGAGTGTCACGGTCCCTTCAAGTGGTATCAAAGCTACTACAGAAGCTAGAGAAGCATGGGATCTCCATGAGCAAGATACCTCACCACTCCAAGATGAAGGAAGCTAAGAAACATAGATGTCTTGGGTGTGGTGAGAAGGGCCACCTCATTGAATTTTGCCCACTCATGGAGGAGAGACGCAAGCGACAAAGAAAAGAGAGAAGGAAGAAGAAGAACAACAACAAGGAGGCCCTCATTGGGATAGGACTTGATCAAGTCAACAAGAATGCCGGTTTGGATGCACCTAGTTCAAGTGATGAAGACAACCGGCACAAGTCAAGGTCCTTCTTGCCATCATCAAGCTCATCACATATTTGCCTTATGGCCAAAGGTATGAGTGATAGCGATGTAAGTGATGATGACTCTTCTTCTTCCATTGATGAGCTTGCTGATCTTGTTCGTAGTCAAGAGGTAGCTATAAACCAATTGCTTTCCCAAAACAAGGCCCTCAAGGAGAAGTTGGCTAGCTCATCTACCAATTATCAAGAATTGGCCGAAAAATTTGATATGATCTTAAATGAGAATGATGAGCTAACAACTAGAATTGAGAGCCTTAAAAATGCTAAAACTACCTCTCACATTGCATCCACACCTTTATTTGATGAAAAACCTAAAATGGATGCATCTACTTCTTGCATTGATTTAATTGATGAATCTTGCTCACCATCTTGCAATGAGAATGTTGTTATAGAAAATTGTGATGATCTCATTGCTAAAGAGAATGATGAGCTCAAGCAAGAAGTAGAGAAGCTCAAGAAGGACTTGTCAAGCCTCAAGAAGAAAGGAAATGACAAGGGTAGCAAGAAGCAACCTTCTCAAGATAACCGTCCAAAGATGGTGAAGAAGCTTGAGAAGGGCGAAACCGTGACTTGCTACTCATGCCATCAAGAAGGCCACAAGTCCTATGAGTGCAAGAACAAAGAGAAAGGGGAAGAAAAGAAGAAAGTCACCTCCAACACCAACACTAAGCCTTACTTGAAGGTTGACAAGAAGAAGAGCTCACCCTACCTACTAAAGAAGAAAGATGACAAGGTGGTGGCTCACATGATCAACAAGCAAGGCAAGGGGTGGAACAAACCTATTTGGGTGCCCAAGGATATCATCTCTACCATGAAGGGCACCAAGAAGGTTTGGGTTCCAAAGGCAACTTGAAGCCCGCGGGACTCGGGAGGATTTGGAGACTTGGTCACAAGTGGAGAGAATTTCAAGCTAGAGCCAAGTATCTCAAGATTTGGAGTAAGTTGAAAATCATTTCAACTCATACCCAAATCCTCCCATGCATGGCTAAGGTAACTAGATTTAAACTCATGCAAATTCAATTAGCATCTAGTACCTATGCTTGTCTAGGATTGCATGTGCATATTTAAATTCAATTGCATTGCCTAGAATAGACTCTCATATGGTAGGTTGCTTGTGTTTCTCTCTAACCCATGAGCAACCTACATGGTTTATTAGTTGTAGGAAAATGGCACTAGTATTTATTTCATATCCTTTGTGCCAAATTCACAGGTCATAGGATACTCCCAATGTCGTTATTGACTAGTGCATGTCTCTCACAAGTAATTCAATTACTTGGATGCACACATTTAGGGGGAGCCATCTTATTGTTTGTGATTTTGAGACTAACATTGTTTGCAAGCTTATCATGTGTGTAGTCTCACGTTGCACGAAAAGAATCCCCGGAGATAAGCAAGCTTCTAATTTCAATTGGATTATCATTCAAATTGGTATCTCTTGTTCTCAATTGATATCATGTCTTTAAATTCATTTAAAGCTATCTCCATGCATAATATAGATTAAACTCCTCATATTGTCTTAATTGACTAGTTGTGCATATGCTTTGCCATCCACTATATGTATGCACACACTTAGGGGGAGCTTAGTCTATGTTATGTGAGTTTCATGCTTATGATCTTGATTGCCTTCCACATCCAAAAGATCATGATCAATGTGTTGGGTGTGGGACGGCCCCGGAATGGACTCCGTCACCAACAGCTCAAACTAGAATCTGAAGGGGGCGCGGAAGGTGAAAAGGGCCGCCCCCTCGGATCAAAACACAACTCCGAAACAAGGAACTCCGAAGTAGATTTTACAAACTCGTATCAAAATTGTCCCCCCGTTTATTACAAAACCTCCCCCTTTTATAGGGAGGCGAACCGACCATAGGTACAATTACAACTGTGCCCCCACGCAACAACTAGATTCCTCGAATATTCCGAGGCATAATCGGAAATGTTACAACTCAACCCATTTTTAATTCGTCATGGGTCCCACAACGATTCCGGAGGGGTCTTCGATCTTGATTCCCATGCTTGTTTAGGCTGACCGCTCTTCATGGGTCCCACAACGATTCTGGAGGGGTCTTCGATCTTGATTTCCATGCTTGTTTAGGCTGACCGCTCCTCTCCGAACCCGAGGGAGGCTTCGGGTTTTCGGCGACTGGTCCGGAAACACGAGGTGGTCCTCGTGTTTCTCCTCGTCACGTCAAGGTCCCTCGTTCCCTTCGGATTTCCGCTGAAGTCCATGGCTCCCTGAAATGCAATGAAAACGCACGCCAAAGGCCGTGCCGGGTAAAGTTAGGAATCCGAGAGACGGGGGTGGGGAGCCTTTCGAAGTCTACCCCCCAACAGTAGCCCCTCGGCAGCGAAGGACGCGCGTTCTCTCGTCAGAGCCATCCACGTGGCGGCCTAAGCTGTCGAAACGCCGCCGAACAACGGAACGGTGAGAGGGGGGGGGAAGTAGACTTCCAGAACATCTCCCCGACCTGGGCCACGTTTTGGCCCATTTTGGTAGTTTTGCGGGCCCATCTTGATCTGGCTGTCTATAAAAGCAGTTGAGGTGAAGCCTTGTTGATCACACATCGACTCTCTTAGGTCTTTCTTTGGAGGAGCTCCGAAGCCGCCTCTGAATCTGAGCCGTGTTCTACTTCTGAGGTATTTTTTCTGCTTTGGCTTTGGTTTTTTTTATTTTAGCATTTATTTTCAAATTAGGTTTCGGGTTTGCTTAGGCTTAGTCTTTTAGGATTTCACTATCTAGATTTAGATGGCTCCGAAGCGGAAGAGGGCTGATGACGAAGGGGTCCATGATACTGAGAAGACTTTGTCGAAACCGCCTACTCTCATGTTTGGCTTGAGCATACTGAAGCAGCATGATATACAGTTGCTAGAGTCGTCTAGCATGATTGAACCTGGGAAAGCTAGGGTTGCTGAGGAAAATAATACGAAGCCATCCCCGAAAAACAGTGAAGTTGTTGTTTTTCGCGACCACTTCGTATCTGGTCTCCGTTTTCCTCTGGACCCGGTCGTCGTTGAGATCTTGAAGCATTGTGGCGTCTACCTGCACCAGCTCACACCGAACGCCTTCGTTCGTTTGAACATATATATGTGGGTTTGCAAACGCACGAAGATCAAGACAAGTGTGGAGGGATTCCTGTATGCTCACAAGGTGCACAAGCTTTCGAAAGCCCAACTACATACTCACCCTAGCAAAGGGGATGTTGAGAAAGAATGTCAGTTTGGCTGTCTCAATTTTACATACAAGCCTCATGTATTGTTCCCTATCATTGCCTACCGGAACAAGTGGCCGAACAAGTGGTGGACGGCCTGGATGTATCACGAGGCTGACAAGGATGACGAGGGCAATTACGCAATTGCGTGTTCCCCCCTCGTCAACCTTCCAAAGTCTTGGCCGACTTCCACCGGCGCAGCCCCCGAAGGGGTGGCTTTTGTGGAGATGCTTCGGAAAATCTCCCAGAAGTAAAGTGTTCGTGACCTTTTTGAGGAATTCCGCCTGTGCCGCGTTTTTCCTGTCAAGGCTGATTGGAAAGTGGAGCATTGGAAAGAAACTCCTGAAGATGGGATTCCGATTCCAGATTTCGCTAAGTGCTTCGGTTTGACTGCCAAAGGTGTGTTTCTTATTCGTTTTTTCTATTTACAGCTTTCGGGTTTTTCCTGGTGTTAATATTTATCCTTTTTCCACAGACATTAATGCTTCTTGGGTTGAAAAGGATGTCAATGGCATGATTGGGAAGGAATCCCCCACTGAATTCAGCGAGAGCAAGAAGGTTCTTTCTTTGAAGAGATCGAACCGGGTGTTCGAATTTTTCAAGATTTCCCCTGGCTTGCGGAAATCTACCAACAAGAGTATCGCCAAGGATCTGAAGGAGTCTAGGGCCGGAAAAAAGGTTGTCGAGCCTGTTGATTCGAAGGCGGTTTCTGGTGATGAAGGGAGTGTTCCTCCTGGCGGTAAAGAGGTTCCGCACTCTCGTCTGAAGCGTGTGGCAAAACGTAAGGCGTCAAGTTCTGGTGATGCCTCGAAGAAACTCAAGATTCTTGACCCCAAGGAGATTCTCAAGAATGTTTTGGGTGACATGGATGAAGATGATGTGCCAATTGACAGTGGTAAACTGGAGTCTCGTGAAGCTCCTGGGCAGTCGTCTGAGCAGGATGTTCCGGAAGTGCCTCGGACTGTGTCTCCTGTTCATTCTCCGCCGACAGGGGATCGCGCTAGTAAGTTGGTTACATCAGAGGTTGTCCTGGCAAGCGGTCCATCATCCCTCGAAATTGGTGTTGTCTATAGCCCCCTGCTTCTGACAGCGATGATGAGGCCGAGAAGACTGTGGGTCAGGGTGGCCATGATGACGCTGACACAGGCGATGAGCGTGTTCGTTCTCCTGCGCATCGTGATTCCAGTTCAGACACGTCGCAGTAGGTCTTCCCGGGATTCCAGTCCTTCTTCGGATAGCTCCTCGGAGACAAAGACAGAGTCTCTGTCCCTGGGACCAGTGATCGGGGATGAAGAAAATGCTGACGTTGACATTGAAGATACTGAGACTAGCAGTAGTTATTTTGTTAGCTCCGAGGATCCCAGGGAGATTGCCAATAAGTTAGGTTTTCCATCGGATGCCAAATTGATTGGCGGGCAGGTTGTTGGAAAGGTTTCCTTCAAAAGTGGTGGGCATGAGCACGAATTCCATTCCGAAGCCGGCCCCTCCTTTTGTTTGCCTTTGATGGAAAACAAACTTTGCCAACAGAGCACGGAATC